>CM027126.1:4094231-4518068 GCA_015476505.1 Urochloa ruziziensis | reverse complement strand
TTTTCGCAACAACGCGCCCAATGCACCTTATTAGACCCAAGGCTCATGTTTGGATGCGTTTCGCACCATTTCGTTACTTCGAAAATGACCGGTACGAGTTTCGCTCAGGTGTTCCAATGTGAATGCACCATTCTGGGCGACCGAACTTCTAGAAATTTTTTCACAACAAACGCGCCCAATGCACCTTACTAGACCCAAGACTCATGTTTGGATCGTTTCGTACCATTTTCGTTACTTCGAAAATGACCGGTACGAGTTCGCTCAGGTGTTCCAGTGTGAATGCACCATTCGGGCGACCGAACTTCCGGAAACTTTTTCGCAACGAACGCGCCCAATGCACCTTATTAGACCCAAGACTCATTTTTGGATGCGTTTCCAACCATTTCGTTACTTCGAAAATGGACGGTACGAGTTTCGCTCGGGTGTTGCCATGTGAATGCGTGTCGAGCCATTTTGTTACTTTGAAAATGACCGGTACGAGTTTCGCTCCAGTGTGGCCATGTGAATGCACCATTCTGGGCGACCAAACTTTCGGAAATTTTTTCACAACAAACTGCGCCCAATGCACCTTATTAGACCCAAGGCTCATGTTTGGATGCGTTTCGCACCATTTCGTTACTTCGAAAATGACCGGTACGAGTTTCACTCAGGTGCTCCAATGTGAATGCACCATTTTGGGCGACCGAACTTCTAGAAATTTTTTCACAACAAACGCGCCCAATGCACCTTACTAGACCCAAGACTGATGTTTGGATTCGTGTCGTACCATTTTGTTACTTCGAAAATGACCGGTACGAGCTCGCTCAGGTGTTCCAGTGTGAATGCACCATTCCGAGCGACCGAACTTCCGGAAACTTTTTCGCAACGAACGCGCCCAATGCACCTTATTAGACCCAAGACTCATTTTGGATGCATGTCGAACCATTTTGTTACTTCGAAAATGGCCGGTACGAGTTTTGCTCGGGTGTTGCCATGTGAATGCGTGTCGAGCCATTTTGTTACTTTGAAAATGACCGGTACGAGTTTCGCTCCCGTGGTGGCCATGTGAACGCACCATTCTGGGCGACCAAACTTTCGGAAATTTTTTCACAACAAATGCGCCCAATGCACCTTATTAGACCAAGGCTATGTTTGGATGCGTTTCGCACCATTTCGTTACTTCGAAAATGACCGGTACGAGTTCGCCCGGGTGTTCCAATGTGAATGCACCATTCTGTGCGACCGAACTTTCAAAAAATTTTCACAATCAACGTGCCCAATGCACCATATTAGACCCAAGTCTCAGTTTTGATGCGTTTCGTACCATTTCGTTACTTCGAAAACGACCGGTACGAGTTCTCGCTCTGGTGTTCAGTGTGAATGCACCATTCTGGGCGACCGAACTTCCGGAAACTTTTTCGCAACGAACGCGCCCAATGCACCTTATTAGACCCAAGACTCATGTTTGGATGCGTTTCGTACCATTTCGTTACTTCGAAAATGACCGGTACGAGTTTCGCTCGGTGTTCCAGTGTGAATGCACCATTCTGGGCGACCGAACTTCCGAAACTTTTTCGCAACGAACGCGCCCAATGCACCTTATTAGACCCAAGACTCATGTTTGGATGCGTTTCGTACCATTTCGTTACTTCGAAAATGACCGGTACGAGTTTCGCTCGGGTGTTCCAGTGTGAATGCACCATTCTGGGCGACCGAACTTCCGGAAACTTTTTCGCAACGAACGCGCCCAATGCACCTTATTAGACCCAAGACTCATGTTTGGATGCGTTTCGTACCATTTCGTTACTTCGAAAATGACCGTTACGAGTTTCGCCCGGGTGTTCCAGTGTGAATGCACCATTCTGGGCGACCGAACTTCCGGAAATTTTTCGCAACGAACGCGCCCAATGCACCTTATTAGACCCAAGACTCATGTTTGGATGCGTTTCGTACCATTTCGTTACTTCGAAAATGACCGGTACGAGTTTCGCTCGGGTGTTCCAGTGTGAATGCACCATTCTGGGCGACCGAACTTCCGGAAACTTTTTCGCAACGAACGCGCCCAATGCACCTTATTAGACCCAAGACTCATGTTTGGATGCGTTTCGTACCATTTCGTTACTTCGAAAATGACCGGTACGAGTTTCGCTCGGGTGTTCCAGTGTGAATGCACCATTCTGGGCGACCGAACTTCCGGAAACTTTTTCGCAACGAACGCGCCCAATGCACCTTATTAGACCCAAGACTCATGTTTGGATGCGTTTCGTACCATTTCGTTACTTCGAAAATGACCGGTACGAGTTTCGCTCCGGTGTTCCAGTGTGAATGCACCATTCTGGGCGACCGAACTTCCGAAACTTTTTCGCAACGAACGCGCCCAATGCACCTTATTAGACCCAAGACTCATGTTTGGATGCGTTTCGCACCATTCGTTACTTCGAAAATGACCGGTACGAGTTTTGCTCGGGTGTTCCAATGTGAATGCACCATTCTGGGCGACCGAACTTCTAGAAATTTTTCACAACAAACGCGCCCAATGCACCTTATTAGACCCAAGACTGATGTTTGGATGCGTTTCGTACCATTTTGTTACTTCGAAAATGACCGGTACGAGCTTTCGCTCAGGTGTTCCAGTGTGAATGCACCATTCTGGGCGACCGAACTTCTGGAACTTTTTCGCAACGAACGCGCCCAATGCACCTTATTAGACCCAAGACTCATGTTTGGATGCGTTTCGCACCATTTCGTTACTTCGAAAATGACCGGTTACGAGTTTTCGCCCGGGTGTTCCAATGTGAATGCACCATTCTGTGCGACCGAACTTTCGAAATTTTTCGCAATCGAACGCGCCCAATGCACCATATTAGACCCAAGTCTCATGTTTGGATGCGTTTCGTACCATTTCGTTACTTCGAAAATGACCGGTACGAGTTTCGCTCGGGTGTTGCCGTGTGAATGCACCATTCTGGGCGACCGAACTTCCAGAAATTTTTTCACAACAAACGCGCCCAATGCACCTTATTAGACCCAAGGCTAATGTTTGGATGCGTTTCGCAGCATTTCGTTACTTCGAAAATGACCGGTACGAGTTTCGCTCGGGTGTTCCAATGTGAATGCACCATTCTGGGCGACCGAACATCCGGAAATTTTTTCGCAACGAACGCACCCAATGCACCTTATTAGACCCAAGGCTCATGTTTGGATGCGTTTCGTACCATTTCGTTACTTCAAAAATGACCGGTACGAGTTTCGCTCTGGTGTTCCAGTGTGAATGCACCAATCTGGGCGACCGAACTTTCGGAAATTTTTTCGCAACGAACGCGCCCAATGCACCTTATCAGACCCAAGACTCATGTTTGGATGCGGTTCGTACCATTTCTTTACTTCAAAAATGACCGGTACGAGCTTTCGCTCGGGTGTTCCGTGTGAATGCACCATTCTGGGCGACCGAACTTCCAGAAAATTTTCGCAATAACGAGCCAATGCACCTTATTAGACCCAAGACTCATGTTTGGATGCGTTTCGTACCATTTCGTTACTTCGAAAATGACCGGTACGAGTTTCGCTCGGGTGTTCCAGTGTGAATGCACCATTCTGGGCGACCGAACTTCCGAAAAATTTTCGCAACGAACGCGCCCAATGCACCTTATTAACCCAGACTCATGTTTGGATGCGTTTCGCACCATTTTCGTTACTTCGAAAATGACCGGTACGAGTTTCGCTCGGGTGTTCCAGTGTGAATGCACCAGTCTGGGCGACCGAACTTCCGACAACTTTATCGCAACGAACGCATCCAATGCACCTTATTAGACCCAAGGACTCATGTTTGGATGCGTTTCGCACCATTTCGTTACTTCGAAAATGACCGGTACGAGTTTCGCTCTGGGTGTTTCCAGTGTGAATGCACCATTCTGGGCGACCGAACTTCTGAGAATTTTTTCGCAACGAACGCGCCAATGCACCTTATAGACCCAAGACTCATGTTTGGATGCGTTTCGTACCATTTCGTTACTTGAAAATGACCGGTACGAGTTTCGCTCGGGTGTTCCAGTGTGAATGCACCATTCTGGGCGACCGAACTTCCAGAAATTTTTTCACAACAAACGCACCCAATGCACCTTATTAGAGCCCAAGGCTCATGTTTGGATGCGTTTCGCACCATTTCGTTACTTCGAAAATGACCGGTACGAGTTTCGCTCGGGTGTTCCAATGTGAATGCACCATTCTGGGCGACCGAACTTCTAGAAATTTTTCACAACAAACGCGCCCAATGCACCTTACTAGACCCAAGACTGATGTTTGGATTCGTTTCGTACCATTTTGTTACTTCGAAAATGACCGGTACGAGCTCCGCTCAGGTGTTCCAGTGTGAATGCACCATTCCGGGCGACCGAACTTCCGGAAACTTTTTCGCAACGAACGCGCCCAATGCACCTATTAGACCCAAGACTCATGTTTGGATGCGTTTCGCACCATTTCGTTACTTCGAAAATGACCGGTACGAGTTTCGCCCGGTGTTCCAATGTGAATGCACCATTCTGTGCGACCGAACTTTCAGAAATTTTTTCACAATCAACGTGCCCAATGCACCATATTAGACCCAAGTCTCATGTTTTGATGCGTTTCGTACCATTTCGTTACTTCGAAAATGACCGGTACGAGTTTCGCTCGGGTGTTGCCGTGTGAATGCACCATTCTGGGCGACCGAACTTCCAGAAATTTTTCACAACAAACGCGCCGAATGCGCCTTATTAGAGCCAAGGCTAATGTTTGGATGCGTTTCGCAGCATTTCGTTACTTCGAAAATGACCGGTATGAGTTTCGCTCGGGTGTTCCAATGTGAATGCACCATTCTGGGCGACCGAACATCCGGAAATTTTTTCGCAACGAACGCACCCAATGCACCTTATTAGACCCAAGGCTCATGTTTGGATGCGTTTCGTACCATTTCGTTACTTCAAAAATGACCGGTACGAGTTTCGCTCTGGTGTTCCAGTGTGAATGCACCAATCTGGGCGACCGAACTTTCGGAAATTTTTTCGCAACGAACGCGCCCAATGCACCTTATCAGACCCAAGACTCATGTTTGGATGCGGTTCGTACCATTTCTTTACTTCAAAAATGACCGGTACGAGCTTTGCTCGGGTTGTGCCAGTGTGAATGCACCATTCTGGGTGACCGAACTTCCGGAAATTTTTTCACAACGAACGCGCCCAATGCGCCTTATTAGACCCAAGGCTCATGTTTGGATGCGTTCCGTACTATTTGGTTACTTCAAAAATGACCCGTACGAGTTTCCCTCGGGTGTTCCAATGTGAATGCACCATTCTGGGCGACCGAACTTCCGGAAATTTTTTTCGCAACGAACGCACCCAATGCACCTTATTAGACCCAAGGCTCATGTTTGGACGAGTTTCGCTTTGGTGTTCCAGTGTGAATGCACCATTTTGGGTGACCGAACTTTCAGAAATTTTTTCACAATGAACGCGCCCAATGCACCTTATTACACCCGAGACTCAAGTTTGGATGTGTTTCGTACCATTTCGTTACCTTGAAAATGACCGGAATGAGTTTCGCTTGGGTGTTCCAGTGTGAATGCACCATTCTGGGCGACAGAACTTCTGGATATTTTTTCGCAACGAACGCGCCCAATGCACCTTATTACACCCCAGACTCATGTTTGGATGCGTTTCGTACCATTTCCTTACTTTGAAAATGACCGGTACGAGTTTCGCTCAGGTGTTCCAGTGTGAATGCACCATTCTGGGCGACCGAACTTCCAGAAATTTTTTCACAACAAATGCACCCAATGCACCTTATTAGAGCCAAGGCTAATGTTTGGATGCGTTTAGCAGCATTTCGTTACTTCGAAAATGACCGGTACGAGTTTTGCTCGGGTGTTCCAATGTGAATGCACCATTTTGGGCGACCGAACTTCTAGAAATTTTTCACAACAAACGCGCCCAATGCACCTTACTAGACCCAAGACTGATGTTTGGATTCGTTTTTTACCATTTTGTTACTTCGAAAATGACCGGTATGAGCTCCGCTCAGGTGTTCCAGTGTGAATGCACCATTCGGGGCGACCGAACTTCTGGAAACTTTTTCGCAACGAACGCGCCCAATGCACCTTATTAGACCCAAGACTCATTTTTGGATGCGTTTCGCACCATTTCGTTACTTCGAAAATGACCGGTACGAGTTTCGCCCGGGTGTTCCAATGTGAATGCACCATTCTGTGCGACCGAACTTTCAGAAATTTTTTCACAATCAACGTGCCCAATGCACCATATTAGACCCAAGTCTCATGTTTTGATGCGTTTCGTACCATTTCGTTACTTCGAAAATGACCGGTACGAGTTTCGCTCGGGTGTTGCCGTGTGAATGCACCATTCTGGGCGACCGAACTTCCAGAAATTTTTTCACAACAAACGCGCCCAATGCGCCTTATTAGAGCCAAGGCTAATGTTTGGATGCTTTTCGCAGCATTTCGTTACTTCGAAAATGACCGGTATGAGTTTCGCTCGGGTGTTCCAATGTGAATGCACCATTCTGGGCGACCGAACATCCGGAAATTTTTTCGCAACGAACGCACCCAATGCACCTTATTAGACCCAAGGCTCATGTTTGGATGCGTTTCGTACCATTTCGTTACTTCAAAAATGACCGGTACGAGTTTCGCTCTGGTGTTCCAGTGTGAATGCACCAATCTGGGCGACCGAACTTTCGGAAATTTTTTCGCAACGAACGCGCCCAATGCACCTTATCAGACCCAAGACTCATGTTTGGATGCGGTTCGTACCATTTCTTTACTTCAAAAATGACCGGTACGAGCTTTGCTCGGGTGTGCCAGTGTGAATGCACCATTCTGGGCGACCGAACTTCCGGAAATTTTTTCACAACGAACGCGCCCAATGCGCCTTATTAGACCCAAGGCTCATGTTTGGATGCGTTCCGTACTATTTGGTTACTTCAAAAATGACCCGTACGAGTTTCCCTCGGGTGTTCCAATGTGAATGCACCATTCTGGGCGACCGAACTTCCGGAAATTTTTTCGCAACGAATGCACCCAATGCACCTTATTAGACCCAAGGCTCATGTTTGGACGAGTTTCGCTTTGGTGTTCCAGTGTGAATGCACCATTTTGGGTGACCGAACTTTCAGAAATTTTTTCACAATGAACGCGCCCAATGCACCTTATTACACCCGAGACTCAAGTTTGGATGTGTTTCGTACCATTTCGTTACCTTGAAAATGACCGGAATGAGTTTCGCTTGGGTGTTCCAGTGTGAATGCACCATTCTGGGCGACAGAACTTCTGGATATTTTTTCGCAACGAACGCGCCCAATGCACCTTATTACACCCAAGACTCATGTTTGGATGCGTTTCGTACCATTTCCTTACTTTGAAAATGACCGGTACGAGTTTCGCTCAGGTGTTCCAGTGTGAATGCACCATTCTGGGTGACCGAACTTCCAGAAATTTTTTCACAACAAATGCACCCAATGCACCTTATTAGAGCCAAGGCTAATGTTTGGATGCGTTTAGCAGCATTTCGTTACTTCGAAAATGACCGGTACGAGTTTTGCTCGGGTGTTCCAATGTGAATGCACCATTCTGGGCGACCGAACTTCTAGAAATTTTTTCACAACAAACGCGCCCAATGCACCTTACTAGACCCAAGACTGATGTTTGGATTCGTTTTGTACCATTTTGTTACTTCGAAAATGACCGGTACGAGCTCCGCTCAGGTGTTCCAGTGTGAATGCACCATTCGGGGCGACCGAACTTCTGGAAACTTTTTCGCAACGAACGCGCCCAATGCACCTTATTAGACCCAAGACTCATTTTTGGATGCGTTTCGCACCATTTCGTTACTTCGAAAATGACCGGTACGAGTTTCGCTCCGGTGTCGCCATGTGAATGCGTGTCGTGCCATTTTGTTACTTTGAAAATGACCGGTACGAGTTTCGCTCCAGTGTTGCCATGTGAATGCACCATTCTGGGCGACCGAACTTTCAGAAATTTTTTCACAACAAATGCGCCCAATGCACCTTGTTAGACCCAAGGCTCATGTTTGGATGCGTTTCGTACCATTTCATTACTTCGAAAATGACCGGCACGAGTTTCGCTCTGGTGTTCCAGTGTGAATGCACCAATCTGGGCGACGGAACTTCCGGAAATATTTTCGCAACGAACGCGCCCAGTGCACCTTATCAAACCAAAGACTCATGTTTGGATGTGTTTCGTACTATTTGGTTACTTGAAAAATGACCGGTACGAGTTTCACTCGGGTGTTCCAATGTGAATGCACCATTCAGGGCGACCGAACTTCCGGAAATTTTTTCACAACAAACGCGCCCAATGCACCTTATTAGACCCAAGGCTCATGTTTGGATGCGTTTCGCACCATTTCGTTACTTCGAAAATGACCGGTACATGTTTCGCTAGGGTGTTGTCGTGTGAATGCACCATTCTGGGCGACCGAACTTCCAGAAATTTTTTCACAACAAACGCGCCCAATGCACCTTATTAGACCCAAGGCTAATGTTTGGATGCGTTTCGCACCATTTCGTTACTTTGAAATGACCGGTACGAGTTTTGCTCTGGTGTTCCCTATGTGAATGCACCATTCTGGGCAACCGAACTTCCAGAAATTTTTTCGCAGCGAACGCCCCCAATGCACCTTATTAGACCCAAGGCTCATGTTTGGATGCATTTCGTACCATTTTGTTACTTTGAAAACGACCGGTACGAGTTTCGCTCTGGTGTTCCAGTGTGAATGCACCAATCTGGGCGACCGAACTTTCGAAAAAAATTTCGCAACGAACGCGCCCAATGCACCTTATCAGACCCAAGACTCATGTTTGGATGCGTTTCGTACCATTTCGTTACATTGAAAATGACCGGTACGAGTTTCGCTCGGGTGTTGCCGTGTGAATGCACCATTCTGGGCGACCGAACTTCCAGAAATTTTTTCACAACCAACGAGCCCAATGCACCTTATTAGACCCAAGGCTCTTGTTTGGATGCGTTTCGCACCATTTCGTTACTTCGAAAATGGCCGGTACGAGTTTCGCTCAGGTGTTCCAATGTGAATGCACCATTCTAGACGACCGAACTTCTAGAAATTTTGTCACAACAAACGCGCCCAATGCACCTTACTAGACCCAAGACTGATGTTTGGATTCGTTTCGTACCATTTTGCTACTTCGAAAATGACCGGTACGAGCTCCGCTCAGGTGTTCCAGTGTGAATGCACCATTCCGGGCGACCGAACTTCCGGAAACTTTTTCGCAACGAACGCGCCCAATGCACCTTATTAGACCCAAGACTCATTTTTGGATGCATTTCCAACCATTTCGTTACTTCGAAAATGGCCGGTACGAGTTTCGCTCGGGTGTTGCCATGTGAATGCGTGTCGAGCCATTTTGTTACTTTGAAAATGACCGGTACGAGTTTCGCTCCAGTGTGGCCATGTGAATGCACCATTCTGGGCGACCAAACTTTCGGAAATTTTTTCACAACAAATGCGCCCAATGCACCTTATTAGACCCAAGGCTCATGTTTGGATGCATTTCGCACCATTTCGTTACTTCGAAAATGACCGGTACGAGTTTTGCTTGGGTGTTCCTATGTGAATGCACCATTCTGGGGACCGAACTTCCAGAAATTTTTCGCAGCGAACGCCCCCAATGCACCTTATTAGACCCAAGGCTCATGTTTGGATGCGTTTCGCACCATTTCGTTACTTCGAAAATGACCGGTACGAGTTTTCAATGTGAATGCACCATTCTGGGCGACCGAACTTTGAGAAATTTTTTCACAATCAACGCGCCCAATGCACCATATTAGACCCAAGTTTCATGTTTTGATGCGTTTCGTACCATTTCGTTACTTCGAAAATGACCGGTACGAGTTTCGCTCTGGTGTTCCAGTGTGAATGCACCATTCTGGGCGACCGAACTTCCAGAAATTTTATCACAACAAACGAGCCCAATGCACCTTATTAGACCCAAGGCTCTTGTTTGGATGCGTTTCGCACCATTTCGTTACTTTGAA
Organism: Urochloa ruziziensis; assembly: GCA_015476505.1. Classification (NCBI taxonomy): domain Eukaryota; kingdom Viridiplantae; phylum Streptophyta; class Magnoliopsida; order Poales; family Poaceae; genus Urochloa; species Urochloa ruziziensis. The sequence goes on along the minus strand of CM027126.1, from coordinate 4,508,026 downwards.
AATGACCGGTACGAGTTTCACTCAGGACCTCCAATGTGAATGCACCATTTTGGGCGACCAAACTTCTAGAAATTTTTCACAACAAACGCGCCCAATGCACCTTTCCTAGACCCAAGACTGATGTTTGGATTCGTTTCGTACCATTTTGTTACTTCGAAAATGACCGGTACGAGCTCCACTCAGGTGTTCCAGTGTGAATGCACCATTCCGAGCGACCGAACTTCCGGAAACTTTTTCGCAACGAACGCGCCCAATGCACCTTATTAGACCCAAGACTCATTTTTGGATGCATTTCAAACCATTTCGTTACTTCGAAAATGGCCGGTACGAGTTTCGCTCGGGTGTTGCCATGTGAATGCGTGTCGAGCCATTTTGTTACTTTGAAAATGACCGGTACGAGTTTCGCTCCAGTGTGGCCATGTGAATGCACCATTCTGGGCGACCAAACTTTTGGAAATTTTTTCACAACAAATGCGCCCAATGCACCTTATTAGACCCAAGGCTCATGTTTGGATGCGTTTCGCACCATTTCGTTACTTCGAAAATGACCAGTACGAGTTTCGCCCGGGTGTTCCAATGTGAATGCACCATTCTGTGCGACCGAACTTTCAGAAATTTTTTCACAATCAACGTGCCCAATGCACCATATTAGACCCAAGTCTCATGTTTTGATGCGTTTCGTACCATTTCGTTACTTCGAAAATGACCGGTTCGTACCATTTCGTTACTTCGAAAATGCGTTTCGTACCTCATTATTTGAATATGCTTGCAAAGTTGAACGTGAAGTGCAGGGACGCCGCTCGAAGACATATCCTAACACTTTTGCAAAAAGAAGCCCGACGTCCAGCTCCGCTCCTTCCACGCCTGCATCATCCACACCTAACACTACACCGCGCGAGAAGACAATGAAACCTGCAGCACCCCCAGCTCCAGCCGCTGTTACCTCCTCAGGACGTACACGGGATGTTCGGTGTTTTCGTTGCCAAGGCATTGGGCACATGATTCGAGACTGCCCCAACAAGCGTGCTTTGATCATACGTGACGATGGTGAGTACTCTTCCGCTAGTGATTCTGATGAACCTCAACATGCTATGATTGCCACTAACCATGCAGATAATGAGGCTGTCCATGCTAATCCCGACGACGTAGATAGGTATGATAGTCTTGTTGCGCAGCGTGTTCTTAGTACACAGGTTGCCCCGCCGGAGAAAAATCAGCGACACACTCTTTTCCATACGAAGGGTGTTGTGCAGGAGCGGTCGATTCGCATCATCATCGACAGTGGTAGCTGCAACAATTTGGCGAGTACCGAGCTGGTGGAAAAATTGTTGTTACCCACTCGTCAGCATCCGACTCCTTATCATATTCAGTGGCTTAATGATGGTGGAAAAATTGAAGTCACTCGTTCGGTGCGTGTTCCTTTTTCCATTGGTGCTTATTCTGATTTTGTTGATTGCGATGTTATTCCAATGGAAGCATGTTCTTTGTTACTTGGTCGACCTTGGCAATATGATACTGATAGTTTACATCACGGTCGTTTGAATCATTATTCTCTTATGTTTAAAGGTCAAAAAATCATTATCCATCCCATGACACCTGAACAAATTGTTAAAGATGACATTGCTCGAGCTGCAAAACTTATTAAACAACTTAAACCGCCACCGTCAACATCTGATAAATCTGAAATTAAATTGAATGCTCCTATTTTGCTCGCTACACGTGCTGAATTTACTGATCTACATGATACTGATTTGCCATGTTATACACTTGTATGCTCTAGTGTGCTCGTTTCACTTGATGATGCTCCTTCTTTGGATACTCCCCCTGCGGTTGCTAACATTTTGCAGGTGTATGCTGATATTTTTCCCAAAGATTTACCTTCGAGACTACCACCACTTCGTGGCATTGAGCACCAGATCGACCTCATTCCAGGCGCACAGCTTCTGAACCGCGCCCCTTACCGCTGATGCTTTATCTCGACGATATACTATGCTGTCCCAATTGGATTTAAAATCTTTGGTTTGCAAACTATGAAAGATCAATATGTCGATGATAATGATTTCAAAGATGCTTTTATACATTGTATGACCGGTAAACCATGGGGCAAATTTCACATGCAGGATGGGTTCCTGTTTCGCGCTAACAAGTTGTGTGTTCCAGCTAGCTTGGTTCGTCTTTTGTTGTTACAGGAAGCGCATGGAGGCGGACTAATGGGACATTTTGGCATTTACAAAATGCTTGAAGTGCTGGCCGCTCACTTCTTTTGGCCCCAGATGCGCCCTGATGTCGAGCGCTTGGTTGCACGCTGCACTACATGTCAACAAGCTAAATCTCGATTGAATAACCATTGTTTGTATATGCCTTTGCCCGTTCCGACTTCCCCTTGGCTTGATATTTCTATGGATTTTGTTTTGAGATTGCCTAGAACTAAGAAGGGGAGGGATAGTATTTTTGTGGTTGTTGATCGTTTCTCCAAAATGGCTCATTTCATACCTTGTCATAAGACTGATGATGCTAGTAATGTTGCTGAATTGTTCTTTAGAGAGATTATTTGCTTGCATGGTATTCCAAATACAATAGTTTCTGATCGTGATACTAAGTTTCTTAGTCATTTTTGGAGATCTCTTTGGAATAAATTGGGAACTAAATTGCTGTTTAGCACAACTTGTCACCCTCAAACTGATGGACAATCTGAAGTGGTTAATAGAACTTTGTCAACTATGCTTAGGGCTATCCTAGATAAAAATTTGAAACGTTGGGAGGATTGCTTGCCTCATGTTGAGCTTGCTTATAATCATGCTACGCATTCCTCTACAAAGATGTGCCCTTTTCAGATTGTTTATGGTTATATTCCTCGGGCACCTATTGGTTTGTTTTCGATTGATGCTGATGGCGCTCCACACTTAGATGCGGTTGCACATGTTGAACAAATGCTTAATTTGCATGAACAAACTCAACAAAACATTGCTGCTGCTAATGCTAAATATTAGGTTGCTGGTAGTAAAGGAAGAAAACTTGTTACGTTTGAACCTGGTGATATGGTTTGGTTGCATTTGAGAAAGGATCGTTTTCCTACTTTGTGCCGTTTTAAATTGATGCCTCGTGCTGCTGGTCCTTTTAAAGTGCTAACTAAGATTAATGATAATGCTTATGTTCTTGACCTGCCTGCGGAATTTGCTGTTTCCACTAGTTTTAATGTGGCAGATTTGAAACCATACGCGGGCGAGGATAAGGAGTTGCCGTCGAGGACGATTTCAATTCTAGAAGGGGAGGATGACGAGCACATCAATGACCACACGCGTACATCTACACCAACAACACCTTCATCCCAGGCGCCACCTTCGGCTGGACCCATCACTCGGGTTCGTACGAGAGAGCTGAACTTCGTCATGCTACTGAAGAATGACGGCCCAGAAGATTAGAAAGAGATTTCGGACTGCAGAAAAGGGTCAACTTCCAACAGCCGCCACGACCTCATATGGACTCCATTTGGGGGGTTCAAGTACTTGATGGAAAGCTTATGAAGTCTACTTTCATATGGATCTGGCCTCATGTCCATATCTGATGAGCCCATGGCTCCTCAAGTTACTTCCTCGGAAACTTATGTGAACAAGTGCAATGTTTCGAGTAGTTTGGCTTTTGGTGATACTATTCTAAATTCTTGTGTGCAGCTTGGTGAATTTTGTTTTAAAATCACACACAGCCAAAACGTGGACAAGTTCTTGGGAGCTTCTATTGTGCCAACTAACAAGTTATTTATTGGCACTAAGAAGAGAAGAAACAATGTAAGCACGTCTCACATTAGCTCACATGCAAGTCTGGGTGCTACAACGATCAACAGAGGTCAACAATTGGTGCCGCATTATTTTAATATTACCTAAACATGAGTCCTATTAGATGGGTTATTAGTTGGTTAAATACGTGCGTGTGTTTTGGCCGGGTTATAGTCAAACTTGGGCCTGGTCCAGTAAGTCACGCCTGCGTGCGTTATATTGGCCAGGAGTCGGCCATGTACGAGGGACGGGGATTTTATTGGTGAGTTTTGTTGAGGGTTTCCTCCTCCGGACGAAGCGGCGGCGCTGCCTTCTTCCTGGCCGTGGCAACGGCTGTTGATCTAATCAAGGATTGTGACGAGCTGCATGATTAGGGTCTTCCCTAGGTGTGCCAGTTTGATCTCATCAAGATCTCATCTTCTGATCGTGGTTCTTCGAGGCCACGGGTGGAAGACCTATCTAGGGTTTGGTTTATCATCTATTGTAAGCTGATCCCATCTATTTATCTATCTTGCTACTGTTGGTCTTTGCTTGATCAATCGGAATTATATTGACTTGGATATCTCAGTCGCGTAACACTTTAATTAATATTGGATCGCTGCTTACTCACGTAGTATTGCATCTCCTACCTGTTTTATATTGCCGTGAGACTCAAGTGCTAGTTGGTGCAATTGTGATTGGCTGAAGGAGTTAATCTTAATTACTTTAGCACTCTCTATCAAGGCTTCAATATTGATTTTGTTTCCTGCTTCTTGGATCGTGGCAAGTCTGAAGCAAACTCCTGCATTACTACTGCTCGCAAGGCATTTTCTCAACTAAACAATTGTTTTAGCCATTTATCAATTGTACAAATTCAGAGAAGCTTTATTCCTTGCTGCTAGTACCGTGAAAGATTTGGAAAAACCCTAGGGCATTATAAGCGTGTCCTTATCTGGTGGTATCAGTTTGCTAGGTTGATCATGGTACATGTTTGAAAAGTTCGGTTCGAGAGTTATGACGACTGAGCATTGTTGAGTTGGTGCTTCCATGATGCCTTCGATGGCATGCTATGATATGTTGAGCGAGGACATGTTGCTGGAGGAGGCAGGCTATGACATGCGTCTTTTTCACGGTCGTTGTGTAGTGAAGGACATGGCTGTTGGTTTCACTATACACAACAATACCACAATTAATGTTGCTGGTATGAAACTTATCAATGATTTGAAACTGGAATTGATGCCGCATCCTCGTCCATACATGTTGCAATGGTATGATCGTATCCTTGATATCAAAACTCAGGTGAAAGTGCAATTATCACTGGGTCCATATTTCTCTGAGGTTCTTTGTGATGTTATTCCAGTTCCTATGATTTCTTGTCAGTTGTTGTTGGGAAAACCATGGTGTGAAGAGCAATGTGTTGAAAAAGTTCTACACTCAATGAACTATTGTTTTCACTGGAGAAACAAAAAATATTCAATTATTCCTATGGAAGAGAAAGTGTTTCTTGATGATCGTGCAAGATGGAAATTGTGGGGAAAGGCACACGATGAATTATATGATTCTAGGGATGATACTACATATGAGTTATCTATGATGGCGCAAGAAGTACAGCGTGATGGCACTGTCTCTAATGTTAGAGGGCAGCGCTCATGTATCTTTCAGTCGGAATGCAAAATCAAAGACAAGGTATGCAAACTTATTATTGATGGTGGTAGCTTTACCAATGCTATTAGTTCAGATTTGGTGAATGCTTTATCCTTGTCTACAAGAAGGCTTCCCACACCACGTTATATGCGGTGGATGAATGAAAGTGGCACATTAAAAATTACGCACAAGGCATGAGTTAAATTCTCCATTGGCAATTATGTGGATATTATGGATTGTGATGTGGCACCAGTGAGTGCTTGTCACTTGTTGTTAGGTAGACCGTGGCAGTTTGATCTTGATGCTACACATGGTGGTCGTTCCAATACTTATTCATTTATGCATAAGGGAGTTCATCATGTGCTGAAACCAATGCCGGATAGTGCTATTAAGGCTGAGGTTTTTGCTCTTCCAAAAGTGAAGCGAAAGGCTGCTGAAAATAATCCAAAGCCGCGGACGGCTTTGCGTCAAGAGGGAGAGAATGGTGGGACTGTTTCAGCTTTAGTCCCTACTGCTAGTAATGCGGAAAAGCCTAGTAATGCAAGAGAGAATGATGCCTTCATCACATCTCTAGTTATTGTTTCTAAAACTAATTCCAAGGATTCTGAATATAAAGCTCGCAAGATCTCAAAGGAAAATATGGATCCCAGGAAAGAAGAGGTTGAAAATATATATAGTTCAAAGAAGGTTTTATTTGAAGGTGAGGATGATATGAACACTAAACCTTCAGATATTTCTCGAATTAATTCGGGTCCTGTTGGCTCTATTACTTTTGATGTCAAGAGTGATAAGAAGAACTTCAATGCTATTAACCAATGTGAGGCTTCGATTAATGGCCCGACAACCTTTGAGAAAGAAGTTTCTGAAATCGTGTCAAAGTCGAGGACGACTTTGTTTCAAGGGGGAGAGGATGATGAGCCCATGGCTCCTCAAGTTATTTCATCAGATACTTATGTGAACAAGTGCAATGTTTCAAGTAGTTTGGCTTTTGGTGATACTATTCTAAGTTCTTGTGTGCAGCTTGGTGAATTTTGTTTTAATATCACACATAGCCAAAACGTCGACAAGTTCTTGGGAGCTTCTATTGTGCCAACTAACAGGTTATTTATTGGCGCTAAGAAGAGAAGAAACAATGTAAGCACGTCTCACGTTAGCTCACATGCAAGTCTGGGTGCTACAATGATCAACAGAGGTCAACAATTGGTGCCGCATTATTTTAATATTTCCTAAACATGAGTCCTATTAGATGGGTTATTAGTTGGTTAAATACGTGCGTGTGTTTTGGCTGGGTTATAGTCTAACTTGGGCCTGGTCCAGTAAGTCACGCCTGCGTGTGTTATACTAGGTAGGGGGGCGCGCTAACGCTGCACCAGCTGGATTCATGGATTACTGGTCTCGGTGCCCATTCAAATAAGAATGAATCAATTCAAAACGCATTGGATGCCAATAGTTCGCTCCCGCTTTTCAGTTTAAAATGCCACTCACGATGCGCCAAATGTTTGCTACAACAACTTTCCTATTCCTAGCTTTCCTAGGCGAATTTGGATTTTGGAAATGGAGGGCACAACACAATTGCTCCTCTCCCTCATCTTATCCTGTCAAAACGGTCAGCCAATAGAGTTAATTCCAGTGGATGTGGAGTGGCGTGTTCGCTAGCAGGCAAGCGGCCACACGACCTGTTTCTTCCTTCTTTCTTGTGGAAAATGGAAGGAGAGGAACCGACCAGGCTTATACCTAAGTAAAGAACGAAAAACAGTCGGTCGAACTGAGGATGAACCCGCTGCCAGGAGCAATGGAGGAAGCGGCAACATAGGCTCCAAGAGGGCCCACCTGACGTGACATAGATGGTGTCGTCGATCGATCCAGGCCACTGCAACAGCGAGAAGGCCACAAAAGGCAATCAACGAAATAGGTCAAAAATATTGAGGAGTGATTGAGGCCTATAATAGGCTGAGTGGACGCTAGCAGGCCCATCTGCGGTGAAATGGAATAGCACGGCTAGCAGAGACCACATGTCATGCTGACGATAGGGAGAAACCTGAGATGCACTCGTAGCGGAGAAAATCTTACAGTGATGTATCACGACGAATGAGGCTGAGAATCTGAGAGAAGTACGGGCCGACAAACTTGCCTCCCCGAAAACGGTGGATGTGGCCTTCACATGAGGGCATTGGGTAAAGGGGCACAGTGGCACCTACCGGTGCAGTGGTGACCTCTAACCCGAGTATAGGCTCGAGTGACGGGGTAGAGGAGGCGAGCTAACATGACAGGTGAGACATTGCGCAAAGAATGATGACGTGCACGATATTTGTGTGGTGTCCTCGATTTTATGGCAAGACATGAACCTCTCTTCTGGACACGCACGGACCGGCTGACTACATATGTGAGAAGACGCGATATAGCAAGTATAATACGATGATGTAAGCAGGCTGCGAGAGCTGTCACATTAGATTTGTGATGAGTTATAAGAGATAGAGAAGAGAAGTGGGATATATGGTTAGCTTATGCACAGGTTGCAAAAACTTTGTGAAATACTAAGCATAAGAGATAGAGAAGAGAAGTGGGATATATGGTTAGCTTATGCACAGGTTGCAGAAACTTTGTGAAATACTAAGCGGGCCTAGTATTAATGATTTAGTCTGTATCGATGGTATGAGCAGAATATTAATTAGTTATATATGTTGTGATAAAAATATACACCCTATTGTCGGCTACATCATTAGCCATGCTTAGCATATGCTAGTATATGCACAAGTTTTCAGAAATTTTGTGAAAGACTAAGGTAGGCAAAATATTACTGGTTTAGTTAGTATCAATTATATGAGTGGACTATTGATTAGCTGTATATGATGTAGCTAAAATATGTAGCCCACTGTCAGTTGTATTATTAATCATGCTCGAATTATCCGTGATAATACGTGAGCCGTCACAATTTTATTTGCGAACAATATAAAACAGTAGGACACGTGGCGCTCAATGGCTGGCCGGCAGAATGGACGGTGGCGATTGGCCAACACTCAACGTGTCACGCAGCCAGGGATGGTGGTCTGGATGGAAAGCAAACCTTTGAGCGATGTACATGTACTTATTGGCCAGGAGTCGGCCATGTACGAGGGACGGGGATTTTATTGGTGAGTTTTGTTGAGGGTTTCCTCCTCCGGATGAAGCGGCGGCGCTGCCTTCTTCCTGGCCGTGGCAACGGCTGTTGATCAAATCAAGGATTGTGACGAGCTGCATGATTAGGGTCTTCCCTGGGTGTGCCAGTTTGATCTCATCAAGATCTCATCTTCTGATCGTGGTTCTTCGAGGCCACGGGTGGAAGACCTATCTAGGGTTTGGTTTATCATCTATTGTAAGCTGATCCCATCTATTTATCTATCTTGCTACTGTTGGTCTTTGCTTGATCAATCGGAATTATATTGACTTGGATATCTCAGTCGCGTGACACTTTAATTAATATTGGATCGCTGCTTACTCACCTAATATTGCATCTGCTACCTGTTTTATATTGCCGTGAGACTCAAGTGCTAGTTGGTGCAATTGTGATTGGCTGAAGGAGTTAATCTTAATTACTTTAGCACTCTCTATCAAGGCTTCAATATTGATTTTGTTTCCTGCTTCTTGGATCGTGGCAAGTCTGAAGCAAACTCCTGCATTACTACTGCTCGCAAGGCATTTTCTCAACTAAACAATTGTTTTAGCCATTTATCAATTGTATAAATTCAGAGAAGCTTTATTCCTTGCTGCTAGTACCGTGAAATATTGGGAAAAACTCAGGGCATTATAAGCGTGTCCTTATCAATATCTATGCTGAGGCGGCCGCAATCGACAAATCATTGACCGAAGATTTTTCTGCCCAGGTGTTGCGCCACCTTATTTTGGCCCACGGGCCATGTATCAAGTTGGGTCCATTAGGGACGCGTCCTGGGGTTGGAGCACGACCCCAGCACCCCTTTGGTCGTCCTCCACCTATCATATACCCCCTAGCCCCCATCAAGAACACTTGGGTTTTGTGTTACATCTTGCTTTAGCTACACTGAACACACACAAACATGTGTTGTCCTCGTGTGATTCAGAACCCCACCTTCGAATGATATTAAGATTGCTCGCCTCTTTTTCTTGTTCGTTCTTTGATTGCATACAAGAATTGATCTTCGTGATCAGGCTGATCTTGCTTCAACAGGGTCGGTAACCACAGGGAGTTGGTTCAGCGATTGCATTGGAGCTTCGGGTTCGCTCGTCATAGTCGGATCGTGAGGGTCTACTTCCACAAATCGAATTTATCTCCACTCACCGAAAGATCGGGCACTTCAGCTCTATCAATGGGTCCACAAGTTTGTATGATTTCGTAGGGGCCAATGAACTGCGGTGCCAACTTTCCTTTTATTCCGAACCTTTGTACTCCTTTAGATGGTGAGACCCGTAGGTAAACGTGATCTCCAACCTCGAACTGTAGGAGCTTCTTTCTCTTGTCAAAATAACTCTTCTGTCTGCACTGAGCTGCTCTCAAGTTAGCCTGAATTATCTTCACTTTCTCCTCTGCCTCTGTCACTAGGTCAGTTCCAAGAATCTGTCTCTCACCTGACTGGGACCAACTTAACTTAGTTCGACATCTCCTACCATATAGTGCCTCGAAAGGTGCCATCTTCAAACTAGTTTGGTAGCTATTATTGTAAGAAAACTTGGCGAGTGGTAAACACTTGTCCCAATTCTTGTCATAGTGTATGACACAAGCTTTCAACATATCTTCTACAATTTAATTAACTCTCTCAGTCTGGCCATCTGTTTGCGGGTGATATGCGGAACTGCGGATTAACTTGGTTCCTAAAGATTCATGTAGCCGTTCCCAAAAATGAGCCATAAACTGCGAGCCTCTGTCCTATATGATAGTCTTGGGTACACCGTGCAGATGAATGATGGTTTCCAGATAGATATCCACATATTGATCGGCGCGGTAAGTGGTCTTGACCGGAATAAAATGAGCAGTCTTGATGAGTCGGTCAACTATAACCCATATGGAATCATGTTTCTGGGAAGTGAGTGGTAATCCAATGATGAAATCGATACTTATGTCCTCCCATTTCCATGAGGGTATTGGAAGGGGTTGTAGCGTTCCGGCTACTTTGAGGTGACTAGCCTTGATCCTCTAGCAAGTGTCACATTCAGAAACATATGTGGCAATATCTATCTTCATTCTAGTCCACCAAAAGTTTTGCCTTAGATCCTGATACATCTTGTTGCTACCAGGGTGAATAGATAATTTAGAGAGCTGAGTCTCCTCTAAAATTTCCTTTTGAAGCTCCGGGTTCTTGGGTACTACCAAACGGTCTCCAAAATGTACTACTTCATTTTGATCCCTCCGGAAACAAGTGTACTTTTCATCCCCTTCGGGCAATTTTTGTTTGATGATCTCAATACTTTTGTCTTGGGCTTGGGCTGTGGCTATCTTGTTATAGAGAGTAGGTTCCAACGAAGATGATTCAAAGAACCTTGAGGAACAATTTTCAAACTGAGTTTCCTCATTTCTGAGCATAAGGTCTGACTGTAGGTTTCGACAGAAAGGCAATTGCAGTGAGCCTTCTGACTTAGAGCATCGGCTATGACATTAGCCTTCCTAGGGTGGTAGAGTATTTTCAAGTCATAATCCTTGACTAACTCCAACCATCTTCACTGTCTAATGTTAAGGTCTGACTGGGCAAGGATGTATTTGAGACTCTGTGATCCATGTAGATCTTACAATGTGCTCCCATAAGGTGGTGTCTCCAAAGTTTCATAGCATGGATCACGGCTGCTAGCTCAAGATCATGGGTGGGGTAATTCAGCTCAGGTGGACGAAGTGCTCGTGAAGCATAAGCAATGACTCGATTGTCTTGCATAAGAACACAATCGAGCCCAGTGCCTAAAGCATCATAGTAGATGTCATATGGCTTTGTGTTGTCGGGCTGTGCTAGAACTGGTGCGGAAGTGAGGAGTTGTCTCAGGGTGTGGAAAGCTTCCTCACATTTCTCGTCCCACTTAAACTTAGCTCCTTTCTTGAGTAACTCTGTCATTGGTTTAGCTATCTTGGAGAAGTCTGGAATAAATCGACGATAATAACCAGCAAGGCCAAGGAAACTACAGATCTAATGAACTAAACTGGGGGTTTCCAATCCATAACTTCTTGAACTTTTCTGGGGTCAATGGATATTCCTTCCTTTGAGACAGTGTGTCCCAAAAACTTTACACTATCTAACCAAAATTCACACTTAGAAAACTTGGCATAAAGCTGGTGGTCTCTAAGTGTTTGCAGAACAATGTGAAGATGTTCAACGTGTTCCTCTTCATTCTTGGAGTATATGAGTATGTTGTCAATGAAGACCACGACGAACTTGTCAAGATAGGGCATGAAGACCGAATTCATGAGGTACATGAAATAAGCGGGTGCATTTGTGAGCCCAAAAGACATGACCAAGTACTCATATAGACCATATCTAGTGGAGAAGGCAGTCTTTGGAATGTCACATGGCCGGATCTTAATCTGATGGTAACCAGAACGAAGATCAATCTTAGAGAAAACTCTAGCACCGGCTAACTGATCAAAGAGAATGTCAATGCGAGGAAGTGGATATTTGTTCTTGATTGTCATCGCGTTGAGACGTCGGTAATCCACACATAACCTTAAACTCTTGTCCTTTTTCTTAGCAAAAAGGACTGGACATCCCCAAGGTGATGTGCTTGGTCGAATAAATCCTTGGTCAAGGAGCTCTTGCAACTGTGTCTTCAACTCGGCTAGTTCCATAGGCGACATCTGATAAGGTCGTTTTGATATGGGGGCGGTACCAGGCTGAAGTTCAATAACAAACTCGACTTCCCTATTGGGGGCATACCAGGTAAGTCATCGGGAAAAACATCAGGATAATCGCATACCACAGGAATATCTTCCAGTTGTGACCCTATTGTCAGGAAAGCACAAGAGCTGGTACACTCTTGAGATGACAAGTAAAGGGTGGATGCTCCATGTGTTGGGGAATTTATCTCGATGGCCCGTGTTGCAATATCCAATGTGACTGCATGCTGAGTCATCCAATTCATCCCCAAAATAACATCTATGCCTTCAAGTCCCAAAACAATTAGGTTAGTTTTGAAGAGTTTACTGCCTAACTGGAGTGGCACAAGTGGGGTTATTGAGTTGGAATCAATCTTGCCACCAAGTGTTGAAATCTTGTATAACTCTTTGGTGGTATGGGACTTCATATTGCATCCACTTAGGAACTTGGTACTGATGAAGCTGTGTGATGCCCCGGAATCAAACAGTATAACTGCTGGTTGGTTATGGATACGAAAAGTCCCCATCATTACTGGTGCACCTTCTGGGAGATCGGCGAGAGTAGTAAAATTAATCCTTCCCTTCTTGACCTGGACCGTTTGCTTCTTGCTCTTGTTCTGATTGGAGCTTTGTTTATGATCCTTGGGTTGTTTTTTAGGACATTTTGTAGCAAAGTGGCTAGGTGTTGGCGCTGTTAAATGACACACTTTTGCCCCTGTTTAACTTTGATAATTGCATGGATTTAATGTCTAAACTAATGATCATGCTCTATAATCGGGACATATTCGTATATGCATGTGTTTTTGGAGTATTTTGGTTTAGGCAGGATAAATGATAAAATCAAGATGGATTTGGGCTAAATTCGAGACAAGCGTAAAGCGAATGCCAGCAGCCCATAAGAAGAAGGTCTACTAAGCCCAGGCGCCCAGGGCATGGACTGGAAGCCCACTCATGCCCAGATCCAGCCCACCAAACTCCAGGATTGCTTAAGGACTAAGCAAATGAAGATAAGATCAAGTTACTTCGAGATGAAGGCAAGTTCAAATGGAAAGTCATCAAGAGATAATTTTATCCCGAAGTAAATGACGTCCAGGTCCCACATCCATAGAGAGGAACACTCCAGATTTGACCATGAAGCTTGGGGAAAAGATGAAGACGAGGCAGCCCGGGAATGGGCCAGGCCGCGCAGCCCAGGCCCCCTGGCCGCTCCGCCCAGGCCATTCCTGTGGCCCCTCGCCTTCCCCTTTGACCTAGGGTTTCCCAGGGCTATATATATCTCTCTTTTCATTCGGGAGCCATCAAGTCATTTTTGTTCGACGCCGAAGGAGCAGAGAAGCTAGAGGGACACCTCTCGGAGAGCTGAGGGTCGTGCTAGTTGTCTAGGGTTTGCCCTAGCCGACGTGGGAACCCTGCAAGGAAGACCACGTCAGAGTTCTAGAGCTAGTTCATCAAGATCAAGGTAGGATCCTAGTGGTGATCTATGATGTACATTCAATCATTCATAGTAAAGTCTATTTGAGTTTCTGATTGTTCTTAGCGACCAAGTGCCTCTCTCTATGATTTTGCTCGTTCTTGGGTTTACTTCTTCTAAGATTTATTATCGAGATAGATCGATCATGATGTTCTTTTAGCCATGGTGGCTAGGGGCTCATACCGGATCTACCAAGGGTGTTCAACACGTTCGTAGAACGTGCCCTTGTGATTCATCTCGTAGATAGAGAGCGTTGTGATGGGACATTACTCGTGTATGGCGATGATCCTCAGGAGTTTGACCGGAGGCTATGATTTAAAGATGCTTTCAATGAGATTCTCATCTTACTTGCTTCACTATTGTGACGAACCGGATTTTTGTAATCGAGAATCCGACTCTCTGTACCCTTATGATAGTCCCTAGATCAGTAGCTATCATGTACAGAACTCATCTCAGCATAATATCATAGTCATACAAAGAATTTAGATTACAAGAAGAGATTTACATCCATACCAATATGGAAATACGAGTATAGTACAAGCCTCATGGGTTGAGCGACAAGCGGAAATCCCGCGTAGCGGTAGCTAAGTCTTCGAGTCTTCATCTTCAATCCACAGGCAACCTTGAGCGAAGCAGCGCTACCCATCTAACACATTCAAACTTGTACACCAAGTCCTGACCTGCAACTCACAAACTATCCCCAAGGAGTGGGATAGGTTCACGTCATCATCCGTATGCAAGCTTTAAGTGGCCTATATTCTAAAGGGTAAAAGTATATCTAGGAAAGGCTCGGGTTTCCTAGGCAGCAGCAGCAAAGTATAAAATACAATCATCATCATCATCCCAACTATATCACAACAGCATGGGCTATTCTAGCACACAAGACTCCCGCCTCAACCTCACCACCTTCTCCTCTCGAGTGGATGGGGAAGCTTCCGACCCTCCCCATCTCAACGGCAAACGCCGGACCTTAACCTCAAACTAGTAGCTCTCATTCCAACCTGTAAGTTTAGAAGAGGGGGAGGTAGAAAGTCCCAAAACACTAACCAGACGAAGCCAGTAAACAGGGGGTGTCCATGACCGATGACGTGGCTATACGTATAGATCATAACTCTGCAGAGTGTGTGCACCTGGACCCAATCGGGTTACGAGATGGTGGCCGCCATCTCGAGACGCAACCCACAACCATGACTCCCTAACCGGACAGTACTAGCCTTAATTCCCGGACAAGGACTCATACGAGTAAACCCGCACGGTCTGGGATCATGAGTCTCTAGCACCACACATGCGCTGAGGGGTCTCAGAAACGAAGGGCGAGAATCACCGGGTGCCGAACATCCCGAATGTCCCATGGGCATGTTCCTTGGGCATGCTAAGAAACCACCCAATCCTACACACTACTCCCTCAGAACTAATACCACCGAGAAAGAGAATGGCTGGAACCCCTCCCATAAGGGTAAGCAGGTGTGCTCGTGAAAAGTCATGTCACTAGGTCCAATCCGACTCAGGCTAAGTCAGAACAAGCAAGTCCCCAAATGCGTATCCACCACCGCGGTCCGCGAATCGGCACCCATTATAGGTATGGTCACCCAACGCCTCAAACCCAGTCTCGGTAAGTTGTCCAAGTACTTCCCATCCCCGACCTGAAGGTCGGTTAATGTCTGCTCACTCCAACCGGGGGTTCGAAACTCTACAAGTTTTCCCACCCAAAACACTCACGCCAAGAGGTTTAAAACCACCACTATATCCCACACATGCAAGCATAGCAATCATATATAGAAGTGTAGTAGGCGATCAAGGAATCAAGATATATAAATAGGCTATGCGGGCTCATCATCAACTCATCAATGCAATAGAAGCACTAGCAACTCTACTTGCAATGCTTAATAGGTACAAAGAAGCGGAATGGGCGTGAACCTGGAGTTACATCCTTAGCTTCGTCTTCAGCGTAGTCGATGTCATCGAGAAGTCCGGATCCTCAGGGGATCCTATTGGACGCAAATACAAATAAACAATGACATCTACTAGCAAATGAACTCCAAATAAGAATCAACAGAAAGCCAAATAGCAGCAAACTCTATTCTATCGTGTTTGTCATGTTTTTAGAAAAATACTAAAACTGGTTTCATATTTTTCTGAGCTACGGTTGATTTATTATGATTTTCTGATGTTTCAGTCCATTTTTGGGGTTTATAAATCATTCCGGATAAAGGAATAAAAGTTAGGACACAAGTTAGCAGCTGGGAGGGTGTTAACTGCCGGCTCGGGGTTAAACCGTGAGTCGGGCTGACGAAGGCCTTGGTCCGGGGTTAATGTCATCATCACGGGTCGGAATGATGTCATCGTTGACTTGGTTAAAGTTGACTAGGTCAACGGTCAAAGGGGTCAAGGTCTCGGTCAATGGGTCAAAGGCTACCGGGTCAGTCAAAGGGTCTACAGGTCCACATGCCAACATGCGGGCCCAACGGTCAGGTCGGTCCGGGCTGACAGTTAGTGGGTCCCACAAGTGGGCCCACGGTCCTACGAGCATTAGTCATGTTAGCCACGTGGCGGTCGACTCGGCACCGGGTCGGCGCCATGTGTCAGGCATAGATGGGCCGGCTAGGTTTGCGTGGCGGTCACGTGACTAAGTCGCGGACGCCACTCGGCTAGGTATGAGGTGTAGGGCACAACTTTAGGAACCTAACGCAACTGGTTTGGCATCAAACGAAGCTAGGATGGAAAAGATATGGATTTTCTAAGGTTTAACCCCTTTTACATATTAAGAAAAAGGATTTATAGAAGAATAAAACCTTTTCTTAAAAGTACAAGGGTCTGGATGCAAAACTGCCAAGGTGGAAGGACCTGGTTGCAAAAACAGGGAAGATCAGGGGCTTGGATGTAAAGCTGCAGGGGGTTAAGTTGAAAAGGGCCGGCCAGGGGCTAAACTGCAAAAGTGCACTGGTGGAAGGGTATATTTGTAAAACTGAGGAAGCTCGGAGGCCTAACTGCAAAAGTGCAGGGGCTCACGTGAGAAGCGGCCGGTGGGCGATGACGTCATTGCCGACGTCATCCCCGCACAGGATCCCGGTGCGGCCGGATCAGCTGTGGCCAACGGTGCAGCTCCGCGCGTGAGCGACACGTGGTAGCGCGGATGCGCGCGAGCGGGTGGACGCGGTGCACCGAGAGCCGGGTCTGCAGTCCACCGTGGACCGGACCCACGGGATCCGGTGCGGCCGCGATAGGGTAGAGGTAAGGGGGCTCGGGATCTGTTGTGGTCAAGGCTATGTGGGCTCCCGTGTGGCTAGGAAAAGGGAACAGAGGGTGCACGCGCTAGCTGTTCGAGGAAATGCCTGAGAGGGCGTACATGGCGGCCGGCTGGGGCAACATTGAGGACCGGGTGTGTCCGAGGACCGGGTAGATGGTCGCTTCCTGGTGTGATGAGTGATTGACAACGTAGTGTGGATTGTCGTTTCCCTTGGCTCAAGTATTGTAGGTGTAGAATGCGGCTTGGTTGCATTGGTGCAGGTGAAGAACAGGCGCGAAAGGTCTTAGCCATGGCGGCCTCCGAGGATCGGAGAGACAAGTAGGCTTAGTTCGAGGGACCCGGTGGCCAGATGGATCAAGTGCGGTTCACATGGTAGCAAGAACGAGCGAGGGGACATGGTTCCGGTGCGAGCAAGCGGTTCACGACCGAAGCTCGTACGCGGACATGAAGCCGGTGCAAAGTAGCGGCTCACAACCGAAGCTTGCACGCGGGGTTTGGTGGTTTGGCCAGAAGACTATCGGGTGGACGGTTTCCCTTGGTTTGGGCCTCAAAACCAAGGCCGAGGACTTGGCGTACCGACGGGCCGGGCTGCCAGCCTGGGGCTAAGGACCCGGTGTGTCCGAGGACCGGTGGATGGTCTCTTCCTGGTGTGATGAGTGATTGACAACGTGGTCTAGATTGATGTTTCCCTTGGCTCAAGTATTGCAGGTGTAGGATGCAGCTTGATTGCATTAGTGCAGGTGAAGAACAGGCGCGAAACGTCTTAGCCATGGCGGCCTCCGAGGAGCGGAGAGACAAGTAGGCTTGGTTTGAGGGACCCGGTGGCCAGATGGATCAAGTGCGGTTCACATGCTGGCAAGAATGAGCAAGGGGACGTGGTTCCGGTGCAAGGTAGCGGCTCACAACCGAAGCTCGTACGCGGATGGGAAGCCAGTGCAAGGTAGCAGCTCACGACCGAAGCTTGCACGCGGGGTTTGGTGATTTGGCCACAAAATCATCCGGTGAACGGTTTCCCTTGGTTTGGGCCTCAAAACCAAGGCCGAGGATTCGACGAGGCAAGATTGGGCTGCTGGGCTGAGTGAAGCAGACAGGGACGGTTTAACTGCCCCCAGGGCCAGTTTAACCGCCCCCCCTGGGCGGGGCCCAAGATTGGCGTCGAGGAGCTTCGATCCGGAGGACACGCGGCGTGACTGCAAGGCTTGCGTCGGAGGGAAGCTAGCTTGCGGTGGAAGGTGTCCCAGCCGGAAAATATCTGAAACCAAATGTCAAATTTGCCCCTGAGGGGTATGTGTAACTTAGGGGTAGTTTAGTCTTTAGAGCACCACCACTTGGACTACTAATAGGCCCCCTAGGGGTTGGTGGCTGTTATCTCTCTAGTTATCTCTTTGGTTTTCCCTTTGAACTTGTATTTCCCTTTGAACTTGTGCCTCTTTTGCTGGTGATCTCTTGCCCCCAAACGCCGGGAATCGCTTTGGATTTGAAGTTTTCGGGATGCACATGAGGTCATGGTGTTCTTCCTTGGATTTGAGATTCCGGGAGTTCTAGTGAGTTAGAGACCGAGATCTTTTGAGAATATACTCCACTGGAGGTGTACATCATCTGACCAAAATCTCATCTCAAGAGCTCAAGCGGTTTGGGAGATCCACTTTCAAGTTGACTTTTCCCCGAGGCTCCCAGGCCCGGGCGGTTTAACCGCCCCCTGACCCGGTTTAACCGCCCCCCTGGGTGTGTTGAATCGAGTCTTGTTTCGGTTCCTTTTGTTTCGTTTCGATCGAATCCAGTTCTGCTGCGTCTATCTTGTTCCTAGGGTCAGTAGCTTGATAGTGGCTACGTGATCTTGGCAAGATCGCTTTCGGAGGCGTTGGAGTTGATTTGGAAAAATAGCCAGATTGATTGAGAAGAATTTTTATCGGCTCCCATTCACTGCCCCCCTCTCTGGTCGCCTAATCGGTCCTTCAATTGGTACCAGAGCCGGTTACGGGTCTTTGCGACTCTAACCAGTCTAAGATCCAAAGATGGCGTACCAAGATCGGGGTTCCGGGCCTCCGCACTTCGATATGAAGAACTATCCGAATTGGGTCGCGCGTATGGGCGCTTTCTTGTGAGGCAAAGGAAAGTTGTTGTGGGATGTGACCAAAGATGAACACTATGTCTATCCCACCAACTTAGATGCCTAGGATGCGAGAGATAAGTTCGAGGCCAACGCTAGGGCTGTCGATTACTTGTTTCGTGCTTTGTCGACTGAGGAGTTTGAGCGAGTTTTGGGCGAGGACCTAGCTAGCCAGATCTGGCAGAAGCTCAAGGTAGCCCACGGTGGTGATAGCAATGTGAAGGCTAGGCTTTTCTCGATGTACCGCAGAGAGTATGAAAATTTTGTTCAGTTGCCAGGAGAGTCTGTTGATGCTTTGTTTCAGCGCTTCACTTCCATAGTCAACAACATGAAAGCCAACATCACCATCCTCCCATACACGGATCATGACAGAGCTGTGAAGCTCTTGCAAGCACTTGATCGGACCGTGTGGCGTGCGAAGGTTGAGGCGATCATGGAGTCAGCTAACTATGAAACTTTGACAGTTGATGAGCTTTTCTCCAAGTTGAAGTCTTCTGAGGTTGATAGACAGTTGCTTGCCAAGGCTAAGAGTCCAACTGATCCCCATAGTCTGGCTCTAGTCGGTGGTTCTGGTTATGGGCATGCTAATACTTCCAGACACTTTGCCTTGTCTTCTCTTGTGTCTCTTCCAGATAAGGAGTATGAGGTGCTGAGCGAGGAGGATCTTGATGAGGACATGAAATACATGAAGCGTGTTAAACACACATGGAAGGCATGGAGGACCAAAGAGGTCGATTGGGGACCAAGTCAAAGTATTCCCACGTTTTACACCAGGCTATCACGTCACTTTTGGTCTAAGGAAATAAAGAGATTGAATCCAACACGTTTTGGAAACGCTGGATTCGGACTGCAGGAAAGTCCTGACTTTCAACAGCCGCCACGACTTCATCCGGACTCCGTTTGGGGCGTTCAAGTACTTGATGGAAAGCTTATGAAGTCTACTTTCATATGGATCCGGACTGATGTCCATAACTGTCCCGAGGCGGCCGCAATCGTCAAGTTATTGACCGAAGGTTTTTCTGTCCAGGTGCTGCGACACCTTATTTTGGCCCACGGGCCGTGTATCAAGTTGGGTCCATTAGGGACGCGTCCTAGGGTTAGAGCACGACCCCAGCACCCCTGTGGACGTCCTCCCCCTATCATATACCCCCTAGCCGCCGCCAAAAACACTTGAGTTTTGTTTTACATCTAGCTTTAGCTACACCGAACACGCACAAATACGTGCTGTCCTCGTGTGATTCAGAACTCCACCTTCGAGTGATATTAAGATTGCTCGCCTTCTTTTTCTTGTTCGTTCTTTGATTGCGTACAGGAAGTTCTGATCTTGATTGCAACAGGGTCGGTAACCACAGGGAGTTGGTTCAGCGATTGCATTGGCGCTTCGGGTTCGCTCGTCGTAGTCGGATCGTGAGGGTCGA
This sequence comes from Urochloa ruziziensis, assembly GCA_015476505.1. Lineage (NCBI taxonomy): Eukaryota > Viridiplantae > Streptophyta > Magnoliopsida > Poales > Poaceae > Urochloa > Urochloa ruziziensis. The sequence continues at coordinate 4,487,579 of CM027126.1, read as the reverse complement.
CTTCCACCAAATCAAAATTATCCTCCACTCACCAAAAGATCGGGTACTTCAGCTCTATCAAGTGGTAAGAACGGATAAGAATTTGATCGCAGCATCTTTGTGAGCATCTCATACACACACATACACACCTTTGCTGTCCTAGGATTTTTGTTTTTGTCTTTGCGCTAATCATGTCAGGAGACGTCAACGGCATCGTGACACGATTCGATGCGTGGTCCACGTCGGTCACGGCGTTGCACAAGGACTATGACAGTGACATGGAGCTAGACGATGGAGATCCCACGGTTGTGCCCGCCGTGTGGTATGTCCTCCACACATTGACTCATTTGCTACGATTCAATTTAATATACCCTCTTATAATGGCAAATATGATCCTGCTGCATATCTTGATTGGGAATTAGAGGTTGAACAGAATTTTTTATGCCATGATATTCCTGCTAGCGCACAAGTTAAAGCTGCTATTAGTGCATTTACACTTTTTGCTTTAATGTGGTGGCGTGATTATAAACAACGACATCCCACTGCTATTCCAACCACTTGGACTCAATTAAAAGCTGCTATGCGACATCGATTTGTACCTTCATATTATGCCCGAGATTTGCTTAAACAAATGCAGCAATTTCAGCAAGGTCAACAATCTGTTGAGGACTATTACCAGGAGCTACAAAAAGGTATGATTCGTTGTGGTTTGTTTGAGACGGATGACGCTGCTATGGCACGTTTTCGCGGTGGTTTGAACCGCGAAATTCAGGACATACTTGATTATAAAGATTGTGTTGATATGCCCACATTGCTTGAATATGCTTGCAAAGCTGAACGTGAAGTGCAGGGACGCCGCTCGACGACATATACTAACTCTTTTGCAGGACGAAGCCCGGCATCCAGTATAGATCTTGCTCTCCCTGCGCCGTCCACGCCTAGCACTACACCGTGCGAGAGGACGGTCACACCTACAGCGCCCACGATCACAGGTGTTCCACTCACGGATGGTGAGACCACTTCTCCTGTGCTGAATTTTTCCACACCTCATGCTATTATAGAGCAATTGTTAGTGGAACCATCTCTTGACGAATCTTTGTCACATGATGATGAGCTTGTTGTTCCTTGTGATAAAGATGAATTGGTTGATCATGCTTCAGTTCTATATGTTTTGGAACCAACCATTTGTACTGAAAATAAACATGTTATGCATATTGCTAGCGCAAATGATGAACTAAGATTGTTGACTTCTTTACATACTTTGGGTTACATTGAATTTGATGATTTGTGTAATCTAGATTGTTTGCAAGAGAGACTTTTTCACAATGCTGATTTGCCTTGGTTTGCTAAACACACTTATCATGTTATTGGCAAATATGACAACAAAGGACAGTATATGATACAAAGAGTCTACATTGGTTGCGATATGAGTACTCCTTTTGTTGTGACAGATTATGATCAATTAGAGGACAGCCATACTACACATCCTAATTTACATTCCTCTAGTTCTAATTTCATGAAACAAGTTTACTATAAAGAAGGGGAGCCTTGCTGGTTGCTCCCTATGCCTGCTTTGTCTTTTGTTGGTACTAATCTTGTGCAGGATCATGTTGACAACCATATTGTGTCGTCCGATCCAGAAGTCTATATTCCTGCTGAAATGTCTATGCGAGATGACACATTTGACAATTCGAAGCATGGTGACCCTTCTCCTCCCAATAAACTTGGTTTCTTTTGTTTTCGCAACCCCGTTCTCCTTTGCGTTGTGCAGGATCAGTTTCAAGTACAATTGACGCCGAGGACGGCTTTTCATCAAGAAGGGGAGGATGATGAGGACATGAAATACATGAAGCGTGTTAAACACACATGGAAGGCATGGAGGACCAAAGAGGTCGATTGGGGACCAAGTCAAAGTATTCCCACGTTTTACACCAGGCTATCACGTCACTTTTGGTCTAAGGAAATAAAGAGATTGAATCCAACACGTTTTGGAAACGCTGGATTCGGACTGCAGGAAAGTCCTGACTTTCAACAGCCGCCACGACTTCATCCGGACTCCGTTTGGGGCGTTCAAGTACTTGATGGAAAGCTTATGAAGTCTACTTTCATATGGATCTGGACCTGATGTCCATAACTGTCCCGAGGCGGCCGCAATCGTCAAGTTATTGACCGAAGGTTTTTCTGTCCAGGTGCTGCGACACCTTATTTTGGCCCACGGGCCGTGTATCAAGTTGGGTCCATTAGGGACGCGTCCTAGGGTTAGAGCACGACCCCAGCACCCCTGTGACGTCCTCCCCCTATCATATACCCCCTAGCCGCCGCCAAGAACACTTGAGTTTTGTTTTACATCTAGCTTTAGCTACACCGAACACGCACAAATACGTGCTGTCCTCGTGTGATTCAGAACTCCACCTTCGAGTGATATTAAGATTGCTCGCCTTCTTTTTCTTGTTCGTTCTTTGATTGCGTACAGGAAGTTCTGATCTTGATTGCAACAGGGTCGGTAACCACAGGGAGTTGGTTCAGCGATTGCATTGGCGCTTCGGGTTCGCTCGTCGTAGTCGGATCGTGAGGGTCGACTTCCACCAAATCAAAATTATCCTCCACTCACCGAAAGATCGGGCACTTCAGCTCTATCAGATCTCACGTTGCTCACGAGGAGGTTCGAGCGCATGTACCAGAGCAGAAGGGTTCAAGGCGCGCCGGGAGTACATGCTACAGATGCAGCAAGACATCGCCGAGTGCCCCGAGGAGATCAAGAACGACTACAACCGCAAGCACCGCCCGCGAGATGACCACAAGCACCGCTCCAAGGGTGAGTACCGCTCCAAGCACAAGAACAAGGAGGAGAGGAAGACGAAGAACAAGCATGATGGACACAAGAAGAACCGATCTCGAGCGATGGTGGCTGATGCGAGCGACATTGACACGAGCTCCACCAACACGTCGTCAAGCTCGAGCAGCGAGGATGAAGACCGCGGCCACCGCAAGGAGAAGAAGCACATGAACCGCAACTTCAATGACATCTCCTTCGCCGCCGTCGACTACTGCACCATGGGGCACGACTCCGTGAAGAGCAAGGACGACTCTGACTCCGACTCCAAGGATGAGGTATTGACCGATCCCGCCTCTTTGCGTAAGGAGATTGCTAGACTAGAGGAGTTGGTTGATAACCGTAATGATGTGCTCAGGAAGACCAACATGGAGAAGAGAGAGTTTAGATCTTTCCTAGGTGAGTCCAAGGAAAGAGTAGCTGAGCTTGAGACCTTACTTTCTGAGACTGGAAAGAAGGCGATGGATTTTGAGTCTTTGCTTTGTGAGTCTAGAAAGAGAATACCTGAGCTTGAGTCTGAGATTGGTGTGCTGAAAGATGCTCCTGTTGTGTCTGATGAAATTGAATGCTCTTTCTGTGATGTGCATCTAGCTGATTTGGTAGCTCTTAAGGACAAACAAATGACGTGCCTTGATGAACTAGAAGGTGCTAGGGTTGAGCTTGTTGAGTTGAAGTCTAGATCTTCTTTACTAGGTGCTTGTACTTCTTGCCCTACTTTGCATGCTCAGTTGCTTGAATCTCGTACCGTGATTAGTTCGCTTGAAGCTGAATTGAAATCTCCTATTGCAAACTCTTGTTCTACCTGTGATGTTGTTGCTTTGAAGAATGTTGAGCTAGCACAGTCTGTTGATCATTTGCAAGATGAGAATGATGAGTTGCGTTAGTGTTTGGGTTGGTTATCCGGTCATGAACCACAGCTTAAGATGTTGATTGCTGGGTTCAAGAGAGCTGATGGTCGTGGTTTGGGTTCGGAGAAGATTGATGGGAGTGGTGGTGAGAAAGAGAGAGAGAAGACCAGTTCCACATCAAACATCCCACACCTAAGCCCAACCACCTGTTGAACAAGCTTGACACCACTCCATATCCTCCCAAGTTTCTACCAAAGACAAACAACTTCCAGAGGAGAGTGACCTTTGTGATGAGTGGGGGTTACCAGAGAAGTGAGAAGCCACAGCTGAGAGAAACCCCAAAGCCAAAACCAGTCCGCTTCCATTGTGAACATTGTGGAAGGGATGGTCACCTAGAAGAGTTTTGCTGGAGGAAGAAGAGGGAGGTAAGATGAGAGAATGAGTTGGGGAACAGGTATAGGTACTACTCTTCCCGTAGTGTGCCTGTGTCTCGTTCACCCTTGCCTAGAGGAGAGGCTTTTGTGCGTACAGTTTCTTTGTTTGGCACTCGTGGTGTTCCAGCTAGTCGTGAGTTTGCTAGGCGGCCTCCTGCTCATGGTCAGTTTGGTGCAGGGAGGTTTGACCGTAGCTTTGAGGCTAGGAGAGAGTCTAGGCCGCGTTTTTCCCCGCGTGGTGCTAGAGGTCCGATGGTGAGAGACGAGAGGGTTTCACGTGGTAGTACTGATTTTGCTAACCCCTCTTTTGAGCAGATGGCCCGACACTGGTTTAACTCTTTCTGTGCTAACCCCAGTGTTGAGTCGTTCGCTCATTCTCGTTCTCGCTTTTGATTGTGCAGGTGGGAGGTTTGGAGAACCTTTGGTTGATGGAGTCCGGCTGTTCGTGACATACGACAGGTAATAGGAAGTGGTTCTCCAGCCTCACCCCGGTGGTGTCCAAGCAATACATCACTTTTGGGGATAAGGGTAGAGGTCGAGTGCTGTCTGAGGGTTCTATTCAGGTGAGTGACAGTTTTATGTTGAAGCGGATTGCTCTTGTCAATAATCTTGGTTTTAATTTGCTTTCAGTTTCTCAGCTTCTTGATGAGGGTTATGAGGTTCGGTTTAAGAGTGGTGTTTCTCGGATTCTTGACTCTCGTGGTGATCTTGTGTGTATGATCATTCCCGAGGGACAGATTTTTCGTGCTGATTTTTCTCGATCTTTTGGTCCTTCACGGTGTTTGATCGCTGGTACTTCTTTTGAGCTTTGGAAGTGGCATAGGAGATTGGGTCATGAGCTTTGATTTACTCACACGCTTGAGTGCTCTTGACCTTATCCGAGGATTGCCCAAGCTCAAGTTCGAAAAAGATTTGGTTTGTGCACCTTGTAGGCATGGTAAGATGGTTGCTGCTTCCCATCCACCTTTGACAGATATTATGACTGAGCGTCCAGGGGAGCTTTTGCATATGGACTTGGTTGGTCCAGCTCGCGTTCGCTCAGTTGGTGGGAAGTGGTATGTTCTTGTGGTTGTGGATGATTTTTCTCGGTATGCTTGGGTGTTCTTCTTGGCGTTTAAGGATGAGGTATTCAATTTTGTTCGAGATCTGATTTTGAGGTTGAAAAACGGGAGTAATGGTGGTGCCATGAGAGCTGTACGCAGTGACAATGGTACGGAATTTAAGAACACTCGCTTTGATGCCTTTTGTCGTGATCTTGGTCTCGAACATCAATATTCTTCGCCATATGTTGCTTGCCAAAATGGAGTTGTTGAGAGGAAAAATCGGACGCTTTGTGAGATGGCTAGGACGATGCTAGATGAGCATTGGACTCCTAGGAAGTATTGGGCCGAGGCAGTGAATACAGCTTGTCATGTTTCGAATCGGATTTTCCTTCGTGCTTTCAAGAAGAAAACTTGCTATGAGCTTTTCCATGGTCGTTCCCCACGTGTGAGTCACTTTTGGGTTTTTGGTTGCAAGTGTTTCATTCTTAAGAAAGGAAATTTGGACAAGTTTGAGTCTTGTTCGATGGATGGAATTTTTCTTGGTTATGCTAATCACTCTCGAGCATATCGTGTGCTCAATCTTGAAACTAACCAAATCATGGAGACTTGTAAAGTCACTTTCGATGAGACTATTCCGTGTAGCTCTTCTGTCTTTGAGTGTGCAGGTGATGATGAGTTGGGACAGTCTATCTTTGAGGACGAGCAGCTTGATGAGGAAGACGATGAAGAAAATCATGCACCGTGTAAAGATCGTGTACCTTCTACTTCCACTACTACCACGACGTTCGACGACGGCCCCTCTGCTACACCTTTGTCGAGTCGCGCACATGATCGAGTTCAAGTGGAAGCTGATGTTGAGGGGGAGGCAATCTCGAGGCGAGAAGCTCCCCGGCTGGTACAGAGGGATCATCCACCTTCGAAGATTATCGGAAACTTGGATAAGCGGACTACACGGTCGAGGTCACAGAACATCTCTCATTTCACTCATTCTGCTTTTGTTGCGTCTTTCGAGCCTAAAAATGTTGGACACGCTTTATCTGATTCTGGTTGGGTCAATGCCATGCATGAGGAGCTTGAAAACCTTGAGAGAAACCGGGTATGGGAGTTAGTTGAACCACCTCCAAATTGCCATCCTATAGGAACCAAGTGGGTTTTCAAAAACAAGAGGGATGAGGGTGGAGAGATAGTGAGAAACAAAGCGAGGTTGGTTGCTCAGGGGTTTTCGCAGCAGGAGGGGATAGATTATGAGGAGACCTTTGCTCCTGTTGCCCGTTTGGAGGCAATTCGGATCCTTCTAGCATTCTCTGTTGCTAAAGGTTCAAGTTGTACCTAATGGACGTGAAAAGTGCCTTTCTAAATGGGGTGATCGAGGAAGAAGTGGATGTGAGGTAGCCTCCGGGTTTTGAGAGTGAGAGATACCCACACCGAGTGTACAAACTCCACCGAGCTTTATATGGCCTAAAGCAAGCACCTAGAGCGTGGTATGGCAGGTTGAGGGGGTTGTTGCTTAGCAAGGGGTTTGAGATGGGAAAGGTTGATAAGACGCTCTTCTTGTTGAGAAATGGCAATGATCTTTTAATCGTTCAGATTTACGTGGATGATATCATTTTTGGTGGCTCTTCTCACAGTCTTGTTGCCTAGTTTGCAGACGATATGAGCTGGGAATTTGAGATGTCGATGATGGGAGAGTTGCAATTCTTTCTCGGGCTACAGATCAAGTAAACCAAGGATGGGACGTTCGTGCACCAAAGCAAATACACCAAGGACATTCTCAAGAAGTTTGACATGAGCGACTCCAAGCCGATGACTACACCGATGAGTAGGACTACAGCTTTGGATGCGGATGAGGACAGAGAACCAGTGGACCAGAAGGAGTACCGGAGCATGATCAGCTCCCTCCTCTACTTGACGGCGACGAGGCCGGACATACAGTTCAGCGTGTGTCTGTGCGCTCGTTTTCAGGCTTCACCGAGGACTTCACATCGTCAGGCCGTCAAGCGGATTTTTAGGTATCTCAAGTACACTCCTGAGCTGGGTCTTTGGTATTCTGCTAATTCCTCACTTGCACTCCATGGTTTTTCTGATGCTGATTTTGCTGGGTGTCGTGTTGATCGCAAGTCTACTTCTGATCAGTGTCAGTTTCTTGGTTCGTCCCTTGTTTCATGGTCTTCTCGCAAGCAATCTAGTGTAGCCCAATCCACCACAGAAGCCGAGTATGTTGCTGCTGCTAGTTGTTGTTCCCAGCTGCTTTGGATCACCTACACCTTGAGAGACTTGGGCTTAGATATGTCCCATGTTCCACTTCTTTGTGATAGCACCAGTGCCATAAGCGTAGCCAAAAATCCCGTGCTCCATTCCAAAACCAAACACATCGAAGTGAGGTATCATTTCCTGAGAGATCATGTGGAGAAAGGAGATATTGAGCTTGCCCACGTTTCTACCCAAAACCAGCTTGCAGACATTTTCACCAAACCACTTGACCAAGTTACCTTCACCCGCTTGCGAGGAGAACTTGGTGTGTGTGCGCTTTTCTGAGCTGAGTTTTGGAGGCTTCTCTTGTAGTATATGTATACTATTGTTCCATCTTTGTATCTTGATGTACACTTTCTTCATTTTTGTATCTTGATTTCATCTTTTGCATCTTGATGTATAGTTTTCATCTCTGCATCTTGTGATATATCATGCTGCATTTTGCATCATATCTTAGGATGAGCTTCTCTATATGCAGTGATTGCTACAACTTGCTACTTTTTAGAGCTTAGGCAGGCTGGCTAGGGATTGATTGTATAGATGGCTATGCTCTTGATGGTTTTGATATATATTCTATTGAGATAGTCTCCATTTGAATTAAAATGACAAACTGAACTTAAACTCTTTTCACCCATGAGTAAATGCCTTTGCATGTCTTGTTTGAGCCGAAATGGCTATATCTTGCTTAAGATCATGCTAGGATTTGATGTTCTTTTCAATTGGGTCAAAGACCTTTGTCATTGTGAATGTTTAGCATAAATATCTTGTGGAGGAGCATAAGCTTCTTTTTGTCGCAAAGACATTTCATGTACCATGCTTAATTTGAAAAACTTAAAAAATGAGATGTCTATGCATGAAAGAAGAAAAATGAGAAAAAGATACATTTGCAGAAATTTATGCTCATGTCTCTATGCTTTCACTATTGCACACACTTGCACACATGGGTGCTAAGCGGTTGCATGATGTTTGTCGGAGAAGTCTCCCTTGAGAAGTGAACACATGGCTCCGAGCTTTGACATGACATGAGATAGAATTTGGGCGTTTCTTTTGTCAAGAATGCTTGTCCTTTCTTAATCTTGGTAAGATGAAGTTCATTTTTGCTTGAATGATCCATGTTTAGGACTTTGCTCATGTGGTGACTTTTTGATAAACTTGAACAATTTGATCATGGCTTTTTCAATTGGCTATATGTCTTTACCTTCTTGATGGCAATGCCCGTGTGACATGATGAACAATCTAGTTTGCCTCTTCTCTAACTTGTAGCACTTTGTATTGCTCATTGTATATTTGAGAAGCTTGTAGTTGCATTTTGTATACTTTTGCCTTGATTTGTGCTTTGACAACAAGGGGGAGAAGTTGCTGAATTTATGAGAAAGCATTTGAGTTTGAAAATTGTTGGATTTGTGAGAATTGGTGAGAGCTTTGCCAAAAGGAAGTTTCTAAAAGTTTGTGAAGTTTCTGATGGGTTTCTGGAGGAAAAACATTGCTGGATGCTATTGAAAGCTTTTGAGTTCGAAATGGAATTTTTCGGAGATTTTTGTGTGAGATTTGCACTTTTGGAGTTGGTAATCTGCCAGGGGCGGTTTAACCGCCCCCCATGGGCGGTTTAACCGCCCTTGTGCTGAATGCACACAGTTTGTGGGTTTTTGAGCATTTTTGATTGTTTTTCGCATGCACAAGTTCACTTGTTCTGGGGGAGTTTGCATCAATGCAGGGTGGAGTGCTTTGAGTGTTCTGAAAAGTGATTTGGAGATTTGTGACTTGTGTTTTGTGCTTTGCTCTTTTGCCGATGGTGTTGGACCCTTTTCACTTCTTATTGAAGGGTCGACGGTTTCTGGAGTTTTTCTCTTGTAAGTGACTTTGTTTCGGCTTGTTCTTGGTTTTTGGTCACTTGCTTGAGCGTTGTTTTTCGATTTCTTTTCTATTTTCATTTTGATATCTATGGTGACTATGTGTGTGTTGTCAATGCACTCATCAAGGGGGAGATTGTGGACCCGGTGTGTTCGAGGACCGGTGGATGGTCGCTTCCTGGTGTGATGAGCGATTGACAACGTGGTGTGGATTGACGTTTCCCTTAGCTCAAGTATTGCAGGTGTAGGATGCGGCTTGATTGCATTGGTGCAGGTGAAGAACAGGCGCGAAAGGTCTTAGCCATGGCGGCCTCCGAGGAGCGGAGAGACAAGTAGGCTTGATTCGAGGGACCTGGTGGCCAGATGGATCAAGTGCGGTTCACATGCTGGCAAGAATGAGCAAGGGGACGTGGTTCCGGTGCGAGGTAGCGGCTAACAACCGAAGCTCGTACGCGGACGAGAAGCCGGTGCAAGGTAGCGGGTCATGACCGAAGCTTGCACGCGAGGTTTGGTGATTTGGCCACAAAATCATCCGGTGAACGGTTTCCCTTGGTTTGGGCCTCAAAACCAAGGCCGAGGACTCGACGAGGCAAGATTGGGCTGCTGGGCTGAGTGAAGCAAACAGGGGCGGTTTAACCACCCCCCAGGGCCGGTTTAATCGCCCCCCCTAGGCAGGCCCAAGATTGGCGTCGAGGAGCTTCGACCCGGAGGACACGCGGCGTGACTGCAAGGCTTGCGTCGGAGGGAAGCTAGCTTGCGGTGGAAGGTGTCCCAGCCAGAAAATATCTGAAACCAAATGTCAAATTTGCCCCTGAGGGGTATGTGTCACTTAGGGGTAGTTTAGTCTTTAGAGCACCACCACTTGGACTACTAATAGGCCCCCTAGGGGTTGGTGGCTGTTATCTCTCTAGTTATCTCTTTGGTTTTCCCTTTGAACTTGTATTTCCCTTTCATCCCCTCCATCTAGAACTATTTCGAATTATTCGTAGTTTGTATAGGTGAATTCATGGTTGGTTGATTGAGTTTGCTCTGTTCATCTTTGTGCCATGATTTGAATCCACGAGCTCCTTTTCTTTTTCTTATTTTCGGAGGTATTTTCGGAGGTATTTTTGAGGGATTTTCGTTCTTCACTTCCTAGGGCGTTTTCTCTCGGATTTCTTTGGGGGAATCACGTATGAGTGCCTTGTGCCTCTTTTGCTGGTGATCTCTTGCCCCCAAACGCCGGGAATCGCTTTGGATTTGAAGTTTTCGGGATGAACTCGAGGTCATGGTGTTCTTCCTTAGATTTGAGATTCCGGGAGTTCTAGTGAGTTAGAGACCGAGATCTTTTGACAATATACTCCACTGGAGGTGTACATCATCTGACCAAAATCTCATCTCAAGAGCTCAAGCGGTTTGGGAGATCCACTTTCAAGTTGACTTTTTCCCGAGGCCCCAAGGCCCGGGCGGTTTAACCGCCCCCCTGACCCGGTTTAACCGCCCTCCCTGGGTGTGTTGAATCGAGTCTTGTTTCGGTTCGTTTTGTTTCATTTCGATCGAATCGAGTTCCGCTGCGTCTATCTTGTTCCTAGGGTCAGTAGCTTGACAGTGGCTACGTGATCTTGGCAAGATCGCTTTCGGAGGCGTTGGAGTTGATTTGGGAAAATAGCCGGATTGATTGAGAAGAATTTTTATCGGCTCCCATTCACTCCCTTCCCCCCCCCCTCTCTGGTCGCCTAATCGGTCCTTCAGGGGCGGTCAGACCGCCCTCCCCTTGGCAGCTCGCCCGTGAGCATCGTGGAGCTTCGATCCGGAGGACACGCGGCATGATCGCAAGGTTTGCGTCGGAGGGAAGGAAGCTTGCGATGGAAGGTGTCCCAGCCGGAAAAAATCTTCAAGTCAAAATGTCAAATTTGCCCCTTAGGGGTATGTATCACTTAGGGGTAGTTGAGTCATTAGAGCACCACCACTTGGACTATATAATAGACCCCCTAGGGGTTGGTGGCTGCCATCTCTCTAGTTTATCTCTTTTGGCTTGTTTTTTCCCTTCCCCTTCATTTCCTCCACCATGAACTATTTGCTTGAATCATTTGTAGTTTGTATAGGTGAATTTATGGTTGGTTGATTGAGCTTATTCTATTCATATTTGTGCCATGATTTGAATTCCCGAGCTCTTTTTCTTTTTCCCATTTTTGGAGCTATTTTCAGAGCTATTTTTGGGGATTTTCGTTCTTCATGTTCTAGGGCGTTTTGATGAGGACATGAAATACATGAAGCGTGTTAAACACACATGGAAGGCATGGAGGACCAAAGAGGTCGATTGGGGACCAAGTCAAAGTATTCCCACGTTTTACACCAGGCTATCACGTCACCTTTGGTCTAAGGAAATAAAGAGATTGAATCCAGGCCGCCGCGCGTTCGTAGTTTGGAAAGAGATAGAAAAGAAAAGGAAAGAAAAAAAAGGAAAGAAAAAAAAGGAAAGAAAAAAAGAAAAAAAGGAAAGTTTTGAAAAGAAAGAAAAAGGAAAGAATAAAAAAAGGAATCAACAGTTCGGTTTTCGTTTGGAAGTTTCTTTTTGGCAGTTTCGAACACCTTCACGAAAACGGCCATAACTTTTCGCTCGGATCTCTGATTTCAGCGTTCTTTTTTTTTTCCGGAAACCTTACGAAATTTCAGTGCCAGGTGCGGTCGGTTTTGAGGCCAAAAAACGTCGTTTACACAGTGTAACGCGGCCCGGGAGATTTTCCGTTTCTGCATCCCACTTCCTTGTTACCTTTGCTCGATCCATAGCGTGTGGCACTTGTTTCCAGCAGCATAGTTACGTGTTTAGCACTATAATTCAGCTTTGCATTATTGTTTGATTGTGCTAATCCTTGACTTGAGTGCAGCCTACCCAGAACTACACATATTCCTACGACGAGCCGACTTTTGTTTCTCCAGGCAATCGCTGCGCCAATCTTTCGCAGGTGCTACTTGTTGCTTGCAGGTCGCCCCTGTTGCTTGGTAAGAACGGATAAGAATTTGATCGCAGCATCTTTGTGAGCATCTCATACACACACATACACACCTTTGCTGTCCTAGGATTTTTGTTTTTGTGTTTGCGCTAATCATGTCAGGAGACGTCAACGGCATCGTGGCACGATTCGATGCGTGGTCCACGTCGGTCACAGCGTTGCACAAGGGCTATGACAGTGACATGGAGCTAGACGATGGAGATCGCCACGGTTGTGCCCGCCGTGTGGTATGTCCTCCACACATTGACTCATTTGCTACGATTAAATTTAATATACCCTCTTATAATGGCAAATATGATCCTGCTGCATATCTTGATTGGGAATTAGAGGTTGAACAGAATTTTTCATGCCATGATATTCCTGCTAGCGCACAAGTTAAAGCTGCTATTAGTGCATTTACACTTTTTGCTTTAATGTGGTGGCGTGATTATAAACAACGACATCCCACTGCTATTCCAACCACTTGGGCTCAATTAAAAACTGCTATGCGACATCGCTTTGTACCTTCATATTATGCCCGAGATTTGCTTAAACAAATGCAGCAATTTCAGCAAGGTCAACAATCTGTTGAGGACTATTACCAGGAGCTACAAAAAGGTATGATTCATTGTGGTTTGTTTGAGACGGATGACGCTGCTATGGCACGTTTTCGCGGTGGTTTGAACCGCGAAAATCAGGACATACTTGATTATAAAGATTGTGTTGATATGCCCACATTGCTTGAATATGCTTGCAAAGCTGAACGTGAAGTGCAGGGACGCCGCTCGACGACATATACTAACTCTTTTGCAGGACGAAGCCCGACATCCAGTATAGATCTTGCTCTCCCTGTGCCATCCACGCCTAGCACTACACCGTGCGAGAGGACGGTCACACCTACAGCGCCCACGATCACAGGTGTTCCACTCACGGATGGTGAGACCACTTCTCCTGTGCTGAATTTTTCCACATCTCATGCTATTATAGAGCAATTGTTAGTGGAACCATCTCTTGACGAATCTTTGTCACATGATGATGAGCTTGTTGTTCCTTGTGATAAAGATGAATTGGTTGATCATGCTTCAGTTCTATATGTTTTGGAACCAACCATTTGTACTGAAAATAAACATGTTATGCATATTGCTAGCGCAAATGATGAACTAAGATTGTTGTCTTCTTTACATACTTTGGGTTACATTGAATTTGATGATTTGTGTAATCTAGATTGTTTACAAGAGAGACTTTTTCACAATGCTGATTTGCCTTGGTTTACTAAACACACTTATCATGTTATTGGCAAATATGACAACAAAGGACAGTATATGATACAAAGAGTCTACATTGGTTGCGATATGAGTACTCCTTTTGTTGTGACAGATTATGATCAATTAGAGGACAGCCATAATACACATCCTAATTTACATTCCTCTAATTCTATTTTCATGAAACAAGTTTACTATAAAGAAGGGGAGCCTTGCTGGTTGCTCCCTATGCCTGCTTTGTCTTTTGTTGGTACTGATCTTGTGCAGGATCATGTTGACAACCATATTGTGTCGTCCGATCCAGAAGTCTATATTCCTGCTGAAATGTCTATGCGAGATGACACATTTGACAATTCGAAGCATGGTGACCCTTCTCCTCCCAATACATTTGGTTTCTTTTGTTTTCGCAACCCCGTTCTCCTTTGCGTTGTGCAGTATCAGTTTCAAGTACAATTGACGCCGAGGACGGCTTTTCGTCAAGAAGGGGAGGATGATGAGGACATGAAATACATGAAGCGTGTTAAACACACATGGAAGGCATGGAGGACCAAAGAGGTCGATTGGGGACCAAGTCAAAGTATTCCCACGTTTTACACCAGGCTATCACGTCACCTTTGGTCTAAGGAAATAAAGAGATTGAATCCAACACGTTTTGGAAACGCTGGATTCGGACTGCAGGAAAGTCCTGACTTTCAACGGCCGCCACGACTTCATCCGCACTCCGTTTGGGGCGTTCAAGTACTTGATGGAAAGCTTATGAAGTCTACTTTCATATGGATCCGGACTCATGTCCATATCTGTCCCGAGGCGGCCGCAATCGTCAAATCATTGACCGAAGGTTTTTCTGTCCAGGTGCTGCGACACCTTATTTTGGCCCACGGGCCGTGTATCAAGTTGGGTCCATTAGGGACGCGTCCTAGGGTTGGAGCACGACCCCAGCACCCCTGTGGACGTCCTCCCCCTATCATATACCTCCTAGCCGCCACCAAGAACACTTGGGTTTTGTTTTACATCTAGCTTTAGCTACACCGAACACGCACAAACACGTGCTGTCCTCGTGTGATTCAGAACCCCACCTTCGAGTGATATTAAGATTGCTCGCCTTCTTTTTCTTGTTCGTTCTTTGATTGCGTACAGGAAGTTCTGATCTTGATTGCAACAGGGTCGGTAACCACAGGGAGTTGGTTCAGCGATTGCATTGGCGCTTCGGGTTCGCTCGTCGTAGTCGGATCGTGAGGGTCGACTTCCACCAAATCAAATTTATCTTCCACTCACCGAAAGATCGGACACTCCAGCTCTATCACGTTTTCTCTCGGATTTCTTTGGGGGAATCACACATGAGTGCCTTGTGCCTCTTTTCTTGGTGATCCCTTGCCCCCAAACGCCGGGAATCGCTCTAGATTTGAAGTTTTCCGGATGAACTCAAGGTGTGGATGTTCTTCCTTAGATTCGAAATTCCCGGAGTTGTAGAGAGTTAGAGGCCGAGATGTTTGGGGCATAGCCTCTCCTTGAGGTGTTTATCATCTACCCAAAGTTTCATCTCAAGAGCTCAAGCCGTTTGGGAGATCCATTCACGAGTTGACTTTCGGTTCGAGTTTTTCCCGAGCTCCCAGACAGGGCCGGTCTAACCGCCCCCTCTGGGCGGTCTAACCGCCCCTACTAGAGGGGTGCCGGACCAGGCCGGTTTAACTGCCCCTGCAAGGAGGTTTAACCGCCCCTGGCCGAGAAGAGTTGTTTTGTTTTGGATTTATTCGATTCCTGTTCGATTTGGTTGATTCGAGTTCCACTGCAGTGATCTTGTTTCTAGGCTCAGTAGCCTCTCAGTAGCTACGTGATCTTGGCAAGATCGGTTCGTAGGCTTTGGATTTGAATTGGGAGAAGCCGGATCTTGAGAATAAATTTTATCGGCTCCCATTCACTCCCCCCCCCTCTCTGGTCGCCTAATCGGTCCTTCAATTGGTATCAAAGCCGGTTACGGGTTTTTGCGACTCTAACCAGTCTAAGATCCAAAGATGGCATACCAAGATCGGGGTTCCGGGCCTCCGCACTTCAATGAGAAGAATCATCCAAACTGGGTTGCGCATATGGGTGCTTTCTTGTGAGGCAAAGGAAAGTTGTTGTGGGATGTGACGAAAGACGAAAATTATGTCAATCCTACCAACTTAGATGCCCAGGATGCAAGAGATAAGTTCGAGGCCAACGCTAGGGCTGTCGACTACTTGTTTCGTGCTTTGTCGACTGAAGAGTTTGAACGTGTTTTGGGCGAGGACCTAGCTAGTCAGATCTGGCTCAAGCTCAAGGTAGCCTACGGTGGTGATGAAGGCTAGGCTTTTCTCGATGTATCGCAGAGAGTACGAGAACTTTGAGCAGTTGCCTGGTGAGTCGGTTAATGCTGTGTTTCAGCGCTTTACTGCCATAGTCAACAATATGAAAGCCAACATCACCGCACTCCCATAGGATCATGACAGAGCTCTGAAGCTCTTGCTTTCCCTTGATCGGTCCGTGTGGGGTGCCAAGGTTAGGCGATCATGGAGTCGGCTAATTATGAAACTTTGAAAGTTGATGAGCTTTTTCCAAATTGAAGTCTTCTGAGGTTGATTGATAGCTTATTGCTAAGGCTAAGAGTCTGACTGATTCCCATAGTCTAGCTCTAGTCAGTGGCTCTGATTATGGACATGCTAATACTTCCAAACACTTTGCCTTGTCTTCTCTTGTGTCTCTTCCAGATGAGGAGTATGAGGTGCTGAGCGAGGAGGATCTCGCATTGCTCACGAGGAGGTTCGAGCGCATGTACCAGAACCGCAAGGGTTCAATGCGCGCGGGGAGAACGTGCTACAGGTGCGGAAAGATGGGCCACATCATCGCCGAGTGCCTGGAGGAAATCAAGAACAACAACAAACGCAAGCACCGCCCATGAGATGAGCACAAGCACCGCTCCAAGGACAAGTACCACTCCAAGCACAAGAACGAGGAGGAGAACACCGACACCTCGTTGAGCTCGAGTAGCGAGGATGAAGACCGCGGCCACCGCAAGGAGAAGAAGCACATGAACCGCAACTTCAACGGGCTTTCCTGCACCGCCGTGAATTACTCGAGCACCGCACATGAACCATGGTGCATGACTCTAAGGACGACTCCGACTCCGACTCCGAGGATGGATTTCTTATTATCATAAGTAGTGTTCGAGATCACAAGGCTAGAATGTCTTGTGTGCGAAATAGTGCCATTGGTTAGTGAAGTTAGCTGACAATCGTCATATCATATCCATAGTCTAAGAACTCTAAAGAAGATCGACTGATCCCATCTCTTTGCGTAAGGAGATCGCTAGGCTTGAGGGGTTGGTCGATAATCGTGATGATGTGCTTAGGAAGACCAACAGGTAGAAGAGAGAGTTTAGGTCTTTGCTTGGAGAGTCGGAGGAATGGATTGTGGAGCTTGAGGCCTTACTTTCTGAGACTAGAAAGAAGGCGATGGATTTTGAGTCTTTGCTTAGTGAGTCTAGCAAGAAAGTGGTTGAGCTTGAGGTTGAGTTGGCATGTGCTAGAACATAGATAGGTGTGCTAAAAGATGCTCCTGTTGTTTCTGATGAACTGGAATGCTCTGTTTGTGATGTGAATCTTGCTGATTTGGTAGCTCTTAAGGATAAACATATGACATGCCTTGATGATCTAGAAGGATCTAGGGTTGAGCTTGCTGAGTTGAAGTCTAGACCTTCTTTGCTAGGTGCTTATACTTCTTGTCCTGCTTTGCATGCTCAGTTTCCTGAATCTCGTACCATGATTAGTTCTCTTGAGGCTGAATTGAAATCTCCTATTGCAAATTCTTGTTCTGGTTGTGATGTTGTTGCCTTAAAGAATGTTGAGATGACACAATGTGTTGATCGCTTGCAAGATGAGAATGATGAGTTGCGTCAGTGTTTGGGTTGGTTATCTGGTCGCGAGCCACAACTTAAGATGTTGATTGCTGGATTCAAGAGAGCCGATGGTCGTGGTCTGGGTGTTGAGAAGATTGATGAGAACAGTGGTGAGAAAGAGAGAGCAAGCCAGTTCCACCACAAACATCCCAACACCACCAGAGAGAACTCCACCAAAGAACAGCTTCACACCTAAACCCAACCACCTGTTAAACAAGCTTGACACCACTCTAGATCCTCCCAAGTTTCCCCAAAGACAAACAACTTCCAGAAGAGAGTGACCTTTGTGAGGAGTGGGATTTACCAGAGGAGTGAGGAGCCACAGCCGAGAGAAACCCCAAAGCCAAAACCAGTCTGCTTCCATTGTGATCATTGTGGAAGGGATGGTCACCTAGAAGAGTTTTGCTGGAGGAAGAAGAGAGAAGTGAGACGAGAGAAGGAGTTGGGTAACAGGGATAGGTACCACTCTTCCCGTAGTGTGCCTGTGTCTCGTTCACCCTTGCCTAGGAGAGAGACTTTTGTGCGTACAGTTCCTTCCTTGAGTGGTCGTGGTGTTCCAGTTCGTGGTAAGTTTGCTAGGCGGACTCCTGCTCGTGGTCAGTTTGGTGTAGGGAGGTTTGACCATAGCTTTGAGGCTAGGAGAGAGTCTAGGCCGCGTTTTCCTCCGTGTGGTGCTAGAGGTCCGATGGTGAGAGATGAGAGGGTTTCACAGAGTAGTATTGATTTTGCTAACCCCTCTTTTGAGCAGATGGCCCGACACTGGTTTAACTCTTTTTGTGCTAACCCTAGTGTCGAGTCGTTCGCTCTTTCTCGTTATCACTTTTGATTGTGCAGGTGGGAGGTATGGAGAACATGAGCTTGGCGACTCTTGGTCTTTTGCATGATCAAGGTTTGATGGTTCTCCACACCTTTGGATGGCCCCGATGTGGCCCTTGTACACTTTGTATTGTGAGTATATCTTTTGTACACTCTTATGCTTACTTGTATATCTTTGGCATGTTTTGTGTCTGGTTCATGCCCCTTTTGTGTAGCTTTTTGTATATTTGCTTATCTTGTATCATTGTTGGATGTGTATATACCATGGTAGGCTAGCCACCTTTCTTGTTAGCATGTATAATCTTCATGTGTATATCTTGACATGCTAGCTTTGTGATATATGTTGGTGGACTAGTCACCTTTGTATGATAGTGTGTGATCCACATGAACTCATTTCCATGTTTTCCCATATGATTCAAATTGCACATGACATGTTGTTCATCTGGTATCCTTTTAGTTGATATCTTTTGGTTGTATAGTTCCTTTGCATCTTGGTGACATGTTGCTAGCCCAAGCTTTTTATTCATATAATCATCGTGTTGCAATGCTTTACTTCATCACATCTGGAATTATCATTGCATTTTGTAGCATGATTGAGTTGTATCTTGCGTTTTGGGTTTGCTTTGTCTTTGGGTTGCATTTTGCTAGTTTGAGATTTCTCTTCCTCTTATTTTGTAATGGAGCTTTCCATTTGCTTTTGTACACATTTTTCTAGTTTTCTAGGTGTCTTTGGTTGAGTGGGAGCTCGGCTTTATTTAAGGGGGAGAAATTACTCAAGTTGATTTGAAAAGGAGAGGACTTTGTTTATAGCTTTTGGATTGCATGAGTTTGCTGTGTTGGCACTTTGGTTGTGCATATTATGGGGAGTTTGACGGTTGAACCTGAACCTTGGATTTGCATTTTGGTTGCACATTCCAAGGGGAGCTTGTAGGTCGATCTTGAACCTTGAAATTGTATTTTGGTTGTACATTTCAGGGGGAGCTTTATGGTTATGCTTTGATCACGCTTGTGTATTGAGTTTGAGCTTGCCCATGTTTCTACCCAAAACCAGCTTGCAGACATTTTTACAAAACCACTTGACCAAGTTACCTTCACCCGCTTGCGAGGAGAACTTGATGTGTATGCGCCTTTCTGAGCTAAGTTTTGGAGGCTTCTGTTGTAGCATATGTATACTATTGTATGTGATTTGGTTTTATCCATCTTTGTATCTTGATGTATAATTTTTTCACTTTTGTATCTTGATGTATAGTTTTCATCTTTGCATCTTGTGATATATCATGCTGCATTTGTATCATATCTTAGGATGAGCTTCTCCTATATGCAGTGATTGGTACAACTTGCTATATTTTAGAGTTTAGGCAGGCTGGCTAGGGATTGATTGTATGATTGGCTATGCTCTTGATGGTCTTGGTATATATATTCTTTTGATATAGTCAATTTTTGAAGTAAAATGACAAACTGAACTTAAACTCCTTTCACCCATGAGTAAATGCCTTTGCATGTCTTGTTTGAGCCGAAATGACTATATCTTGCTTAGGATCATGCTAGGATGTGATGTTCTTTTCAATTGGGTCAAAGACCTTTGTCATTGTGAATGTTTAGCCCATGTTTTATCTTGTGGAGGAGCATAAGCTTCTTTTTGTTGCAAAGACATTTCATGTACCATGCTTAATTTGAAAAACTTGAAAAATGAGATGTCTATGCATGAAAGAAGAAACATAAGAGAAAGATTCATTTGAGAAAAATTTATGCTCATGTCTCTATGCTTTTACCATTGCACACACTTGCACACATGGGTGCTAAGCGGTTGCATGTTGTTTGCCAGAGAAGTCTCCCTTGAGAAGTGAACACATGGCTCCGTGCTTTGACATGACATGAGATAAAACATGGGCGTTTGTAATGATCTTTTGTTAAGAATGCTTGTCCTCTCATAATCTTGGTGAGATGAAGCTTATTTGTGCTTGAATGATCCATGTTTAGGACTTTGCTCATATGATGATTTTTTTGATAAAATTGAACAATTTGATCATGGCTTTGTCAATTGGTTTTATGTCTTTACCTTCTTGATAGCAATGCCCGTGTGACATGATCTAGTTTGCCTCTTCTCTAACTTGTAGCATTTTGTATTGCTCATTGTATATTTGAGAAGCTTGTAGTTGCATCTTAACCATTTTTGCCTTGATTTGTGCATTGTCAACAAGGGGGAGAATTTCTGGAAGGAAAACATTGCTGGACGCTTTTGAAAGGTTTTCGAGTTGAAATGGCATCGTTGCGAGCGTTTGTGTGTGACTTGCAATTTTTGTGCCTGATTGCAATTTTTGTGCCTGATCTGGGCAGGGCGGTCTAACCGCCCCTGTGCAGTGAGCACATGATCTGTGGGATTTGAGCCATTTTTGACACATTTTCGCACGCACAAGTTCACTAGTTCAGGGGGAGTTTGCATCTATGCAGGGGGAGTGCTTTGAGTATCCTGAAAAGTGTTGTGGAGATTTATGACTTGTGTTTTGTGCTTTGCTCTTTTGCCGATGGTGTTGAGCCCTTTTCGCTTCTTATTGAAGGGTCGGCATTTTCTGGAGCTTTCTCCCGTGAGTGACTTTGTTCTCGGCTTGTTCTTGCTTTTAGTCACTTGCTTGAGCTTTGTTTTCAATTTCTTTTCTATTTTTCTTTGATACCTATTGTGATTATGTGTGTGTTGTCAATGCACTCATCAAGGGGGAGATTGAGGACTGGGTGTGCCCGAGGACCGGTGGATGGTTGCTTCCTGGTGTGATGAGTGATTCACAATGTGGCGTGGATTTACGTTTCCCTTGGCTCAAGTATTGCCGGTGTAGAATGCGGCTTGGTTGCATTGGTGCAGGTGAAGAACAGGCGCGAAAGGTCTTAGCCATGGCGGCCTCCGAGGAGCGGAGAGACAAGTAGGCTTGGTTTGAGGGACCCGGTGGCCAGATGGATCAAGTGCGGTTCACATGGTAGCAAGAACGAGCGAGGGGACGTGGTTCCGGTGCGAGGTAGCGGCTCACGACCAAAGCTCGTACGCGGACATGAAGCCGGTGCAAGCCGGGCTGCCAGCCGGGGCGGTTCAACCGCCCCTAGGGGGCGGTCAGACCGCCCTCCCCTGGGCAGCTCGCCCATGAGCGTCGAGGAGCTTCGATCCGGAGGACACGCGGCGTGATCGCAAGGTTTGCGTTGAAGGGAAGCAAGCTTGCGATGGAAGGTGTCCCAGCCACGAAAAATCTTCAAGTCAAAATGTCAAATTTGCCCCTGAGGGGTATGTATCACTTAGGGGTAGTTGAGTCATTAGAGCACCACAACTTGGACTATATAATAGACCCCCTAGGGGTTGGTGGCTGCCATCTCTCTAGTTTATCTCTTTTGGCTTGTTTATTTTCCCTTCCCTTTCATTTCCTCCACCTAGAACTATTTGCTTGAATCATTTGTAGTTTGTATAGGTGAATTCATGGTTTGTTGATTGAGCTTAATCTATTCATATTTGTGCCATGATTTGAATTCCCGAGCTCTTTTTCATTTTCCCATTTTTGGAGCTATTTTTGGAGCTATTTTTTGGGGGATTTTCGTTCCTCATATTCTAGGGCATTTTCTCTCAGATTTCCTTGGGGGAATCACACATGAGTGCCTTGTGCCTCTTTTCTTGGTGATCCCTTGCCCCCAAACACCGGGAATCGCTCTAGATTTGAAGTTTTCCTGATGAACTTAAGGTGTGGATGTTCTTCCTTAGATTTGAAATTCCCGGAGTTGTAGAGAGTTAGAGGCCGAGATGTTGGGGGCATAGCCTCTCCTTGAGGTGTATATCATCTACCAAAAGTTTCGTCTCAAGAGCTCAAGCCGTTTGGGAGATCCATTCACAAGTTAACTTTCGGTTCGAGTTTTTCCCGAGCTCCCAGGCAGGGCCGGTCTAACCGCCCCCTCTGGGTGGTCTAACCGCTGTTAGTGGTCGTTACGATACGATTTTACCACCAACATTCCACCATATTTCAGGCTCATCTTGCTCATAACAAAGTGAAATTGGTTATTTCTAATGAGTTCCACAAATTTTGTATAATTTGTGAGTGCAGGAGCAACCAAGCAAAAGAGGAGCCACTTTGGGCACAAGGCCAGGTCGGGCGGCCTAGCATAGGCCGACCAGCCCCCTTCTATGGCCCCTTGCCATGTCACTGATCCAGGAGATCACAAACACAACACCAATGATCCTGAGACGTGCGATCAACGTCGGTTTGATCCAAGGATCCGAAAGGCCTAAGCTATGTTTGCATGGATTGAAGGGCCCACCAACCTTGATTCTCGGACAGCTTTGATCCAAAGCAACCGTTACCAATCTCAGGGATCAATTCAGAGCGTCCCTGAAGAAGGCGGTGCCACAGGGCAATTAGACCAGGCCGATCGGCCTGGCCTAGGCCGGCCGGCCTCCCCTTGAGGCCAACACGTGTCCCCCTTCGCGTGACAGTTAAGCACAAGCTCAGCTTAAGCTTGACGCAGGCAACCACCCCTGAAGACTATAAAAGGGACCCTCCTTCACCTTGAGAAGACACACCATCCAAGGGAGAGAAGAGTAGTCTAGTGAAAAGCTCTCATCTTTAGAGTTAGATTAGGGAGAGAGTGGGTGAGTTGCTTGGGTGACAGCCAAGCTTTGTAGAGAGAGTCTGGGATTTCTTCTCGGTCTCATCTCAACATTTCCGGCCCCGAGGAATATACTTCAGGAGTTATCTTCAGTAAGTCCTCGGTCTCTTGCCTTTAGTACCTCGCTAGTTCACGAATTACTTTCAGCAATATATTTAGTATATCTTTGATCTGTGGGTACCTGAGTCTGCGCGAGTGACAGCGACTCTTGTTTGGGGTTTCCTCTATAGCCTTTCGCGTTGGGTGGAGGTCAGTGGCTGAAAGCTTAGGCGTGGTGCCTGTGCTGGCTAGCCACCTCAGGTTGTGTTGCACCCCACGGAACAGTAGTGGTAGGCGGCAGGTGGTGACAGTCCTGTCCGTCCTTTGTATTCCACCACGTTCGGGTGTACTCATAGCAGTAGTGCTGAGCCCGGAAGAACCCCTCTCTCACCCCGTTCTGAGTTCTTCCCGTTCTAGCCGTCGAAGCAGATCAAGTTAGATTAAGATAGATTGTCTAGGGTAACGACTAGCTAACTAAAGTCAAGCTCTCTACCCGTTTACCTTGTGCTCCTTGGTGGGTCCGGTTAGAAAACTTCTAGGCTAGTCGTGTCTACCATTCCTTGGATTTGATATCCAGGTTTTTACTCCCCTGGTGAAAGGCTACATCGGACTCCGTGCGCTTGCGGATTTAGTTAGGCTAAGGAGTGCCAACAAGCTTTTCTGGCGCCGTTGCCTGGGAACGGTAGCAACACTAGTGTAGGATCTTTTTAGCCGTACACTTTACCCCCATAACCATCTACCACATGGAGTTTTCTCCTAGTTATCCGATGGTTCCATCTAGCGAGTATTTGGAACCGCCACCATCTTGCCACCCCATACCACCTCATGGCCTCGAGATCCGTCCCAGTCTCATTGCTATGGTTCGTGCACAGTCTTTCGGTGGAACGAAAGACGAAAGTCCCTATGCTCACTTGCAGGTGTTTGAAGAGAACTGCTCTCTTCTTATTATACCCGGCGTCAACCAAGACACCATACGATGGAAACTTTTCCCATTTTCTCTGATAGGGAATGCAAAATCTTGGTACGACCGGACTGCAAGGGGATTTAGCGGAGATTGGATCAAATTAAAGGACGAGTTTTGTCTGTTCTTTTACCCTGCCTCCAAGATCTTGAAGCTCAGAGTTGAGCTGATGACGTATCAGCAAGGCGATGAGTCACTTGGAGCCACGTGGGAGCGATTCATTCAGCTGGCCAACTCAGGGCCACCGCATAACATTCCACAGGAAATGCTTATGCAGCATTTTGTTGGTGGATTGAAGCCGGAAAGTGCACAGTTCTTGAACATCACTTCCACAGGGTCAGTTCTATACAAGACAGTGGACGAGGTACGAGAGATCTTGGAAAAGGTTCTCAACTCTACCGAGTACACAGGCGTCTTCGACGACCCACCAACACCACCAACAACCCCCACAGACAAACAGCCAATCCTCGCCCTGACATTCGATCCACCTCCTCCGATCATAGAGGAAGTGCTCGAACACCACAAGTCCTCAGACTAGGAAATTATTCTTGATGATCTGCCGCACTTCATTCCCGAGCTCTTTTCAGAAGAAGAGTGCTTGGAGATCGGCAATACATCACGTATGCCCATGGAACAAGTGTGCGCAAGTTCCAGGTCTAAGGCGTTCATTCCAGAAGCCGTACCGCAGATTGAGGGTTTTATCTGCGATCATGAGCAAGGAGTGCACGAAGGAAATTGAAAGTTGTGAAGATATCATCCGAACCACCCACAACTTCAGAGTACTCCATTGCGCTATTGAGGGAACTGACACTCAGGAAGTCGCCTACGATCCGAAAGTCGGGAGTAACATCATATCAAGTGCACTTGCAGCACGAGTGCAACCAGACGAACCCCGATCTTTCTCCCGCAAGTACCTCAAGTGGATCGACGGCCAAATGATGGAATGTGAAGGAATTTTCCGTGTTGTGCCTGTGCAAATGGGACGCAACCGGATTTTCCTAGACTTCCACATTTTCAATATCCCTAGAGGTGAAAACTTCTTCCTGATTGGACAACCAATAGAGAACCTTGCCAATCCGAACCACGATCGCGCGATGATACAGTTCAAAGTTGGTAAAGAGATCATCCCGGTCAGCCTCGTGCGCTCGGTTAACACCATCGCAGAGGCCCGATCCAAGACAGACCCAGTGGAAGAAGCAGTTAGCTTGGCTCAAGAAGAGCAAGCTTAGTCATCCCAGACTGAAGAGGCTAACCATTTCATTCAGGAAGCAGAAACGGATGGCTATATCAAGCTCAATGAGGAAGAAAGACCGCAACACCCCCCTCCTGAGCTGAAGCCGCTGCCTCCTAGACTCAGATATGCTTTCCTCCATAATGATTGATGCTCGCCAGTCGTCATTAGTGATAAACTAACAGAGAATGAGACTCGGCAGCTTATTGCAGTCCCAGAGAAGTACCGGTCTGTTTTTGGGTATTCTCTACATGACTTGAAGGGGATCAACCCTAGTTTATGCACCCATCGCATACCTATGGACCGGACCATACACCATCTAGAGAACATCAAAGACGGCTGAATGATGCGATGAGGGAGGAAGTCAAGAAAGAAGTGTTGAAGCTGCTGCACGCGGGTATAATCTACCCCATGCAAGACAGTGAGTGGGTCAGCCCAGTTCAAGTTGTGCCAAAGAAGGGTGGGATGACAATTATCCAGAATGAGAAAAACGAGCTTATCCCTCAAAGGACCGTTACTGGATGGAGGATTTGTATCGATTACAGGAAGCTCAACAAGGCAACCCGTAAAGATCACTTCCCTCTCCTCTTCATTGACGAGATGCTTGAGCGGTTGGCAAACCACTCATTTTTCTGCTTCCTTGACGGATACTTTGGTTATCACCAAATTCCTATCCACCCCGATGACCAGAGCAAGACTACCTTCACCTGCCCCTACGGAACGTTCGCTTATCGGCGAATGTCTTTCGGCCTATGCAACGCACCTGCTTCATTCCATCGGTGTATGATGGCGATATTCTCTGACCTGATTGAGAAGATCATGAAAGTGTTCATGGACGACTTTACCGTCTATGGCAAGACCTTCGACCAATGTCTCAATTTGGAAAAAGGTTCTCGAGAGGTGCGAAGAGCATCACCTCATCCTAAATTGGGAGAAGTGCCACTTCATGGTCAGAGAAGGAATTGTGCTGGGTCACAAGGTGTCAGAAAGAGGGATAGAAGTCGACAAGGCAAAGATAGAAGTTATCGAGCAACTACCACCCCCGACGAATGTCAAGGGTGTGCGAAGTTTTCTGGGTCATGCTGGGTTCTACCGAAGATTCATCATAGATTTCTCTCGGGTAGCCAGACCTCTTACCAGCCTATTGGCTAAAGAAGCCCCCATCAACTTCGACGACGATTGCCTTCTCGCCTTCTATACCCTCCAGAAGGCATTTATCTCAGCTCCCATCATACAACCTCCCGACTGGAATCTTCCATTCGAGATAATGTCGACGCTAGCGACTACGCAGTGGGGGCAGTGCTCGGTCAATGCAAGGATAAACAGCATTACACCATATCTTATGCAAGTAAGACATTGACTGGAGCTCAGTTGAACTACGCAACAACGGAGAAGGAACTCCTGGCAGTGGTGTTTGCCATGGACAAGTTCAGGTCTTA
Organism: Urochloa ruziziensis; assembly: GCA_015476505.1. Classification (NCBI taxonomy): domain Eukaryota; kingdom Viridiplantae; phylum Streptophyta; class Magnoliopsida; order Poales; family Poaceae; genus Urochloa; species Urochloa ruziziensis. The sequence continues at coordinate 4,461,074 of CM027126.1, read as the reverse complement.
CTTGGTTGGTGCTAAGGTAATAGTATATACAGACCATGCTGCACTAAAGTACCTCCAGACCAAGAAAGATGCGAAGCCACGACTCATCTGTTGGATTCTGCTCCTTTAAGAATTTGATTTAGAAATACGAGACAAGAAGGGGACAGATAATTGTGTGGCGGATCATCTCTCAAGAATGCAAGTACAAGGGTCGGATCTCCCGATCAATGATTACCTTAGAGATGATACTCTCCTCAAGGTTACTACATCCAATCCATGGTATGCAAACTTAGTGAATTTCATGGTGACTGGATATGTGCCTCCGGGAGAAGACAAGAAGAAGTTAATCTACCTCAGCAGATTTCACCTATGGGAGGACCCTTACCTATTCAAAGTATGTGCTGATGGATTACTCCGAAGATGCATCCCTCACGAGGAAACACACAAGGTTCTTGATCGCTGCCACTAATCACCGTACGGAGGGCATTACGGAACTTTCCGAACCCATGCAAAAGTTTGGCAAAGTGGATTCTTCTGGCCAAACATGTATGGAGACGCCAAGGAATTCGTATGGAGATGTGCCAGGTGTTTGAAACACGGGAATATCAATGCCCGTGATGCCATGCCACTGCAAAACAATCTTCGGTTAGAGATCTTCGATGCGTGGGGGATAGACTTCATCGGTCCCTTCCCCGCATCCAAGCAGTGTGAATATATCCTGGTGGCAGTCGACTATGTTTCCAAATGGGTGGAAGCACTTCCGTGCACGTCCGCCGACTCAAAAATTCAAGAAAGATGTTTGAAGAAGTCATCTTTCCTCGTTTTGGAGTACCTCGAGTCGTGGTCAGTGATGGAGGATCACACTTCATCGACAAGACGTTCCGGAAGTGCTTGAGCGACTTAGGAGTGAATCATCGACTAGTTACCCCTTATCACCCTCAGACCAGCGGTCAAGCAGAAACATCAAATAAACAAATCAAGAATATTCTGCAAAAGATGGTCAATGCAATGGGAACAGGATGGAAGCAAAAGCTACCTGAAGCACTATGGGCTTACAGAACCGCATACAAGACATCGATAGGGATGACTCCCTACAGACTGGTGTATGGCAAAACATGTCATTTACCAGTTGAGCTCGAATTTAAATCCTATTGGGCGATCAAGTGGTGGAATATGGATCTCCAGACAGCCGGACTCAAAATAAGAATGCAAATGGCTGAACTGGATGAATGGAGGGAGAAAGCCTACCACAGCGCCAAGCTCTATAAGGAAAGAACAAAGCGATGGCATGACAAGCGCATCAAGATCAAGCAATTCAAAGCGGGAGATCAGGTATTGCTCTTCAATTCCCGCATTCGTTTGTTTGGGCATGGTAAGCTTAGGAGTAAGTGGGAAGGTCCTTTCAAAGTCTTAGATGCCGCCGATCATGACGAGATAACCCTCCAGGATAATGACGAAAATACTTTCAAGGCCAATGGCCAAAGATTGAAAATATTTCTCGAATCCGAAATGTCGGGGCTCAAAGAGATGGACGTCTACGAGCTCACCGAGTTACCCAGTCCATGTCCGGGCGGGACCTAAAAATGACCCTTATCTAGGATAGATTTCCTTTTCTATTTTCTTTTCCTTTTCTTTAAACTTTTTCTAGCCAAATCCGTAGAATTTTCTGGAAGAAGAGAGAGGGGAGCAAGCACGAAAAATTTCAGAGTCACCCGGGACAGGGCTAGGCCGGCCGGCCTCCCCCAGGCCGATCGGTCCAGCTCAGGCTCACCTCGAGACGCTCCTCGTTTGAAAAGTTCTCCCCCATTATCCTTTCCAAGAATCCGTGGGGTTTTGGGTGAGGAGCGTCATTTCAAAACGAAAGGCTCCCCACCCTTCTTCTCCCTCAGAATTCTCGAGCCTCCCTTCTCCAGAAACGCTCCACCTTCGAGATTTCCACCCATGGCCTCCCAATCCAGCCACCAAGACTCAAACTCAGTCTCCCGAAGCAGCCTATCTCTGCCCAAATCCTCCAAGGGGATGCCGAGCTCCTCCAATGCCAGCAGCGTCCGGATCATCGAGAAGGCGGCATTCATCGAAACTGTGGTGGCGAAGCCGGAGGCCCGGCGGCCTTCTGCCCAGGCCGATCGGCCTATGGTAGGCCGACCGGCCTCCTCTCGCCGCAGTTTTGGCTCCCCTTCGGGCAGAGCCTCCCTCCTGAATCCCAAGGAGGAGGGCCAAGGGAGTTCACTGCCGAAGATGCCCCGAAGGCCAACTACGGGACTTTTGTCCCCAAAGAAGGCCATCGGGAAGCGCCTCGTCGCCTCCCCGTCCAAGAAGGAGATCGTGCCGCTGTTCATCTCCACCTCGCCGGAGTACTCGCCGCAGTACACTCCAAGGAGTCCTAGTCCTCCACGCCGGAGCGGCCCGGGCATTGGGAAGGGGCTTTTCTCAGCCCCTATGAAGCCCGATGAAGGGAGGAAGTGCTTCATGGTGCCCCCTCTGATCCAAGGACCTCCCGGGTAGATGGAGTGGTCCGATGAGGAGGAGGAGGAGGACGTGGCGGAGTTGAGGAGGAAGCTCGCTGCGCTGCAGCTCAAGGTCAATAACATGGACGAGCGCGTGGCGGAGGCGGTGATCGGACAGATGGAGGCTGACGACAAGATCGAGGTCCTCCGTAAGGCAATGGCCTTTAAGGTCAAGCGCCTTGCGAAGGCCACCGGCAATGAACACCTCTATCGCCCGAAGAATGAATAGATAGGCTAGGATTAGTTTAGATTTTTGGGTGCTTAGTTTGATTTTACTTTGATTTATTTCTTTCTAAATTTCCCTTGTATGCAGCACCCCCATATTTGTTTTTTCAGACTTGAATAAAATAAATTTATTTGAAAGAAGTGACTCATAGAAACTAAAATGGTTGGTGCACACTTGTGTGCCAACCAAACCCTCGGACTAAATTTCTGGTGAAGCACGCAGAAACTAAGATGCACAGGAGGTTTACTGGTCACTGGACAAAGCGAGATGCGACCTGGCACAATGCTAGGCCAGCCCGCCTAGGCCAGGCCGACCGGCCCCCTGCTGCTGCGTCTCGAGGAGATCACGTGCCCACTGCGTAATCCCGTAAATGACAGACGCGCGGAACCTGAACCGGGGCGCCTGGCAACAAGGCCAGGCCGGCCGGCCTACACTGGGCCGATCGGCCTGGGCCTGTGGCCAACTCCGCCGGCTCGACTCCAGGACACGGTTTGCAACCCCTAACATTGATCCTTGCATGATTTTGATCCATATAAAATTCCTGGCTAAACAATTTTAAAACTTGATCAAAATTCATGAAAGAGATCCCCATCGCATGATATCTTGGATACACCTGTGATATTTCTTGAGCAAGTATTTCATTACCTTGGAACTTTTAATAGGAGTACCTGATTCTCGTTAATTGATCCTTATGATATGATGATTTGAGAAATTGAACCTTCCGACTCGATGTTTTGGAGATTGTTTTTGAAAATAAAACTTAAGGCTACCCTTGTTATCATCAACTTGAAATGTCCTACCAAAGCCATATAACAAACTCAAGTTGAAGTTCCATATAGCCATCTTCTCAATTGTGAGCTCGCTCAAATCGGTTGCCTTTACATTTCTACTATCTTGTTTATCATGGCCATTCACGTACACGAGCATCAACAAAGTCCACAATTATCAAAGCTCTTCATCCCCCCTGAAAAAATGGAAAGAAGAGAGTGGTGCATACCATATCTTCAGTAAAAAAAAGAGAAAGAGAAAAGGGGAAAGATGAAAGATGCTTGAACAAGGACTCCAACATCAAAGTACACATGCACTTGGCCAAGATTTATGAGTGATATGAATGAATAAGACAAGCTATTCGATCTTGCAAAACAAATGAAGAAGAGTGAGCAACACCGATCCCAAAAACTCCACCTTAAATATAGAAATAGGAGAGGCTTGATTCTAAGCCAAGGTGAGGATCCAAACACTTTGAGTGATCGAGAGATGTTGAGAAATAACAAGGGTATGCCTTGCTTTCTTTATAAAATTATCAAAAGCTCCAAATGCCTTGAAGAAGAAGTGTTCGACAAATCAATGAGTTGTTCTAAGGCTCAATTGATGGAGATGAGGGTGTTAGCCACCGGAATCTAAGGTATGAAAGAAAACTCAGAGATATGACTTGTGTATGCCTTGAGTTCATGATCCTGATCTTGCTAAGTCCTGATGATTTAATTCATTCTTTGCTAAGGGACTAGCAAAGTTCAAGTAGGGGGCGTGTTGGTGGTCATTACGATACGATTTCACCACCAACATTCCACCATGTTTCAGGCTCATCTTGCTCATAACAAAGTGAAATTGGTTATTTCTAATGAGTTCCACAAGTTTTGTATAATTTGTGAGTGCAGGAGCAACCAAGCAAAAGAGGAGCCACTTTGGGCACAAGACAGGCCGGCCGGCCTAGCATAGGCCGACCGGCCCCCTTCTGTGGCCCCTTGCCACGTCACTGATCCAGGAGATCACAAACACAACACCAATGATCCTGAGACGTGCGATCAACGTCGGTTTGATCCAAGGATCTGAAAGGCCTAAGCTATGTTTGCATGGATTGAAGGGCCCACCAACCTTGATTCTCGGACAGCTTTCATCCAAAGCAACCGTTACCGACCTCAGGGATCAATTCAGAGCGTCCCTGAAGAAGGCGGTACCACAGGGCAATTAGACCAGGGCGATCGGCCTGGCCTAGGCCGGCCGGCCTCCCCCTGAGGCCCACACGTGTCCCCCTTCGTGTGGCTGTTAAGCACAACCTCAGCTTAAGCTTGACGCAGGCAACCGCCCCTGAAGACTATAAAAGGGACCCTCCTTCACCTTGAGAAGACACACCATCTAAGGGAGAGAAGAGTAGTCTAGTGAAAAGCTCACATCTTTAGAGTTAGATTAGGGAGAGAGTGGGTGAGTTGCTTGGGTGACAGCCAAGCTTTGTAGAGAGAGTCCGGGATTTCTTCTCGGTCTCATCTCAACATTTCCGCCCCCGAGGAATATACTTCAGGAGTTATCTTCAGTAAGTCCTCAGTCTCTTGCCTTTAGTACCTCGCTAGTTCACGAATTACTTTCAGCAATCTATTTAGTATATCTTTGATCTGCGGGTACCTGAGTCTGCGCGAGTGACAGCGACTCTTGTTTGGGGTTTCCTCTATAGTCCTTCGCGTTGGGTGGAGGTCAGTGGCTGAAAGCTTAGGCGTGGTGCCTGTGCTGGCTAGCCACCTCAGGTTGTGTTGCACCCCACGGAACAGCAGTGGTAGGCGGCAGGTGGTGACAGTCCTGTCTGTCCTTTGTATTCCACCACGTTCGGGTGTACTCATAACAGTAGTGCTGAGCCGGGAAGAACCCCTCTCTCACCCCATTCTGAGTTCTTCCCGTTCTAGCCGTCGAAGTAGATTACGTTAGATTAAGATAGATTGTCTGGGGTAACGAGTAGCTAACTATAGTCAAGCTCTCTACCCGTTTACCTTGTGCTCCTTGGTGGGTCCGTTTAGAAAAGTTCTAGGCTAGTCGCGTCTACCATTCCTTGGATTCGATATCCAGGTTTTTACTCCCCTGGTGAAAGGCTACATCGGACTCCGTGCGCTTGCGGATTTAGTTAGGCTAAGGATTGCCAACAACCGCCCCTACCAGAGGGGTGCCAGACCAGGCCGGTTTAACTGCCCCTACCAGAGGGGTGCCAGACCAGGCTGGTTTAACCGCCCCTGCAAGGAGGTTTAACCACCCCTGGCCGAGAAGAGTTATTTTGTTTTGGATTTGTTCGATTCTTGTTCGATTTGGTTGATTCGAGTTCCGCTGTAGTGATCTTGTTTCTAGGGTTAGTAGCCTCTGTGTAGCTACGTGATCTTGGGAAGATCGGTTCGTAGGCTTTGGAGTTGAATTGGGAGAAGCCGGATCTTGTTTCTAGGTGGTGCTTTAAAGGGCGAGCGACGGCGGATCAAGGTCGTCGGGGTCCCGCGAGGCTGGCGGATGTATAGGGCGGCCAAGGTCAGTCCTTGAGGCACGTGTTGGCTCAGGTATGCGCGGCTGTGCGAGGGCCGGTGCTCCCCGGCGTTCACGGTGGCGAGCAGGGGCATGGCTCGACAGGCGTGGTACCTAAGTGGCTGCGGAGCGGTGCAGGGCAGCAGTACAAGTGCGGGCACCTGCAGAAGATTATGCCCGGCTCGAAGGCCGGGCCACAAAGCTACAGTGATGCGTGGCGGTCGCGGTGGCTTGGCGCGACGGCGGCACACGAATCAGGCAGGCAACCAAGGGAGAAAGGAGGGGCTTGGGCTTGGATTGGCTCACCGGGAGTCGAAGAAGAAGTGGGACGCCAGCTCGGGGTGGACTCGTGGTACGCCGGCAGCCTGGGGACGAGGGAGCAGAGGCGATGGCGGTGATGGCGCTCCAGGGCGTTCCCTTCTTCGCATCCTAGCTCGGGCTTGGCGTGGTCATCGCGGTGCACGGCACGGGCGGCGTCGTCTTCTCCTCGCAGTGGCTTGGTGGCTCCCTTGCCCCGGTGCAGCGGCGTGGAGCAAGGGGGAAAGGGAAATTTCCCAAGGCAGCGGGGGATAGGGAGAAGTGTGTTGGCTGCGATTACTTGTAGGTGGCGGCTAGGGTTTCATGGTGTAGCTCTGCGGAACGGATGGCCGAGCATCCTTGGGGTGCGGGCCGGGGACACGCGGACGGCTGCGGCTCGGTGGCGTTGGGCGCACACAGGACCCGGTGCGCCGAGCTGGAAAGGGGGCGGCGAGCTGGCGTGGGGTTGACGCGGCCGAGCCGAGGTGGAGTGACACGATTGGATGCTCGTGACTGGGCGGCGTAGCTAGCGCTCGGCGCTGGTAAAGTAGAGAGAAGGCGGCGCGTCAAGGTGGAAAGGGGAAAAAGGTGGGGGATGATGGGCGGGACTCGCTGGCAGTGAGAGATAGAGGGGGGGCGCGGCTGGTGGAGCTGGGCTGGGAGATGCTGGGCCGGTGGCCAGTTGGGCCGAGCGGAGGGAAAGGTGGCTGGCGGGCCAAGAGGTTTAGGCCGGTTAGCTAGGCTGGCTGGGGTTAGATGTTAGAGGGGCGAAGTTAGGTTTGTTAGTTTGTTTTCCTATTTTGGATTTGTATTTGAGGTTTGATTTCAAATACAAATCCCACTCAATTGAAACCAAATCAAATCTAAACAAACCCGAATAAATCCAACTCACTCAATGCAAGAGCATGAAAAATTAGTGGTGCACAATTTAATTTACTAAGAATTTAAGAGGGAGCAATTTGCTTAAATTGCAAATACTTCATGTCTCACAACAGTTCCTACAAAATTTTTTAAACTCAGGTTTTTCATTACAAGGAACAGACAACAATTTACCAGGATGTTAAAGTCTCTCCCCCTCACAAGAATCTCATCCTCGAGATTTAAGTTACATCTGGTCTTCGAACAGGTGGAGGTACTTCTCCTTCAGGTCGGACTCCTTCTCCCATGTGGCTTCACGTTTGGTGTGGTTGCTCCATTGCACCTTGCAGTAGGGGATGGTGGTCCTCCTTGTCTGTTTCTCTGCTCTGTCAAGGATCTTCACTGGGTACTCCACGTATTCCAAGGTATCTTGCAAATCTAGGTCACCCGGTGTCACGACTTCTTCTGGCACTCTGAAGCATTTCTTGAGTTGGGACACATGGAAATTTGGGTGGACTCCGGTCAACTCGTCTGGTAGCTGTAGCTTGTAGGCGAGCTTCCCGTTCTTCTCAATGATCTGATAGGGGCCAATGAATCTTGGGGATAGCTTCCTTTTGACGTGAAATCTCTTAGTTCCTCTGAGTGGTGATACTTTCAAGTACACATGTTCCCCGACTTCGAACGAGAGATCTCTCCTTCTCTTGTCAGCATAGCTCTTCTGTCAGCTCTGAGCAGCTTTCAGGTTCTCTCTAATCTTGGCTACATTCTCCTCAGCTTCTTTAATGGTGGCTGGCCCGAAGAATTGTCTTTCTCCAACTTCTGACCACATCAGTGGTGTGTTGCACTTTCTGCGGTAAAGGGCTTCAAATGGTGACATTTCCAAGCTGGCTTGATAACTGTTGTTGTATGAGAACTCTGCGAATGACAAGCTCTTCTCCCAATCTGACTTGTATGTCAGTAGACATGCTCTTAGTAGGTCTTCTAAGACCTGGTTCACCATCTTCGTCTGACCATCAGTCTGGGAGTGGTAAGCTGAACTGTACTCCAATTCCCATTGCATCATGTAGGCTCTGCCAGAATTTCGCTATGTATTGGGGTCCTTTGTCGGAGACAATAGTCTTGGGTGCTCCATGCAATTTCAGGATGTTATCAACGTAGAGCTCAGCTAACTGAACAACTCGGTGGGTCTCCTTGATGCGTATGAAGTTTGCTACCTTTGTCAGTCTGTCCACAATGACCCATATTGATAGAGCTGGAGTGCCCGATCTTTCGGTGAGTGGAGGTAAATTCGATTTGGTGGAAGTAGACCCTCACGACCCGACTACGACTGTCGGTGATATTATCTCCGGCAGTCTTCCACGGGGTAGCCCACGGAAGTGATTTGTAATGCAGGGAAGATCGCAAAGATCGGAAGCAGGATGGTTAGGATGGACAGACACAAGGGTTTATACAGGTTCGGGCCGTCGACTCGACGTAATACCCTACGTCCTGTTTTGGGATGTTGTATTGCGTGTTTTGGTGATTCGAGTTGGCTCGAGTTGTGGTTGGTTGCTGTCTCGTCGTTTTGGAGGGGGTCCCTGCCCGCCTTATATATCGGGGGGCAGGGTTACAAGTCAGTTTGTATCCGATCCTATCTCTAAGAATCCTTTCCTTCTTTACAATAATTCCTATTCCAACTAGGACTTCTCTTTCCAGATCCTTCCTCCGTGCGCCGACTTGTCCCGCACGTCTTCAGGTCCAGAACGATGAGGTGGGCCGCCCCCTTTTGGTGGGCTGCTAAGCTTGCTCGTGAGGCACCCGGGTACTATATCCCCCACAGTAGCCCCCGAGCACTTCTTGACCGATCGTTGGCTGTAATTGTTCCGTCTTTTCTTGCATGATTCGAGTGCTCCAAGTTGTCTAAGATCTCATCCGAGTGGTTTCGAAGAAGATCCGAGTGGTTTCGAGGAAGATCCGAGTGCATGCTCAGATGTTCCTGAAAACAATTCTTCAATTATAGTCATAGTGAGGGGAAGGAGTGCTCTTTTTCACGACGCGACGGCGAAGTGAATACACTTAGCCCCCGGGCTTTGGGCAATTTTAGTATGAAATTGGCCAAAGGTCTTCAATTTTTACCCATCTGTATCTTGATCTTCAATGGTGTGCACCTCCAGGTGCACCCATTGGGTGTAGCCCCCGAGCCTTGAGCAGAATAGAATATTCTGGTCGAGGGTCAAAAAGCAAAATATTATGAATCTCTTAAACTTAATCCATCAATGGTGTGCACCTCCAGGTGCACCCATTGGGTGTAGCCCCCGAGTCTTGTTACGACTCAGCATGATCGTGTCAAGACTCTGAAAGCCATGAATTCCGACTGATTTTTTCAGCCCCCATGCCTCTGGACATGGATTTTAGATAATCTTTTCCTTCAGAGGCTTTTTTATTTCCCCTTTATAAGGATTTTGTCCTCAAGTTCTTTGAACTCGGCATGACTTCCGAGTCGTGTCCCACGACTCAGCTTGACCATATGGTAAGCCATCTTCTCACAAGATTTATACTTGTCAGCATTTGAACCAGATTTCTGAGTCAATTTTAGCGATAGTATCGCATGCCTTACGTAAAAAATAAATTGCAAGGATGCAATATTAATTGCAAAATCAAGTCTGGTCGTCGACTAATTTTAGCCTCACGACCGAGTGGTTTCTGCCCCTGAACCCTAGCTCAGGAACCCACAAATTTATTATCGTAACAGAACCGAAAGGTCGTGCTATATTTCAGCCCATTTAGGCCCATTACTCCGCAAAGTCCGTTGCGTCCCTAACGGTTGCTTTACGGAAGGCGAAATATCGCGAGATACCGCGACTCCTTACCGCATCTTTGAATTCAAAGCGACGGGACGTGCCTGCGTCGGTTGAGTTCCCGAGACACAGCGCCGCGCCGCGCGCGGGAGGAACGGTTCATTCCTTTATAAGCCATCCCCGTCGCATTCTTCTTCCTTTACTTGCCATTTGCCTTCCCCAACGCTCCAGTTCTTCTCCTCGCGCAAGAGCAAACCCTAGATCCGCTCCCGCAGCTTTCTTCCTCGCTCTTCAGCCCCGCTCGTCGCCATGGCGCCCAAGAGGAAGGAAGGCCCGAAGCGGAAGGAGAGGTCGCCTGCAAGAGCCCGGTCGTCCAAGGCCAAGGCCACCGCCGAGGTCGCCGTGGATCGCGCCGCCGAGTGGAGGGAGTCCATCACCACCACCAGGCGCCTCGAGCAACACGTCATCGACGGCATCCTCCCCGACCAGCAAACCGCCGAGTGGCGCGCCGCCGCCGGTGAGTCTTTCCCCACCCCAAACTCTTCTGATTTGGTGGTGTTCGAATCTTTCTTTCTCCGTGGTTTTGGCGTGCCCGCGCATTCTTTCCTCCGCGGGCTGCTGCATTACTATGGGATCAGTCTCTGCGCACTGAATCCCAACTCCATCCTTCATATCACCATTTTCATCAATCTCTGTGAGGCCTATCTTGGGATAGAGCCTCACTTCAATCTTTTTCTTCATCTTTTTCTTCTTAAACCTTATCCCCGAACCGACTGCCCACAAGTAGTCGGGGGCGCCGGACTCCAACTCCGCGAGGGTCGAACTCGGGAGTATTTTGACATCCCTTTCCTTACCTCCAATAAAGGGTGGCAGTCCGAGTGGTTTTACGTAGGAAATCACTCGCCTGCCATCTCTCCAGAAATTGATTCTCGTCCTGTTCCCTCCCAATCCTGGACCGCTCTTCCCAAGGAGAGTGAAATGGATCAGGTTTGGGAACTCCTGGGTCTTATTTCCCAGTTGAAGGACAATGGGTTGTCTGCCGTCGGAGTGGCAGCCAACTTCGTTCTGCGCCGGGTCCAGCCACTCAAGCAGCGGGCTCACCCGGCGTATGAGTATTACGCCGAGGGGGACAACACGCGCGAAGCCCCCGAGCGCGTCGACAAAGTCCAAGCCGCCGCTCGGCTTGGCAAATTCTTCGCGACTGGAACCTCCCTGAGGACCACTGACTGTCCTCCGGCCTTCAACTTGGGAAATCCACGCCCTGAGGTATTTAGTCAATCTGTTGTTGTTTTTATTTCAATTCCACCCATTGGGTGTAATCTCAGAACTGAACCCAATTTTTGCAGGGTCGAGCTGCCTTTGTATCCCTCCCTCCTTTGCCTGAGATGCCAAAGGGAGTGGATCAACCGGCTCGGCGCAGGGCCGTTGGATCTGAAGAAGCAGTCGGGGGAAGTGAGAGTGATCTGCGCGACTCGGATATCACTCTGTCATCCTCTCCTTCTCCCGATGTGCTATCTCCGAGTGGTGGGAAGGCTGCTCCTGCTCTGAAGAAGCGGAAGATCTCCACTGGGATCGTGTTTAGGGATGCGCCAAGCCGCCGCCAACTCCTTATCTCTGAGTCGTCTGACTCGGAAAAAGATGAAGCTGGCGTCGCCGAGTCGTCACTCCAACCGCCAATCACAAGCTCGAAGCAGTCTCCCCTTGCAGTAATGCCTCTGAGTGCTGCAAGTCCGAGGGACCTCCCTTCCCCTACTCGGAAAGGAAAGCGCTTGAGAATGCGTGTTTCTACTCTGTAAGTATCCTTATCATCTCTTGATTTCCTTTATGTTCTTCTATTAGTGATCCATATATGCTTTATCCTGTAGCACGTCGTCTGAGGTCCCCTTCTCGGGTCCTCCGCCTCAGTTGGCGGTTGAGACCGAAGCCCCATCAATCCAAACTCCAGAGGTGCCGATCCACTCGGCTGATCTTCTCAGCGATCAGCATGTGGGTCCGCCACCAGAATCGCAGCGGGAGCCAACCCCGCCTCCGCCGAGTCCTACACCGGCGTCGCCGACCCCGCCGCCAGTTCCTCAAGGCAGCCCCCAGCATACTCCTGTGGTTGAACCGACTGCAGCAGTGGAGGACCCCCAGACTGCGGCGGTCGAGATTGCTTCTGCGGCGGTCGGCGTTATGAGTGGTGGTGCTCCCCTGACTCCTCTGGAGGAGTTCATGTCACTCCATCTTCGCATGGGCCACATAGCCAAGGTATTTCCCGAGCTACTTATCTTGTTGATATCAAGTACCGAGTGGTACATTAATTCATATTGTCATCTGACTTGCTTTTGCAGGACTTAGCTGCTGATGCCGAGGCCAAAGCCTCGGTTATTCAAGAATTATCTTCTGCAGTTGCTAAGGCCGACTCTTTGGTGGCCCGAGTGGCTGAGCTCGAGGCTGCTGCGGTCGAGCGCCAGGCTGAGTTGGAGGAAGCCCAGCGTACCACCCGCGATTTATGCGGGGAGGTAGAGCAGGCTAAGCTCAATGAGGCCCAGGCCGTGCACGAGCTCAGAGGTATGTTCTTCCTTGTTTGTTTTTCTATCAGACGTGAAAATATTATTCAGATCTAACTTTCTGTAGATTATCGATATCGGATTATGTCCCAATTCGCAGAGCTCACTGCCAAGGTGGCCCGGCTGCAAGGTGAAGCTGAGGCGCTGCGCACCGAGAAGATAGCGCTGGAGGACGCTATCCGAGTGGTGGCGGAGGAGATCGAGCCGGAGGCGTCATCGTCTTCAGCTTCCATCCTCGACCGCGTTCGGGCGCTCCCACGCTACTTCCGGCGGCAGCTCTGCTCCATCAGCCAGGCCAGCTGTGGCCATGTCCTGGCGGTGCTCAAATCGCTGTTCCCGGCGTCAGACCTGGAGCCACTCGGCCGCGGGTATGCTGCCGGCACCTCTGAAGACGACGTGGGCAGACTACTCCATGAAGTCGAGCCCATCGCCAATATCCTGTCCAAGGATGTTGTTGATGACTCGGATGAAGCGGCCCTGTCTGGTGCTGGTGACCCTGCAATGTAAATAAAATATTTGTAGTATTTGGTCGAACTAGTATTATTTGAACAATGTTTGAATTGTCATTATTGTATATAAGTTTTTATTGGTCTACAACTCCCTTTCTTTCTGCGCTGGCCTTAATTTCTGAGTGGTTGACCTGTTACGGAGTAGATTAGCCTCGTTGGTCTCAGTCTCATGCCGTAGAGTCTTTGTCGTACGTTTAGAGCTTTGACTTGGCGAGTACTTTCCCTCTCGATTTAAGGTTTATTCCACTCATACTTTATGTGTGTGACGCGAAAGAGGAAATGCGAGTAGTAGAAATAGATGAAAGATGAAATCAACTTTATTGATAACTCATTGTGAACATGCCGAGTCGTAACTGGGGGTGACTACCCTTCAAAATTACTCGGAAAAAATAAATCTAAAATAAAAAAGATAAATACATAACTGATTCTGATAGAGCTGGAGTGCCCGATCTTTCGGTGAGTGGAGGATAATTTTGATTTGGTGGAAGTCGACCCTCACGATCCGACTACGACGAGCGAACTCGAAGCGCCAATGCAATCGCTGAACCAACTCCCTGTGGTTACCGACCCTGTTGCAATCAAGATCAGAACTTCCTGTACGCAATCAAAGAACGAACAAGAAAAAGAAGGCGAGCAATCTTAATATCACTCGAAGGTGGAGTTCTGAATCACACGAGGACAGCACGTATTTGTGCGTGTTCGGTGTAGCTAAAGCTAGATGTAAAACAAAACTCAAGTGTTCTTGGCGGCGGCTAGGGGGTATATGATAGGGGGAGGACGTCCACAGGGGTGCTGGGGTCGTGCTCCAACCCTAGGACACGTCCCTAATGGACCCAACTTGATACACGGCCCGTGGGCCAAAATAAGGTGTCGCAGCACCTGGACAGAAAAACCTTCGGTCAATGATTTGACGATTGCGGCCGCCTCGGGATAGATATGGACATGAGTCCGGATCCATATGAAAGTAGATTTCATAAGCTTTCCATCAAGTACTTGAACGCCCCAAACGGAGTTCGGATGAAGTCGTAGCGGCCGTTGAAAGTCAGGACTTTCCTGCAGTCCGAATCCAGCGTTTCCAAAACGTGTTGGATTCAATCTCTTTATTTCCTTAGACCAAAAGTGACGTGATAGCCTGGTGTAAAACGTGGGAATACTTTGACTTGGTCCCCAATCGACCTCTTTGGTCCTCCATGCCTTCCATGTGTGTTTAACACGCTTCATGTATTTCATGTCCTCATCATCCTCCCCTTCTTGACGAAAAGCCGTCCTCGGCGTCAATTGTACTTGAAACTGATCCTGCACAACGCAAAGGAGAACGGGGTTGCGAAAACAAAAGAAACCAAATGTATTGGGAGGAGAAGGGTCACCATGCTTCGAATTGTCAAATGTGTCATCTCGCATAGACATTTCAGCAGGAATATAGACTTCTGGATCGGACGACACAATATGGTTGTCAACATGATCCTGCACAAGATTAGTACCAACAAAAGACAAAGCAGGCATAGGGAGCAACCAGCAAGGCTCCCCTTCTTTATAGTAAACTTGTTTCATGAAAATAGAACTAGAGGAATGTAAATTAGGATGTGTAGTATGGCTGTCCTCTAATTGATCATAATCTGTCACAACAAGAGTACTCATATCGCAACCAATGTAGACTCTTTGTATCATATACTGTCCTTTGTTGTCATATTTGCCAATAACATGATAAGTGTGTTTAGCAAACCAAGGCAAATCAGCATTGTGAAAAAGTCTCTCTTGCAAACAATCTAGATTACACAAATCATCAAATTCAATGTAACCCAAAGTATGTAAAGAAGTCAACAATCTTAGTTCATCATTTGCGCTAGCAATATGCATAACATGTTTATTTTCAGTACAAATGGTTGGTTCCAAAACATATAGAACTGAAGCATGATCAACCAATTCATCTTTATCACAAGGAACAACAAGCTCATCATCATGTGACAAAGATTCGTCGAGAGATGGTTCCACTAACAACTGCTCTATAATAGCATGAGGTGTGGAAAAATTCAGCACAGGAGAAGTGGTCTCACCATCCGTGAGTGGAACACCTGTGATCGTGGGCGCTGTATGTGTGACCGTCCTCTCGCACGGTGTAGTGCTAGGCGTGGATGGCGCAGGGAGAGCAAGATCTATACTGGATGCCGGGCTTCGTCCTGCAAAAGAGTTAGTATATGTCGTCGAGCGGCGTCCCTGCACTTCACGTTCAGCTTTGCAAGCATATTCAAGCAATGTGGGCATATCAACACAATCTTTATAATCAAGTATGTCCTGAATTTCGCGGTTCAAACCACCGCGAAAACGTGCCATAGCAGCGTCATCCGTCTCAAACAAACCACAACGAATCATACCTTTTTGTAGCTCCTGGTAATAGTCCTCAACAGATTGTTGACCTTGCTGAAATTGCTGCATTTGTTTAAGCAAATCTCGGGCATAATATGAAGGTACAAAGCGATGTCGCATAGCAGTTTTTAATTGAGCCCAAGTGGTTGGAATAGCAGTGGGATGTCGTTGTTTATAATCACGCCACCACATTAAAGCAAAAAGTGTAAATGCACTAATAGCAGCTTTAACTTGTGCGCTAGCAGGAATATCATGGCATGAAAAATTCTGTTCAACCTCTAATTCCCAATCAAGATATGCAGCAGGATCATATTTGCCATTATAAGAGGGTATATTAAATTGAATCGTAGCAAATGAGTCAATGTGTGGAGGACATACCACACGGCGGGCACAACCGTGGCGATCTCCATCG
Organism: Urochloa ruziziensis; assembly: GCA_015476505.1. Taxonomy (NCBI): domain Eukaryota; kingdom Viridiplantae; phylum Streptophyta; class Magnoliopsida; order Poales; family Poaceae; genus Urochloa; species Urochloa ruziziensis. Next base: position 4,445,323 of record CM027126.1, on the reverse strand, counting down.
TCTAGCTCCATGTCACTGTCATAGTCCTTGTGCAACGCCGTGACCGACGTGGACCACGCATCGAATCGTGTCACGATGCCGTTGACGTCTCCTGACATGATTAGCGCAAACACAAAAACAAAAATCCTAGGACAGCAAATGTGTGTATGTGTGTGTATGAGATGCTCACAAAGATGCTGCGATCAAATTCTTATCCGTTCTTACCAAGCAACAGGGGCGACCTGCAAGCAACAAGTAGCACCTGCGAGAGATTGGAGCAGCGATTGCCTGGAGAAACAAAATCTGCTCGTCGTAGGAATATGTGTAGTTCTGGGTAGGCTGCACTCAAGTCAAGGATTAGCACAATCAAACAATAATGCAAAGCTGAATTATAGTGCTAAACACGTAACAAAGCTGCTGGAAACAAGTGTCACGCGCTATGGATCGACCAAAGGTAACAAGGAAGTGGGATGCAGAAACGGAAAATCTCCCAGGCCGCGTTACACTGTGTAAACGACGTTTTTTGGCCTCAAAACTGACCGCACCTGGCACTGAAATTTCGTAAGGTTTCCGGAAAAAAAAAGAACGCTGAAATCGGAGATCCGAGCGAAAAGTTATGGCCGTTTTCGTGAAGGTGTTCGAAACTGCCAAAAAGAAACTTCCAAACGAAAACCGAACTGCTGATTCCTTTTTTTATTCTTTCCATTTTCTTTCTTTTCAAAACTTTCCTTTTTTTCTTTTTTTTCTTTCCTTTTTTTCTTTCCTTTTCTTTTCTATCTCTTTCCAAACTGTGAACGCGAGGCGGCCGAACCGAGTAGGACTCGGATGAGCGGCGTGGGTTGTAGTGTTTGTGGTGAAGATGTAGAGCGGCGGCGGCGGCGTGTGGTGGTGGCAGCGGCGGCGGGTGGTGGTGGCGGCGGCGGCGGAAACACAAAGTAACCAGCAACAATTGAACGCGAAGCACACAAATTCAACAACGCAAATTATTGAAAGAAAGTGCAAGGCGAAGAATGGTGTTGGGACAATGATCTAACCTGAATTTTTTTTTGGTTTTTGTGGACTGTAGGTAATGGAACAACACTCGATAAAACTCACCGATCAACCTGGACTTTTGATACCACTTGATAGAGCTGGAGTGCCCGATCTTTCGGTGAGTGGAGGATAATTTTGATTTGGTGGAAGTCGACCCTCACGATCCGACTACGACGAGCGAACTCGAAGCGCCAATGCAATCGCTGAACCAACTCCCTGTGGTTACCGACCCTGTTGCAATCAAGATCAGAACTTCCTGTACGCAATCAAAGAACGAACAAGAAAAAGAAGGCGAGCAATCTTAATATCACTCGAAGGTGGAGTTCTGAATCACACGAGGACAGCACGTATTTGTGCGTGTTCGGTGTAGCTAAAGCTAGATGTAAAACAAAACTCAAGTGTTCTTGGCGGCGGCTAGGGGGTATATGATAGGGGGAGGACGTCCACAGGGGTGCTGGGGTCGTGCTCCAACCCTAGGACACGTCCCTAATGGACCCAACTTGATACACGGCCCGTGGGCCAAAATAAGGTGTCGCAGCACCTGGACAGAAAAACCTTCGGTCAATGATTTGACGATTGCGGCCGCCTCGGGATAGATATGGACATGAGTCCGGATCCATATGAAAGTAGATTTCATAAGCTTTCCATCAAGTACTTGAACGCCCAAAACGGAGTTCGGATGAAGTCGTAGCGGCCGTTGAAAGTCAGGACTTTCCTGCAGTCCGAATCCAGCGTTTCCAAAACGTGTTGGATTCAATCTCTTTATTTCCTTAGACCAAAAGTGACGTGATAGCCTGGTGTAAAACGTGGGAATACTTTGACTTGGTCCCCAATCGACCTCTTTGGTCCTCCATGCCTTCCATCAGATTCAGGCGTAGAAACGCTGTAAGTGCTCGATGTTCCATGGATTTGGGATGTCTACGCCGTCTTCCGTCATGAGGCGATATGAGCCTGGGCGACTTACTGACTTGATGATATATGGCCCTTCCCAAGGGGACGCAAGCTTGTGCGCGCCCTTGGTGTCTTGCTTCCTCCTCAGAACCAAATCGCCTGCTTCAAAGGACCTCTGCTTAACTGATCGATCGTGATAGCGTCGCAGGACCTGAGCGTAACGCGTGGCTTGGATCTGGGCAGCCAATATCTTTTCCTCGATGCTGTCGAGGTCTTCAATGCGCGCCACTTGCGCGTCGTATTCATCATAGAACTCCACTCGGGGGGAGCCGTATGTGAGGTCCGTTGGTAGGATAGCTTCCGAGCCGTAAACCAGAAAGAACGGAGTTTGCTTCGTGGCACGACTCGGCTGTGTGCGCAGCCCCCAGACTACAGCTGGCAACTCCTTGATCCATCGTCCGTCATGTTGCTTCAGCTGCTTGAATATCCGGGCCCTGAGCGCCTTGATTATTTCGCCATTGGCTCTTTTGACTTGGCCATTGGCCCTTGGGTGTGCCACGGATGCAGGGCATAGCTTGATGCTCCTCTCGCTGCACCAGTCTTTAAACTCCTGCGAGTTCGTACCATTATCTGTGATAATACGATTTGGGACTCCGAAGCGGTGGGTGATGTCGGTGAAGAACTCGATGGTCTTGGCTGCCGTGTGCTTTCTGACTGGTTTCACCTCAATCCACTTGGTAAACTTGTCAATAGCTACAAGGACATGGTCAAAACCACCAGGAGCCTTCTTGAATGGACCAATCATATCCAAGCACCAACAAGCGAAGGGCCAGGACGCTGGTATGGTTTGCAGCTATTGTGCAGGTGCATGTATTTGCCTTGCAAAATACTGACACCCTTTGCAGTGCCGCACGATGTTCTCTGAGTCTGCTACAGCAGTCGGCCAGTAGAAACCAGACCGGAAAGCTTTACCAACAATGGTTCTAGCCCCGGCGTGATTGCCACAAATTCCTTTATGTATGTCTGTCAAGAGCTCTATACCCTCAGCACGACTCACGCACTTTTGTAGGATTTGGGAAGCTCCAGATCGACGATACAGCTTGTCTCCGATGATGACGTAGTTTTTGCTGCGCCGCACGATTTGTTCGTGGAGCGAGTTTAGATCTTTGTCTTCCGCGACCTCTGCGGGTAATATGCCGCTGTCCAGATAATCGATGATCTGTGTCATCCAGTCCAACGCTTCGTCTACCACTAATGTGGCTGACTCTGGGTATTCTCCGACCTGTTGCTCCGCGACAGTGCCATCCGGGTTTATCTTGATAGATGGTTTGATAAGATCTTGTATGAAAACTCCGGGTGGGACGCCTTCACGGGTGGACCCCATCTTAGCGAGCTCATCTGCTGCCTTGTTATGGTCGCGCACCACGTGATGGAACTCTAAGCCATAGAATTTCCCTTCCAGCTTCCTAATTTCCTCGCAGTATGCGTCCATCTTTTCGTTGGTCCTGGACCAGTCCTTGTTTACCTGGTTTATGACCAGGGCAGAGTCCCCGCGTACCATCAGGCGTTTGATACCCAAAGATACTGCAATGCGGAGACCGTGCAAGGCTGCTTCGTACTCGGCTGCGTTGTTGGATACTGGGAACATGATTTGAAGGACGTATTTTAATTCCTGTCCACTTGGAGAGATCAGGAGTACGCCTGCGCCGCCTCCTTTTATCTGGAGGGAGCCATCAAAGTACATCTCCCAGTATTCAACTACCTCGTCGTCAGCCGGAGCTTGGTTTTCTGTCCAGTCTGCTACGAAGTCGGCCAAGACCTGAGACTTGATAGCAGTACGTGGAACAAAGTTTATGTGATGGGCGGCCAATTCTATTGACCACTTGACGATTCGACCGCTGGCATCTCGGTTATGGAGAATTTCCCCTAAAGGATTTTCGCTCACCACCGAGATTGGATGGGCCTCAAAGTAGTGTTTCAACTTTCTTGCTGAGATAAGAACTCCATATAATAATTTCTGCACATGGGGGTAGCGTACCTTGGATACGGTCAGAACCTCGCTAACGAAGTAGACTGGTCGCTGAACTCCATATGCGTGTCCTTCCTCAGGACGCTCGACCACTCATACCGTGCTAACCACTCGGGGAGTAGCAGAGATGTAGAGGTAGAGCTGTTCTCTTGGTTGAGGTGGGACGAGGATGGGAGGGCTCTGCAGGTAGTCTTTGAGTTCCTAGAAAGATCGCTTCGCCTCGTCGTCCCATATGAACTTGTCCTGCTTCTTGAGCAGTTTGAAAAACGGCAATCCGCGAACGCCGAGTCGTGATATGAAATGACCGAGCGCTGCCATGCATCCAGTAAGCTTTTGCACATCCTTTTGACAGGTTGGTGGTAGCATCTTGGTGATGGCAGTGATCTTCTCGCGATTTGCCTCGATCCCGCGGTTGCTGACCATGAAGCCGAGTAGTTTACCAGAGGGTACTCCGAAGACACACTTTTCCGGGTTGAGCTTCCACCGAAATTCGCGCAAGCGTTCGAAGACCTTTGTCAGGTTCCTTATCATGTCCTCGGGGGCTAAGTGGTTCTGCTCCCTCTCCCGGTATCAAACCGTAGAACGCGGATTGGGGGGGACTCAGGTCGAGAGTAGTCAGGCCGAGCTCCTTCAATGTGTTAGCAAAGAGGATGTTCAGGCCACTGCCACCGTCGACTAGTACCTTGGTGAGCCGAACGTTGCGAATCGTCGGGGCTACCACCAAGGCATGGGACCCGGGCTTCGGTATGAAGTTTGGATGATCCTCCCGGGTGAATGTGATCGGAACTTCCGACCACTTGAGGTACTCAGGTACCGGTGGCTCCCTCGCGTGCATGACCTGGCGATGGGTGAGCTTCTGCTGGTGCTACGACTCGAACTCTGGTCCGCCATAGATCATGCGGACCACTCGGTCGGCTTCCTGAAAGTCATCGCCGGGCTTGTCGTTTCGCCTGTCGTCTCGCGGGGAACCATCGTTCCTCTTTCTGTATGGAGGGCCTCTGTTGCCCCCGGTGAAGACTCGCTTGAGCCCGTAGCACTCTCGCGCCGAGTGCTTGTGTTTGTGGTAAGGGCATTGCTCATCGAGCATGCGCTGGAAGTCCTCTGGAGTTACCCGGCCTCTGGACCGGTCCAGGGCGGCGACCATGTCTCCCTCGCTCTTCTTCTTGCGAGGTTGGCTGTCATTGCGTCGATGGTCGTCGTGTCGGTCTTCGTCCTCGCGGCGGTCGCGTTTGCGAGTCGTCTTGTTCTCTTCTTCCCAACGACTTCTGATTTCGCTGAGTTGTTCTTTTTCTGCGATCTCTGCATCCGCCCACGTGCTAGCAACCCGGAACATGTCATTGACAGTCGCGGGTGGCTTCCGAGTCCACTTGTGAATCAGTCTCCCGTCGGAGATGCCGCGCTGGAAAGCTGACATCACCTCCTGATCCGTGACGTCCGTGATGGAGTTGCGCTTTTCTGAGAACATGCGCACGAAGTCATGTAGGGTCTCGTTCTTGCGCTGCCTGATCTGACCGAGGAGTCGCTTGCTCCCGGGCCTCTCCCAGGTACCGAGATAGTTACCGATGAAGAGTTCGGTAAGCTGCTCCCAGTTGTCGATGGCGTCCTGCGGGAGTCCTGCCAGCCAGTTGCGGCAGTCCTTGGTGAGCATGATGGGAAGATAGTTTGCCATCACGTCCTCGTCGCCGCCGGCCGCTTGTACGGCGGTGTAGTAGATCTGAAGCCATTGAGATGGGTCAGATTTCCCGTCGTACTTGTCGATATCCGACAGCTTGAAGCCTCTGGGCCACGTCACGCTTCTCAAGCGCTCGGTGAACGACTGGAATCCGCCGATCCGACCTCTAGGGCGGGAATCGCTCGGACCCGATCCGTCAGCTGCTCTTGGGGGTGTGCTGTCCCTCCTGCGATCCCGGTCCCTGGGCGGGGAACGGGTCCTCCGATAGTTCCGAGTCCTGGGTGGAGTTCGGTCCTGTCGGTAGGTTCTGCTGCGCGGTGGAGTTCGATCTCTTGGCGGAGTCGGTCGCCTGGGTGGTGGAAGCACTCGTCGTCGTGGCGGAGTGCGACCGCCATTGTTGCCACGCCTTGGGCTACCGGAGAGGTCAGAGTAGTCTGACTCCGTCGAGTAGCCGCTCCTGTTGGGGTTACGACGGGGATTTCCATGATCCCGATCGTACTCTTCGCGCCGTCGGATTTCCTCACGGTGGCGCTCTTCGGTGCTGTTGGTGATGACGTCCCTCGCATCTCGATCTCTGTTGATCGTGGTGCGGAGGTCTTCATCACGACCCGATCCGCCGCCGGCCCGGTGTCGAGATGGACCGGGCTCAGGAGCGTCCGTGGTCGTTCTGCCTTGCATCTGGTGAACCTGGACGGAGGCGGCCTGCACGAGAGCCCTTACCTTTTCCAGGCCCGGAGTGTTAGGTGGCAGCCGATTGATTTCCTCGTTGATAGTAACGAGGTTCTGGACCAGTGTCTCGTAGACGTCGTATCCGTTGAACTCAAACATGCCGTCGCGCATCAAGTTCCGGGTGCTCCTCCGGTCGTGTTGATCCCGTTGGCGACGATGATCTTCAGAGTGAGGCTCTTGGAGTCGAGCAGTGCCAGATCCTGACGCGGTGGCTCCGTGCGGTCATGCGGCTCTGCGAGTCGCCCGACTGGCGTTGCGTCCTCGACGCTGGTTCCTGGCTTCAGTCGTCTCCTCAGCTGGAGTGACCTCATCTTCTGAGACAGGATTGGTTGGCGTTGCTGGCGCCACCATGTAGCAATATGATCCGACTCCCTCTTGCGCGAGGTAGTCTTCCTCGGACTCGAAGAAGTCGGATGTGGGCGTATGACGCTCCAAACTACTCGGAGTCAATTCTCCGAGTGATCCTAGTAGTTCCGGCTCTGTTGAGGCATCAGACACTGTGTATCCTTCCGGCAGATCGTCCAGGATTGAGGGTCCCAGTAGATCTAACCCGTAGGAGTCGCTCCCATAGAAGTAATCATCCGACTGGACGATGTCCTTCATCTTCTGCTTCCGAGCAAGCGCGCAAAAGCCAGGGGTCTGAACAGTAATGACCTCAGAGCTCTGGACGCGTGTTGGTTGAGCGTTTACGCTCTGCGATGATTCGGCGATGCGACTCTCAGGAGTCGGATCGGAACCGAGTGATTGTAGATCTGTTCCCGACTGGTCTGGCCTCGCGTTCTGCGATGGACTCAGCGGGGTAGATCCGGCACGATCAGATGCGATCGGACCGGATTGGGCCGTGATGGCCGAAGTCGGCGCCAGAGAGTAGACCTCCGTGGCGACTGTAGCTCCTGCCGCTCGGGTATCCAAGGCGGCGGTGATGACGTCCCCGAACTGGATCTCGACTTCGTCGACGTCCGGGAGGTTGCAGCTGTCCAAGATCTTGACGCGATCCATCGAGCTTACCAGATTGATCTCGGCGACACCCCCTACCTGGCGCGCCACTGTCGGTGATATTATCTCCGGCAGTCTTCCACGGGGTAGCCCACGGAAGTGATTTGTAATGCAGGGAAGATCGCAAAGATCGGAAGCAGGATGGTTAGGATGGACAGACACAAGGGTTTATACAGGTTCGGGCCGTCGACTCGACGTAATACCCTACGTCCTGTTTTGGGATGTTGTATTGCGTGTTTTGGTGATTCGAGTTGGCTCGAGTTGTGGTTGGTTGCTGTCTCGTCGTTTTGGAGGGGGTCCCTGCCCGCCTTATATATCGGGGGGCAGGGTTACAAGTCAGTTTGTATCCGATCCTATCTCTAAGAATCCTTTCCTTCTTTACAATAATTCCTATTCCATCTAGGACTTCTCTTTCCAGATCCTTCCTCCGTGCGCCGACTTGTCCCGCACGTCTTCAGGTCCAGAACGATGAGGTGGGCCGCCCCCTTTTGGTGGGCTGCTAAGCTTGCTCGTGAGGCACCCGGGTACTATATCCCCCACAACGACGAGCGAACCCGAAGCGCCAATGCAATCGCTGAACCAACTCCCTGGGTTACCAAATCTGTTGCAATCAAGATCAACAACTTCCTGTATGCAATCGAAGAACGAACAAGAAAAAGAAAGCGAGCAATCTTAATATCACTCGAAGGTGGGGTTCTGAATCACACGAGGACAGCACGTGTTTGTGCGGGTTCGGTGTAGCTAAAGCTAAATGCAAAACAAAACCCAAGTGTTTTTGGCGGCGGCTAGGGGGTATATGATAGGGTGAGGACGACCACAGGGGTGCTGGGGTCATGCTCCACCCCTAGGACGCAACCCTAATGGACACAACTTGATACACGGCCCGTGGGCCAAAATAAGATGGCGCAGCACCTGGACAGAAAAACCTTTGGCCAATGATTTAATGATTGAGGCCGCCTCAGGATAGATATGGACATGAGGCCGGATCCATATGAAAGTAGACTTCATAATCTTTCCATTAAGTACTTGAACGCCCTAAACGGAGTCCAGATGAAGTCGTGGCGGCCGTCGAAAGTCAGACTTTCTTGCAGTCCGAATCCAGCGTTTCCAAAACGTGTTGGATTCAATCTCTTTATTTCCTTTGGCCAAAAGTGACGTGATAGCCTGGTGGAAAACGTGGGAACACTTAGACTTGGTCCCCAATCAGCCTCTATGGTCCTCCATGCCTTCCATGTGTGTTTAACACTCTTCATGTGTGTCATGTCCTCATCATCCTCCCCTTCTTGACGAAAAGTCGTCCTCGGCATCAATTGCACTTGAAACCGATCCTGCATAACACAAAGAAGAACGGGGTTTCGAAAACCAAGGAAACCAAAAATATTGAGAGGAAGGATGTCACTATGTTTCCGATTGGCGAAAGTGTCATCTCGCATAGAACATTTAGCAAGCATGTATGCTTCTTGATCGGGCGACACACGATGTTTTTCAACACGATCCTGCACAAGATTTGTACCAACAAAAGACAAAGCAGGCATAGATAGCAACCAGCAAGGCTCCCCTTCTTTACAGTAAACTTATTTCATGAAAGTAGAACTAGAGGAATGTAAACTAGGATGTGTAGTATGGCTGTCCTCTAATTGATCATAATCTTTCACAACAAAAGGAGCGCTCATATCGCAAGCAATGTAGATTCTTTGTATCATATATTGTCCTTTATTGTCATATTTGCCAATAACATGATAAGTGTGTTTAGCAAATCAAGGCAAATCAGCATTCTGAAAAAGTCTCTCTTGCAAACAATCTAGATTACACAAATCATCAATTTCAATGTAACCCAAAGTATGTAAAGAAGACAACAATCTTAGCTCATCATTTGCGCTCGCAATATGCATAACATGTTTATTTTCAGTACAAATGGTTGGTTGCAAAACATGTAGAACTGAAGCATGATCAACCAATTCATCTTTATCACAAGGAACAACAAACATATCATCATGTGACAAAGATTCGTCAAGAGATGGTTCCACTAACAATTGCTCTGTGATAGCATGAGGTGTGGAAAAATTCAGCACATCAGAAGTGGTCTCACCATCCGTGAGTGGAGCACCTGTGGTCGACGGCGCGGTAGGTGTTGCCGTCCTCTCGCGCGGTGTAGTGCTAGGCATGGATGGCGTAGGGAGAGCAGGATCTGCACTGGATGCCGGGTTTTCGTCCTGCAAAAGAGTTAGTATATGTAGTCGAGCGGCGTCCCTGCACTTCACGTTCAGCTTTGCAAGCATATTCAAACAATGTGGTCATATCAGCATAGGTATTAGAATCAAGTATGTCCTGAATGTCGCGGTTCAAACCACCACGAAAACGTGCCATAGCAGCGGCATCCGTCTCAAATAAACCACAACGGATCAAACCCTTTTGTAATTCCTGATAATATTCCTCAACAGATTGTTGACCTTGCTGAAACCGCTGCATTTGATTAAGCAAATCTCGGGCATAATATGAAGGTACAAATCGATGTCGCATAGCAACTTTTAATTGAGTCCAAGTGGTTGGAATAGACGTGGGATGTTTTAGCTTATAATCACACCACCACATTGAAGCAAAAAGAGTAAATTCACTAATAGCAGCTTTAACTTGTGCACTAGCAGGAATATCATGGCATGAAATTTTTTGTTCTACCTCTAACTCCCAATCAAGATATGCAGCAGGATCATATTTGCCATTATAATATGGAATATTAAATTGAATCTTAGCAAATGAATCATTATGTGGATGATGTACCACACGGCGGACATGACCGCGGCGATCTCCATCTTCCTGCTCTGTGTCACAACCTTAACCCTTCTGTAATTCTGTGAGCGTCGTATCATCGTCTCCTAACATGGTTAGTGCAAACATAGAACAAAAAGCAATCCTAGGACAGCAAAGGTGTGTATGTGTGTGTATGAGATGCTTACAAAGATGCTGCGATCAAATTCTTATCCGTTCTTACCAAGCAACAGGGGCGAACTGCAAGCAACAAGTAGCACCTGCGAGAGATTGGAGCAGCGATTGCCTAGAGAAACAAAATCTGCTCGTCGTAGGAATATGTGTAGTTCTGGGTAGGCTGCACTCAGATCAAGGATTAGCACAATCAATCAATAATGCAAAGCTGAATTATAGTGCTAAACATGTAATCAAGTTGCTGGAAACAAAGTGCAAAACGAGATGGACGCAAAGCACAAAAACAGGCAGCGTGGACAAATTCGGTAGGGGGGAGGGGGGCGTGAAAAAGTTGTGGTGAAGGGGTGCAGGAGGGGGCGACGGTTTTCTGGTGGTGTCGATCTGAGCCGCGTCGGTTTTGTTTTGCTAGGGAATCAGTTTCGGTCTTCTTTTTTTTTGAATGGACCGATCTTGATGGTTCAATAAAAACCAGAGGGGAAAGCAAAGGGCGACCGGGAGTGATGCTAGGGCAAAACGAGATGGGCTCGGTGCAGTCTGCCGAAAGAAGTCCCGATCGGTTTTGACTTGCCAAAAGAAAAACAGAAACCGACTAGAGAAACGCGGTGCACACGTTCTGGCGGCGCGAGATGTGACGACAGGCTCAGTTTTTTTTCTTTTTTTTCTTTCTCTTTTTTTATACTTTTTGTTTTTTTAACTTCCGAACCGAATAGACGTGAGCAAACAGAAAACCGATCAAGGCCGGCGGCACGTTCTGGCGGCGCGCACGATAGAAAAAGAGCTACGACGATTTGGCGTGGTGGGGGGAGGGGGCGAACACAGCAGGGGCTGGTTCGGTCTCTGGTTTCTGCCCTTTTTTTTTACGTGTCAACAAACACAACGTAGGGGAGCAGGGCCGACCAGGGGGCGTGAGCCAGGGGAAGGCGCGCTCCAGGGGTGGCAGCGCTGTTCCTTGCCTCGTTCTTTTCTCTTTTTGTTTTTTTGGAACAGAACAAGCACGACAACAGGAAAAAGGCTCAGTTTGTGTGTGTGTGTGTGTGTGTGGGAGGGGGGTGGTGGGGCGACACGGTTTTGGAAAGAATGGTGCAGGGGGCGACAGTTTTGGAAAAGGGCGATCGGCAGTGGGGGTTGGCGTGCACGGTTGGGGAACCGAGATCACAGGGGGTAGCGATTTTGGAAGGTGTGGGCGTGGAAGGTTGATTCTGGTGGAGAAAGAAAAATGGCGGCGGCGGCGGCAAGAACACAAGTAACCAGCAACAATTGAACGCGTAAAGCAAACAAATTCAACAACGCAAATTATTGAAAGAAAGTACAAGGCTAAAAAGGGTGCTGGGACAAGGATCTAACCTGATAATTTTTTTGTTTTGGTTTTGTGGACTGTAGGTAATAAAAAACACTCGATAAACTCACCAATCAACCTGGACTTCTGATACCACTTGATAGAGCTGGAGTGCCCGATCTTTCGGTGAGTGGAGGTAAATTCGATTTGGTGGAAGTAGACCCTCACGATCCGACTACGACGAGCGAACCCGAAGCGCCAATGCAATCGCTGAACCAACTCCCTGGGTTACCGAACCTGTTGCAATCAAGATCAGCAACTTCCTGTACGCAATCGAAGAACGAACAAGAAAAAGAAAGCGAACAATCTTAATATCACTCGAAGGTGGGGTTCTGAATCACACGAGGACAACACGTGTTTGTGCGTGTTCGGTGTAGCTAAAGCTAAATGTAAAACAAAACCCAAGTATTCTTGGCGGTGGCTAGGGGGTATATGATAGGGTGAGGATGACCACAGGGATGCTGGGGTCGTACTCCACCCCTAGGACGTAACCCTAATGGACCCAACTTGATACACGGCCCGTGGGCCAAAATAAGGTGGCGCAACACCTGGATAGAAAAATATTTGGTCAATGATTTGACGATTGCGGCCGCCTCATGATAGATATGGACATGAGACCAGATCCATATGAAAGTAGACTTCATATGCTTTCCATCAAGTACTTGAATGCCCCAAACGGAGTCCGGATGAAGTCGTGGCGGCCGTCGAAATTCAGGACTTTCTTGCAGTCCGAATCTAGCGTTTCCAAAACGTGTTGGATTCAATCTCTTTATTTCCTTTGGCCGAAAGTGACGTGATAACCTGGTGGAAAACGTGGGAACACTTGGACTTGGTCTCCAATCAACCTTTTTGGTCCTCCATACCTTCCATGTGTGTTTAACACTCTTCGTGTGTGTCATGTCCTCATCACATATGGCGTCATGTCCTTTCTGAGTTCGGGATGATCCATCCATGAAGTCCATGCAGATATCTTCCCATTTCCAAAGTGGAATGTCGAGGGGCTTAAGCAATCCAGTAGGCCTTTGGTGTTCGGCCTTGATCCTTCGGCAAACATCACATCAGGTGATGAACTCTGCTATGTCAACCTTCATTTTCTTCCACCAGAATCGACTCTTGAGGTCATGGTACATCTTGGTGCATCCGGGGTGGATTGAGTATCTCGATTCATGTGCTTCGGTGAGAATCATCTTCCTGATTGCTTCATCTTGAGGGAGACATATCCGATCTTTCAACCATACGGTTCCTTGGTCAACAATGTGGTAGTCACAAGCTACTCCTTCCTCAATGGACTTAATCAGCTCCTTTATCTTGGGGCATTGCTTCTGCGCTTGCCTGATGCGCTCTTCAAGGTGGTACTTGACTCTCTACTCATTCAGTTGACCTGCTTCAACTATCTCAAGCTTCAACTTCTCCATCTATTCATGCAACTCTGGCTGACTCTCTTTCACCATTAGGTTGTTGCAATAACTCTTCCTGCTCAGGGCATCGACTACTACATTAGCTTTGCCGGAGTGGTAGTGAATCTCCAAGTGATAGTCTTTGATCAACTCTAACCACTTTCTCTGCCTCATGTTCAGCTCTGACTGTGTGAAGAAGTACTTCAAGCTCTTGTAATCGATGTAGATATCACACTTGTTACCAATTAGATAATGTTTCCATATCTTCAAAGCATGCATTACAGCAGTTAACTCTAGGTCATGAATATGGTAGTTCGCCTCATTCTTCTTCAGCTGGCGAGAAGCATAAGCAATTACCTTGTTATCTTGCATCAACACACACCCAATTCCTTGTCTGGAAGCATCACAATATACTACGAAGTCTTTGCTGGCATATGGAAGTGTCAGCACTGGCGTAATGGTAAGTCAGGTCTTGAGCTCTTGAAATCTGGATTCACATTTGTCTGACCAGACAAATGGTATGTTCTTCTTGCTGCAAAACCATTGCATCTGCAACTTGCTGAAGTATCTGAGTCTGATTTGCCAATGCTTGCACAAGGCTCGGTTCTGGATTCGGGCCTCGGTTGGCTTCATCTTGTTCACTTTCCATGTTTTACAAGGCTAGGTGGAGGGAAAGTCTAATTAGAACGGTTCGGTTACTAACTAAAAACAGAGGCAGACACAAGCAAGAAAAACAACTACTAAAAGTCCTACACTCACGGTGAAGAAGCATAAGAATCACAAAGTTTCAAAAAGAACCATCCACTCAAGCAATGAGAATTCTAACCTAAGAAAGCATGGCATAATCAAAATGGTAGGCTCTAATGATTCAGGTTGTTGATCTTCTGTCTGTCATCCTTCTGTCTCAACTTGATTGGGCTACGAGAGAGAATTGCTTTGACGTAGGTAAGACAGAAGATTTTTCAAGGTAAAGAGGGGTAGATTTCAAAATATATCAAGGGGTATATAAAGTAGAGCATTTAGAATATCCTAAAGCTAACGACCAGTCTAAGGTAGCATGCTACGGTCAAGTATGGCTCTGATACCAACTGTGACGAACCGGACTTTCGTAATCGAGAATCCGACTCTCTGTACCCTTGTGATAGTCCCTGGATCAGTAGCTATCACGTACAGAACTCATCTCATCATAATATCATAGTCATACAAAGAAAATAGATTACAAGAAGCGATTTACATCCATACCAATATGGAAATACGAGTATAGTACAAGCCTCACGGGCTGAGCGACAAGCGGAAATCCTACGGAGCGGTAGCTAAATCTTCGAGTCTTGATCTTCAATCCACAGGTAACCTTGAGCGAAGCAGCACTACTCATCTAACACATTCAGACTTGTACACCAAGTCCTGACCTGCCACTCACAAACTATCCCCAAGGAGTGGGATAGGTTCATGTCATCATCCGTATGCAAGCTTTAAGTGGCCTATATTCTAAAGGGTAAAAGTATATCAAGGAAAGGCTCGGGTTTCCTAGGCAGCAGCAGCAAAGTATAAAATACCATCATCTTCATCATCCCAACTATATCACAATAGCACGGGCTATTCTGGCGCACCAGACTCCCGCCTCAACCTCACCACCTTCTCCTCTCGAGTCGATGGGGAAGCTTCCGACCCTCCCCATCTCAACGGCAAATGCCAGACCTTAACCTCAAACTGGTAGCTCACATCCCAACCTGTAAGTTTAGAAGAGGGAGAGGTAGAAAGTCTCAAAACACTAATCATACAAAGCCAGTAAATAGGGGGTGTCCATGACCGAGGACGCGGCTATACGTATAGATCATAACTCTACAGAGTGTGTGCACCTGGACCCACTCGGGCTGCGAGATGGTGGCCGCCATCTCGAGACGCAACCCACAACCATGACTTCCTAACCGGACAGTACCAGCCTGAATTCCCGGACAAGGACTCGTACGAGTAAACCCGCACTATCCGGGATCGTGAGTCTCTAGCACCACACAGGCGATGAGGAGTCTTGGAAACGAACGGCGAGAATCGCCAGGTGCCAAACATCCCGAACATCCAGAATGTCCCACGGGCATGTTCCGTGGGCATGCTCAGAAACCACCCAATCCTACACACTACTCCCTCAGAACTGGTACCACCGAGAAATAGATTGGCCGGAACCCCTCCCATAAGGGTAAGCGGTGTGCTCGTGAAAAGTCCTGTGACTAGGTCCAATTCGACTCAGGCTAAGTCAGAGCAAGCAAGTCCCCAAATGCGTATCCACCACTGTGGTCCATGAATCAGCACCCATTATAGGTATGGCTGCCCAACACCTCAAACCCAGTCTCGGGAAGTTGTCCAAGTACTTCCCATCCCCGACCCGAAAGTTGGTTAGTGTCTACTCACTCCTACCGGGGGTTCGAAACTCTCTAAGTTTTCCCACGCAAAACACTCATGCCAAGAGGTTTAAAACCACCACTATATCCTACACATGCAAGCATAGCAATCATATATAGAAGTGTAGTAGGCAATCAAGGAATCAAGATATATAAATAGGCTATGCGGGCTCATCATCAACTCATCAATGCAATAGAAGCACTAGCAATTCTACTTACAATGCCTAATAGGTACAAAGAAGAGGAATGGGCGTGAACCTGGAGCTACGACCTTAGCTTCGTCTTCAGCGTAGCCGACGTCGTCGAGAAATCTGGGTCCTCCGGGGATCCTATTGGATGCAAATACAAATAAACAACGACATCTACTAGCAAATGACCTCCAAATAAGGATCAATAGAAAGCCAAATAGCAGCAAACTCTATTCTATTGTGTTCGTCATGTTGTTAAAAAAAATACTAAAACTGGTTTCATATTTTTTTGAGCTACGGTTGATTTATTATGATTTTCTGATGTTTAAATCCATTTTTGGAGTTTATAAATCATTCCGGATAAAGGGATAAAAGTTAGAACACAAGTTAGTAGCTGGGAGGGTGTTAAATGCCGGCTCAGGGTTAAACCGCGAGCCAGGCTGACGAAGGCCTTGGTCCGGGGTTGATGTCACCATCACGGGTCGGAATGATGTCATCGTTGACTTGGTCAAAGTTGATTAGGTCAACTGTCAAAAGGGTCAAGGTCTCGGTCAATGGGTCAAAGGCTACCGGGTCACCCAAAGGGTCTACGGGTCCACATGCCAACATGCGGGCCCAACGGTCAGGTGGGTCCGGGCTGATAGTCATTGGGTCCCACAAGTGGGCCCATGGTCCTACGGGCATTAGTCATGTTATCCACGTGGCGGTCGATGTTGGCACTCCTTAGCCTAACTAAATCCGCAAGTGCACGGAGTCCGATGTAGCCTTTCACCAGGGGAGTAAAACCTGGATGTCAAATCCAAGGAACGGTAGACGCGACTAGCCTAGAAATCTCTTAACCGGACCCACCAGGGGAGAAAAGGGTAAAGGGTGTAGAGAGCTTAACCTTAGTTAGCCACTCGTTACCCCAGACAACCTATCTTAATCTAACATGATCTGCTTCGACGGCTAGAACGGGAAGAACTCAGAACGGGGTGAGAGAGGGGTTCTTCCGGGCTCAACACTACTGTTATGAGTACACCCGAACGTGGTGGAATCCAAAGGACGGACAGGGCTGTCACCACCTGCCGCCTACCACTGCTGTTCCGTGGGGTGCAACACAACATGAGGTGACTAGCCAGCACAGGAACCACGCCTAAGCTTTCAGCCACTGACCTCCACCCAACGCGAAGGGCTATAGAGGAAACCCCAAACAAGAGTCGCTGTCACTCGTGCAGACTCAGGTACCTGCAGATCATAGATAGACAAGATAAATTGCTAAAAGTAAAGAGTGAACTAGCGAGGTACTAAGGCAAGAGACTGAGAAACTTACTGAAGATATCTTTGAAGCTTTATTCCTCGGGGGCGGAACAATGTTGAGGGAAGGCCGAGATGACTCCCGAACTCCCTCCACACGCTTGGCTGTCGCCCAAGCACTCACCCACTACTCTCTCTACTCTACTCTAAGATAATAGTGGACTACATCTTGAGCCTTCTCTTCTCTCCAATGGATGGTGTGTCTTGTGTGGAGGTGAAGGGCGCCTTTTATAGCCCTCCAAGGGTGAAATCCTGCTTAGGAGTGACGCCAATTAATTGCTTAACTTCCACGCGAAAGAGGAAGCATAGAGGCCATGGTGGGAGGCCGGCCGGCCTCAACTTGGCCGGTCGGCCTGGCCCAGGTGCCAAGTGGCACCGACTTTTGCAGGGACGGCTTGGATGATGTCTTGAAGTCGGTAACGGTTGCGTTCGGTTGAAGCTGTCCAAGAATCCTAGGTTGTGGGCCCTTCAATCCATATTTATCCCATCCTAGGCCTTCCGGGTCCTTTGATCAAACCGACATCAAATACACGGCTCATGATCATCCTTGATACATTAGTAAACTTGTGGATCAATGCCATGGCCAGAAGAGGAAAAAGTGGGCCGGCCTGGCCCTGAGCCCAAATGGCCTCCCGTTTTCCCAGTTTGCTCCTTCACTCACAAATTGTGCAAAACTTGTGGAATTCATTAGTATAAATGATATTAGCATGATTATCACTATATGAGCATGAAATCCGGAGAAATGTTGGCAGTAAAATTCATGGATATCGACCGCCAACACACCCCCACACCTAGACTTTGCTCGTCCCGAGCAAAGGGTTGAGTTAGATCCAGAGGATCAAGCAAAGTTTAAGGTCATGAAATCAAAAGTATGCATAAGAATTATTTCAAAGCTTTCCCTCATACCTTGGATTCCAGGTGGTTAACACCTTCACTTTCACCTATTGAACCTCAGAATAAATCAATGGAGAGCCTAATTCCTCCTTCTCAGTACTTAGAGATTTTGTATTATGTTTTTTCAAAATATGGAGGCATACTCTCATTCTCTTAAGCCACTCAGTCGCTCAAAGTGTTTGATCCTCACTAAGGCTTTTCAAGTAGCCTCACCTACCTCTACAAGGTTATATGTGGGGCTCAAGGTAGGGATCGATAGAAATGTTATCTCTTCCATCTATGTTGCGAGATCAAATAACTTGTCTCTGAGAGATCATACCAACCATGGACTTTGGTCAAGTGCAAGTGAATGTGGATGATGGATGTCCTAGAGTGGTATTTGATTCTAGCTTCTTCCATCTTTTTTTTTTTTGCTCGAGTAGGACCTCCTACTCATCATTTTTTTCTTCTTTTTCAGGGGGATGAAGAGCTGCTTGAGAACCACTTTTGATGGACTTTTATTCTATGATGGACTTTATTTGATGAAACGTGTACGTGGATGACCAAAGTACTAGGAAGAACATGCATCTCTCAGAAGGCACGATGTTTGATCAAGCTCAAAATATAAATATAGTTATGTGGAGTTTCAAAACTGTGTCATGTATAATATGGCTCTGGATAGGACTTGGTAAAGTTGAGCATGAATGAGAGTTGCGTCAGATCTTTTTTTTTCATTTTCAAACTGAATTTCTCCAAGACTTTGAATTAGAAAAGAACAAGCCTCTCATGTCATTATATCGTAAGGGTCAATAAGCGAAAGATCAAGTGATCCTATCATAAAGTTCCAAAGGCACATCGGTACTTGCAAAGGAAATAAAGCTTATGCACCTTTGATAAACATGTAGGATTTCCATCTCTTTCTAGGTGTTTCATTCAAATTTTAATTGTCGTGAACTCATGCTCGCATTTGAATTAAAACCAAGAAAGGAAACGGGAAAAGGGTTTCAAACCTCCGTGCGTAGTTGAATCTCAGCAGATGGCTGCCATGTGGTTATTTGGGCACGGGTGAAGACTGCTCATTGATGTGTTGCTCATCCTGTTTTCTGCGCACTTAGTGTAGAGTTAGAGCAGGGGTGTGGTTGGTACACAAGTGTGCACCAACCACTCAAGGCATGGTAGAACAAGGCAACACTTATTCAAAAGGGAAATATGGGGGTGCTGCTAGAAAAACAAACTTTGGGAAATCAAAAACAAAAAAGGAAATTTCAGCACCCAAACCTATACTAAGATAATGGCACATTTTAGGTCTCGCCATGACCATGGACTATTGTTGTAACTCAGATACTTATAGCAGTCCATAACTTCGAGTTCCGGGATGTCGGGCTCGAGGAATAGTTTCAACTGAAAACATCCCTGTCATTGTCCTCGAGGAGAAGTGTAAAGAAAAACCTTCCTTCTCCATCCTCCAATTCAGCCATTTGATTTCATCATTTTGACTCTGGCTGATTGGGGGGTCTATGTTTCCCCTTTTTGATCTCCTAATGGGAATGATGTTTCGTGTGCACAAAGTGTCTCGGGTGATTGCCCTTCCATCCCTTCTCCATGTCAGATTGTTCATGATATTCTGTCGATGTTTCTGATTGACTATCTGAAGATGGTACGGATTTGCGACCCGATTGTCATACCCTGAAATTGTTGGATTTCAGGATGTGATTAAAAAGAAAAATTAAACAATGATTTCTCATAATTTTAAAACTTTTCCAACACTTGTTTGTTTTACAGGGAATTTAGTGTAGGAAAAACAATTGGTTGTTCTATTGAAATTAAATAAGTTTGTTATGTGTGTTGCATTCATGCTGATGCATCTTGGTGTTTCATAAGTGCAAAGCTTTTAAAATGCGTTTATGCGACGTTTAGGTTCTTCTAGGAATTTTTTGGACTTTTCCAGAATTTGTTTTCTCTTTCCCTCGAGCTCTTTCTATTTATTAAAAGGCTCTAAAATCTTTTTCACGAGCTCTGGATATTTTATTTGGACTCCTCGTGTCCCAATCTACCTCTGGGAATTTTCCTAGAATTTTTGGGATTTTCTAGGTATTTTTCGTGCTTTAAAAATTGGACTTTTCCAGAATTTGTTTTCTCTTTCCCTCGAGCTCTTTCTATTTATTGGAAGGCTCTAAAATCTTTTTCACGAGCTCTGGATATTTTATTTGGACTCCTCGTGTCCCAATCTACCTCTGAGAATTTTCCTAGAATTTTTTGAGTATTTTTCGTGCTTTAAAAACATTTCCTAGAATTTTCTGGATTTGTTTTTGCATTGAAAATATTTTTCTGAAAAATAAAAGGGAAACCCTAACCCTTAGCGGATCGGGCCGGATCCAGCTGAACCCGACCCGTCCCGCTAACCTGACCTCGGCCCGTTTGGCCCAGCAGGCCGCCGCCCGCACGGCCTGTGCCGCCGCCGGCCAACCTGGGCGTGTGTGCCCGGCCGCCCTAGGGTGCCGCGCCCCTATAAAGGTGGAGCGCCCAGCCCCCACGCGCCCCTGCTGACCCTGCCGCCGCCGCCCCCCTCACGTGCGCCGCGCAGCGCCGCCACCCGCAGCAGCCGCCGGCCAAGCCGAACGCCGCCGGCCGAGCCGCGTGCAAGCACCGCCGGGACGAGCCGAGGCCGAGACGAGGACCCCGACGCCGAGCCGAAGCTTCGCCGCACGTCCTCATCACCTCAACGCCGCCAGAGCGCCGCCGCCGCGAGCTTCCCCGAGCCGCCACTGCCGTCCGCCGTCTGCGCCGGATTCCGGCCGCCCCTGTCGATCTCCGCCGCCGGTGAGCGCCTCCACGTGATCCCCTCGATCCCCTCCTCCTATTCCCCCTGTCCACCGAGCCCCATGCCGCCCGAATCGCCGGCGAGCCGAGCTCCCAGAGCCGCCGGCCACCATGGACAGAGGAAGAAGAAGGTCCAGCGACTTTTGCGC
This sequence comes from Urochloa ruziziensis, assembly GCA_015476505.1. NCBI lineage: Eukaryota > Viridiplantae > Streptophyta > Magnoliopsida > Poales > Poaceae > Urochloa > Urochloa ruziziensis. The sequence goes on along the minus strand of CM027126.1, from coordinate 4,424,600 downwards.
TTAAGCCCCTGAAGAATCGTGTAACTTTTACCCTTTCTTTTGTGTCTTGGCCAAACCACAGAAAACACCCTAGAACTTTTAGTTTTTCTCAACCCAGCCCGAGCTCTGCACTTTTGCAGACCTAACCCTATCCTTTTCGAGATTCGCAAGCACTATTTTCTGTGTCTTGCAATTCTCACCAGCTAACCCCTGAAGTCTATAGTTAATCGCGAATAGGTCCTTGCAGCCTTTAAACGCCCATAGATTCTACGTTTTAGCTCCGTTTCGATCCGTTCAAGTTGCGTTAGGTTCGTTTTAACATAAAGTATACGCTAGTGGTGATGTTTACCCCAACTCATGCTTTTATAAATTATCTCCAAATTAATTTGATTAAATGTCTATGTAAATGCCTTTTTCTTACTTAAAAGCAAATTAGGTTTTACACATCGGTCTTTCGTAATTAAACATTAATTTGACTAATACTATTGAATTGTATTTCTAAATAAAATTCAATTAGAGCTACACCTCGGTGTTTCTAAATCAAATGTTAACTTGATTAATATAGAGTTCATTTGGTTTTCTAAATAAAAGTTGACTAGGTTCTATCTCGGTTTTCATAATAAAGTTAATATGATTAATGTGAACATAAATGTGTTTCTTTTTATAATTGGCTTAGATGAACTCGAGACATGAACCTATACGCTCAGATGTTCACAAGTGTTTCATTTCTAAATTAAATGTTTAATTTGCATAACTTATACATAAACATCTCTAAATAAAATATGACTAGGTTTCACATCGTCTTTTTAAATATGAGTATGAATTGGAATAATTTTAACATAAGATATTTTCTAAAGTATCCTACACACATGTTTTCTTAACTAAAATAAATAAAGCACCTAGCTCTTGTCTTGCATGATCAAATCTTTCGATAGTGGCTTCTTTTCAACCGTAGTTCCGTCTTCAACGTTTCTTGTGCGTTTGCGAGCCCTATCGTTTAGTACATTCTTTTAAAGCTTTTCTCTTTGATTGATTTAATGTTCTTATTTGTGCTTGTTTGTCTATTTGTATGTTTGTTCTCGATGTTTGCTACGAGTAGAAAGAACGCCGTTCGAGGATCTTGATGAACAAGAGTTTGAAGAGCAAGAGCTGAAGATTCTGAGCAGTTATCTGGAATTGAGGCAAGTATAGCATGGACAATCCTTGCAACCTATTCACCTGTAATCATTCATTCATATGCATGTGTCTAATTTGTTTACCCTAAGGTTGTACCTAGACTTTGTACCTTTCTCCTTGTTACCCCGGGTTTATGCATTTATGGGTAGTCTTTGCTAAGCGCAGCTACTGTCACCTTTATTTAATTATTAATATTGATTTAATGGTTCACTTCAACATGATGGTAAAACTTGCTTTTTAGCAACATGGTTCAGGGAGCTAGAGCATGTGCTTCGTGTTTGCTCTAGTGTCTCTCCGTAAGGTCCGGTTCTTAAAGCGGCAACCCAGGAACCTGTCGCCACCACCGGAACTATTATGGCTTAGGTCTTGGTCAAGTAGCATGTACGTCTCTAGCTTGCCAGTGGTTACCGAAAGGCGTACGTGGGGAACTGCAGTGCAAGCATGTACTTGATCCATCGAGGACGGTCTCACCTGCGCTCTGAGATCCGTTGGCTATGTCGCGTTAGGCACAGTCCCGTGTTGGGAGCATCTTACCTGCGCTCTGGACGCTCCGCACATTGCGCTTGATGGCTATCGCGCTCTGGACGTCATTGACCCCCACATGGCGTGTTATGTCCGTGGGCGTACGTCAATCTCGATGCCATGGGGTCATGCGCTGCTAGTTGGACCAAAACGGCTACTGTGCTTGTTAGGGTGTCTTGGGAAAAACCTCGTAGCGTCCCTATGCTCGCACACCTCGAAAGTGTGGGTTGAGCGTGGTTGGGTGCAAAGCTCCTTTGAGCTTTTACGCGACCGGTGGTTAAAGGGTGAAACCTCTGCAGAGTGTAAATCTATCATGATAGTCGTGCTCTCGGTCACGAGCGGCCTGGATCCTTTTTGATTAGAAGATGATATTAATGATGATGATCTATGGTTCTAATTATACTTACATCTTATTAATTGGGTTCACAACCGGGTGTTGCTCACACTTGTAGCAATTTGGATAATGTTAAAATGAACCAACTAAAAGTGCTAAATGCAGTTCACCCATGTCAAGCCTCTCTTAAGCCTTCATGCATTCCTGTTATACTTGCTAAGTAAGATGGATTACTTACACTTGCAATCAATCAACAAAATCCCGGATGGGTAATCAGATGGAGCAGCGTTTGAGGCAGTGACTGAAGATTTATCAGAAGACCTTCCGTACATCTAAGCTGTGGTCAACCAGTCGGTGTCCCTGTGGACTTGAGGCTCGACTAGAAGATAATGATCCATAAGATAGACTTCCGTTGTGTAATTCTGTAAACTCTGATGTAAACTGTTTTATTCGAGCATTGTGTTCTCTGTAATACCATATTTGTAAGCTATATGTGTTGTGTGGACTTCCTGGCACACATATGGCAGCATTCGGGTTTCTATGGAAAACCGGGTGTGACAGATTGGTATCAGAGCCGTGCTGACTGTAGGATCACAGCCTAGATAGAAATGGTCGTTTCTGAAGGTCCTCTTTATCATATAAACTTCATCTATATTATCCTTGGCCCCTCTGTTAACTCTTCCTACTCCTTGACCGCTTATCCACACCTTGAACGCTTACTTCTTATCCTTGACTTTTGGTCTTTTATCTCCACCTTGATTTGCTATTGATGAACCCTTGATCCTTACCTCTACAAATCCTTGTCTACTTGATGTTGAATATCTTTCCATTTTGATTAATTATTTTATCTATGTCCTGCGTCTCACCTTCTTGTTTTATCGGTGATGTTGCTAATTTCGACCCTTGTCTATCCAACCTCTCCTTGTTGTTTCCCTGACCTATAATTTCTACAATTCCTTTTCATCTCTATTTATTCAATTTATCTCTGTACATGCATTTGTTATTCTCGTATATTCATCTCCTCCTCAACATTCATACGAGAATATCCATTTTCCCTTATATGACATTAATTGGTTCTCTTTGGAGTCTCTCCTTGAGTCCTTTAGATTCCAAAGTCTCTTTTCTATACTCATCTCAGGTGATCAACACCACCTATTCTAATGTTGGTTCAAGCTTGACGTTAGAGCCCTGCTTAGGAATTAGGAGCACCCCTTTGAAGCCTTACTAACAACATATAGCAACGACTAATAATTGTTGACTGTTGAAGTTCTATGATTGCGTGATGATGCTTTGTTTTATGATCATGGTTGATTTGTTTCTTTGTATTGAGTGTTGATGTATCGTGGGACTTGCCTGCAATGACATCAGTTGCCTAGCCGGGTTCTTCTTTTGTACCTCCCATCTCCTTGCCATCTTCCTTTCTTTCTCTCTAATCAAAGGGAGCATCTCGGAAGAGGAAGATGAAGGCAACACCAACATAGAAGATGAAGGCAACACCAACATCAACATCAAGCATCTGCAGCCATCCGCACGTGAAGCAAGTCGAAGAAAAGGAGGCACTATTTCTTGTTTTTCTCCCATCTACTTCTCTCTGAGGATGACCTAGTAACGAGAAAGACGAAGACTGAAGATTCTACATCGCCAAACAACTAGAGGCTGAAGGTCTACGAAACTTGCAATGAGAATCTTATTTTGATATCTTCCCTGCTCCTATCCTCGAGATCCTTGCTTCTTTCTTCTACTTTGTTTCCTCTCCATCCTAACCATGATAAAGTCACCAGAGGAGCTCACCCTTACCAGGCTCAATTTGGAACTTGGAAAGGACTTGTTAAGGGGGGTAGATCCGACGTAGATAAGGGGTTAAAGCGAGAAGAAGGCAACAGCATTGATGACGGTTGAAGAAAGAATCAACATCGGACAAGCCAGTTGATAGAACTGGAGTGCCCGATCTTTCGGTGAGTGGAGGATAATTTTGATTTGGTGGAAGTCGACCCTCACGATCCGACTACGACGAGCGAACCCGAAGCGCCAATGCAATCGCTGAACCAACTCCCTGTGGTTACCGACCTTGTTGCAATCAAGATCAGAACTTCCTGTACGCAATCAAAGAATGAACAAGAAAAAGAAGGCGAGCAATCTTAATATCACTCGAAGGTGGAGTTCTGAATCACACGAGGACAACACGTATTTGTGCGTGTTCGGTGTAGCTAAAGCTAGATGTAAAACAAAACTCGAGGATGCTAATGACAGATATAGGGTTTAATAGCACGGCCACAAGGGAGTTGGGGTCGTGCTACAACCCTAGGACGCGTCCTTAATGGACCCAACTCGATACACGGCCCATTGGGCCAAAATAAGGTGGCGCAGCACCTTGGACAGAAAACAGTCCGACTTAAAATGACGATTGCGGCCGCCTCAGTGAAAATATGAAGGTGAGTCCGGATCCATCTGAAAGTAGACTTGATAAGCTTTCCATCAAGTACTTGATCGCCCAAAACGGAGTCCGGATGAAGTCGTGGCGGCCGTCACAAGTTGACGTTCATGCGCAGTCCGAATCCAGCCACATATCCTTCATTCTTTAGCACCATGACGTAGTTCAACTCTCTTGCACGAGCCCGAGTGATCGGCCCTGAAGGTGGTGCTTGGGGTGAAGGTGCTGCTGGTGTAGATGTACCGGTGATGTCCTCATCATCCTCCCCTTCTTGAACTGAAGTCGTCCTCGACGGCAACTCCTCATCCTCGCCCGCATATGGTTTCAAATCTGCAACATTAAAACTAGTGGAAACACCAAACTCCGCAGGCAGGTCAAGGACATAAGCATTATCATTAATCTTGGTTAGCACTTTAAAAGGACCAGCAGCACGAGGCATTAATTTAGAACGACGCAAAGTAGGAAAACGATCCTTCCTCAAATGCAACCAAACCATATCACCGGGTTCAAAAGTAACATGTTTTCTTCCTTTACTACCAGCAACTTGATACTTAGCATTAGTAGCAGCAATGGTTTGTTGTGTTTGTTCATGTAGGTTAATCATATGGTCAACATGTTCAACGGCATCAATATGTGGGGCGTCCACAGCATCAAGCGAAAATAAATCAATAGGCGCCCGAGGAATATAACCATAAACAATCTGAAAAGGGCACATCTTTGTAGAAGAATGTGTTGCATGATTATAAGCAAACTCAACATGAGGTAAACAATCTTCCCAACGGTTCAGATTTTTATCCAAAACAGCCCTAAGCATGGTTGACAAAGTTCTATTGACCACTTCAGTTTGTCCATCAGTTTGTGGGTGACAAGTTGTGCTAAACATCAATTTAGTGCCTAATTTGTTCCAAAGAGATCTCCAAAAGTGACTTAGAAACTTAGCATCACGATCAGACACAATTGTTTTAGGAACACCATGTAAACGAATAATCTTCCTAAAGAACAATTCAGCAACATTACTAGCATCATCAGTTTTATGACAAGGAATGAAATGAGCCATTTTAGAGAATCTATCAACAACCACAAAAATGCTATCCCTCCCCTTCTTAGTTCTAGGCAATCCCAAAACAAAGTCCATAGAAATATCAAGCCAAGGTAAAGTAGGGACAGGCAAAGGCATATACAAACCATGGTTGTTCAAACGTGACTTAGCCTTTTGACTTGTAGTGAAAATCTCTCGGGCCGCGTTACGCTGTGTAAACGGCGTTTTTTGGCCCCGAAACCGGGTTCACCTGGCGCTACGCGGGGTGCCTTGTATAGGAAATTTCGTAAGCTTTCCAGAAAAAAAAAGAACGCTGAAATCGGAGATCCGAGCGAAAAGTTATGGCCGTTACAAAACGGGTGTTCGTAACGACACAAACCTGCCAAACGAAAAACCGAACTTTCCAAAAACGAACTGCTCTTTCCTTTTTTTTTAATTCTGTCCTTTGTCTTTCTTCTCAGAACTTTCCTTTTTTTTCCTTTTTTTTTCTTTCCTTTCTTTTTTTTCTTTCCTTTTTTTTTCTCTTTCCTCAAACAGAAAGCTGAAACCGAGTAGGGTTCGGTTGGATCGGCGGCGCGTGGAGTGCGGCTTGGGAAAAGAAAACGGAACCGAGTAGGGTTCGGTTGGAGGGGGTAACGGCGCTGGTGGTGATGATGATTGCGGTGGCGGTGGTGCTGGTGGCGAGGTAGGACAGCGACGGCGGCGGCGGTGGTGGAGATGGGAAGCGGCGGAAGCACAAAGTGACCAGCAACAAATTAACGCGAAGCACACAAATTCAACAACGCAAATTATTGAAAGAAAGTGCAAGGCGAAGAAAGGTTTTGGGACAATGGTCTAACCTGAATTTTTTTTGGGTTTTGTGGACTGTAGGTAATGGAACAACACTCGATAAAAACTCACCGATCAACCTGGAAAGCTGATACCACTTGATAGAACTGGAGTGCTCGATCTTTCGGTGAGTGGAGGATAATTTTGATTTGGTGGAAGTCGACCCTCACGATCCGACTACGACGAGCGAACCCGAAGCGCCAATGCAATCGCTGAACCAACTCCCTGTGGTTACCGACCTTGTTGCAATCAAGATCAGAACTTCCTGTACGCAATCAAAGAATGAACAAGAAAAAGAAGGCGAGCAATCTTAATATCACTCGAAGGTGGAGTTCTGAATCACACGAGGACAGCACGTATTTGTGCGTGTTCGGTGTAGCTAAAGCTAGATGTAAAACAAAACTCGAGGATGCTAATGACGGATATAGGGTTTAATAGCATGGCCACAAGGGAGTTGGGGTCGTGCTACAACCCTAGGACGCGTCCCTAATGGACCCAACTCGATACACGGCCCATTGGGCCAAAATAAGGTGGCGCAGCACCTTGGACAGAAAACAGTCCGACTCAAAATGACGATTGCGGCCGCCTCGGTGAAGATATGAAGGTGAGTCCGGATTCATCTGAAAGTAGACTTGATAAGCTTTCCATCAAGTACTTGATTGCCCAAAACGGAGTCCGGGTGAAGTTGTGGCGGCCGTCACAAGTTGACATTCATGCGCAGTCCGAATCCAGCCACATATCCATCATTCTTTAGCACCATGACGTAGTTCAACTCTCTTGCACGAGCCCGAGTGATCGGCCCTGAAGGTGGTGCTTGGGGTGAAGGTGCTGCTGGTGTAGATGTACCGGTGATGTCCTCATCACCAGTAAAGCCTAAGAGAGTAATGGGACAATCAATCCAACTCTACTCAAATCACTTTAAGGAAGGAAGTTTATGAACATCTTTGGAACCACATGGGTAACTCCATGAAGAAAGAAGGAAGGCTAGGGCATGAAGTAAGAGGAAGCGTGATTGAGAAACTTCAACAAACTTATACTAAGGTTCTCTACAGGGATCATCACATGGTGGTAGTTTGAGGATGGCTCCATGGATTACCTAACGATGGATTAACAACAAGGGATTAAAGTACCACCAACACGCATCATATGGAGACACGAGGATCAAGACAAGAATATGTGAAGAAATGAAACACATAAACTTTCTTTTCTTGCTAGCCTTTCTTCTGAATCTCGGGACGAGATTCTTGTTATGGGGGGTAGTTCTGTCATACCCTGAAATTGTTGGATTTCAGGATGTGATTAAAAAGAAAAATTAAACAATGATTTCTCATAATTTAAAACTTTTCCAACATTTGTTTGTTTTACAGGGAATTTAGTGTAGGAAAAACAATTGGCTGTTCTTTTGAAATTAAATAAGTTTGTTATGTGTGTTGCATTCATGTTGATGCATCTTGGTGTTTCATAAGTGCAAAGCTTTTAAAATGCGTTTATGCGACGTTTAGGTTCTTCTAGGAATTTTCTAGACTTTTCCAGAATTCATTTTCTCTTTCCCTCGAGCTCTTTCTATTTATTAGAAGGCTCTAAAATCTTTTTCACGAGCTTTGGATATTTTATTTGGACTCCTCGTGTCCCAATCTACCTCTGGGAAGTTTCCTAGAATTTTTGAGATTTTCTGGGTATTTTTCGTGCTTTAAAAATTGGACTTTTCCAGAATTTGTTTTCTCTTTCCCTCGAGCTCTTTCTATTTATTGGAAGGCTCTAAAATCTTTTTCACGAGCTCTGGATATTTTATTTGGACTCCTCGTGTCCCAATCTACCTCTGGGAATTTTCCTAGAATTTTTTGGATTTGTTTTTGCATTGAAAATATTTTTCCGAAAAATAAAAGGGAAACCCTAACCCTTAGCGGATCGGGCCGGATCCAGCTGAACCCGACCCGACCCGCTAACCTGACCCCGGCCCGTTTGGCCCAGCAGGCCGCCGCCCGCACGGCCTGTGCCGCCGCCGGCCAACCTGGGCGTGCGTGCCCGGCCGCCCTAGGGTGCCGCGCCCCTATAAAGGGGGAGCGCCCAGCCCCCGCGCGCCCCTGCTGACCCTGCCGCCGCCGGCCCCCTCGCGTGCGCCGCGCAGCGCCGCCACCCGCAGCAGCCGCCGGCCGAGCCGAACGCCGCCGGCCTTCGCCGCGTGCAAGCACCGCCGGGACGAGCCGAGGCCGGGACGAGGACCCCGACGCCGAACCAAAGCTTCGCCGCACGTCCTCATCACCTCAACGGCGCCGGAGAACCGCCGCCGCGAGCTTCCCCGAGCCGCCGCCGCCGTCCGCCGTCTCCGCCGGATTCCGGCCGCCCCTGTTGATCTCCGCCGCCGGTGAGCGCCTCCACGTGATCCCCTCGATCCCCTCCTCCTATTCCCCCTGTCCACCGAGCCCCATGCCGCCCGAATCGCCGGCGAGCCGAGCTCCCAGAGCCGCCGGCCACCATGGACAGAGGAAGAAGAAGGTCCAGCGACTTTTGCGCTTAAGCCCCTGAAGAATCGTGTAACTTTTACCCTTTCTTTTGTGTCTTGGCCAACCCAGCCCGAGCTCTGCACTTTTGCAGACCTAACCCTATCCTTTTCGAGATTCGCAAGCACTATTTTCTGTGTCTTGCAATTCTCACCAGCTAACCCCTGAAGTCTATAGTTAATCGCGAATAGGTCCTTGCAGCCTTTAAACGCCCATAGATTCTACGTTTTAGCTCCGTTTCGATCCGTTCAAGTTGCGTTAGGTTCGTTTTAACATAAAGTATACGCTAGTGGTGATGTTTACCCCTCATGCTTTTATAAATTATCTCCAAATTAATTTGATTAAATGTCTATGTAAATGCCTTTTTCTTACTTAAAAGCAAATTAGGTTTTACACATCGGTCTTTCGTAATTAAACATTAATTTGACTAATACTATTGAATTGTATTTCTAAATAAAATTCAATTAGAGCTACACCTCGGTGTTTCTAAATCAAATGTTAACTTGATTAATATAGAGTTCATTTGGTTTTCTAAATAAAAGTTGACTAGGTTCTATCTCGGTTTTCATAATAAAGTTAATATGATTAATGTGAACATAAATGTGTTTCTTTTTATAATTGGCTTAGATGAACTCGAGACATGAACCTATACGCTCAGATGTTCACAAGTGTTTCATTTCTAAATTAAATGTTTAATTTGCATAACTTATACATAAACATCTCTAAATAAAATATGACTAGGTTTCACATCGTCTTTTTAAATATGAGTATGAATTGGAATAATTTTAACATAAGATATTTTCTAAAGTATCCTACATACATGTTTTCTTAACTAAAATAAATAAAGCACCTAGCTCTTGTCTTGCATGATCAAATCTTTCGATAGTGGCTTCTTTTCAACCGTAGTTCCGTCTTCAACGTTTCTTGTGCGTTTGCGAGCCCTATCGTTTAGTACATTCTTTTAAAGCTTTTCTCTTTGATTGATGTAATGTTCTTATTTGTGCTTGTTTGTCTATTTGTATGTTTGTGCCCGATGTTTGCTACGAGTAGAAAGAACGCCGTTCGAGGATCTTGATGAACAAGAGTTTGAAGAGCAAGGGCTGAAGATTCTGAGCAGTTATCTGGAATTGAGGCAAGTATAGCATGGACAATCCTTGCAACCTATTCACCTGTAATCATTCATTCATATGCATGTGTCTAATTTGTTTACCCTAAGGTTGTACCTAGACTTTGTACCTTTCTCCTTGTTACCCCGGGTTTATGCATTTATGGGTAGTCTCTGCTGAGCGCAGCTACTGTCACCTTTATTTAATTGTTAATATTGATTTAATGGTTCACTTCAACATGATGGTAAAACTTGCTTTTTAGCAACATGGTTCAGGGAGCTAGAGCATGTGCTTTGTGTTTGCTCTAGTGTCTCTCCGTAAGGTCCGGTTCTTAAAGCGGCAACCCAGGAACCTGTCGCCACCACCGGAACTATTATGGCTCTGGTCTTGGTCAAGTAGCATGTACGTCTCTAGCTTGCCAGTGGTTACCGAAAGGCGTACGTGGGGAACTACAGTGCAAGCATGGACTTGATCCATCGAGGACGGTCTCACCTGCGCTCTGAGATCCGTTGGCTATGTCGCGTTAGGCACAGTCCCGTGTTGGGAGCATCTTACCTGCGCTCTGGATGCTCCGCACGTTGCGCTTGATGGCTATCGCGCTCTGGACGTCATTGACCCCCCCATGGCGTGTTATGTCCGAGGGTGTACGTCAATCTCGATGCCTTGGGGTCATGCGCTGCTAGTTGGACCAAAACGGCTACTGTGCTTGTTAGGGTGTCTTGGGAAAAACCTCGTAGCGTCCCTATGCTCGCACACCTCGGAAGTGTGGGTTGAGCGTGGTTGGGTGCAAAGCTCCTTTGAGCTTTTACGCGACCGGTGGTTAAAGGGTGAAACCTCTGCAGAGTGTAAATCTATCATGATAGCCGTGCTCTCGGTCACGAGCGGCCTGCATCCTTTTTGATTAGAAGATGATGTTAATGATGATGATCTATGGTTCTAATTATACTTACATCTTATTAATTGGGTTCACAACCGGGTGTTGCTCACACTTGTAGCAATTTGGATAATGTTAAAATGAACCAACTAAAAGTGCTAAATGCAGTTCACCCGTGTCAAGCCTCTCTTAAGCCTTCATGCATTCCTGTTATACTTGCTAAGTAAGATGGATTACTTACACTTGCAATCAATCAACAAAATCCCGTATGGGTAATCAGATGGAGCAGCGTTTGAGGCAGTGACTGAAGATTTATCAGAAGACCTTCCATACATCTAAGCTATGGTCAACCAGTCGGTGTCCCTGTGGACTTGAGGCTCGACTAGAAGATAATGCTCCATAAGATAGACTTCCGCTGTGTAATTCTGTAAACTCTGATGTAAACTGTTTTATTCGAGCATTGTGTTCTCTGTAATACCATATTTGTAAGCTATATGTGTTGTGTGGACTTCCTGGGCACACATATGACAGCATTCGGGTTTCTATGGAAAACCGGGTGTGACACCGGTGATTTACTTCCAACCCGCTATTGCACTTCTAAGGATGGAGTGTGAGTCTCCATATCCTTACCAAAATATGAAGTGCTTCAACCAATATGGACATCTAGTCCATGATCATCAAGATGCTCGTAAGTCAAGTTAACTGAAGTTGACTCAATGAGTATAGCATCATGGGCTCCGCATAGACTCTTAGCGTGTTGTGCTTTGGTTAGCTAGATGATCAGGCTGTCTAACCTTAGCACAAGGTTTGTACGGAAAAAAAAATCCGTAGTCATCATATATGAAGAGTTCATTCTCTATGAGAGAAGCAGAAACACGCAACGAGTGTCCACGATGGTGAGCGCGATAGGCAAGACACGCCGTCGAAGGACTTGGAGTCTTGCAGTTCTCATCACATGATGGTTGTAGCGGTGGAGTAAACCAGTACGATAGAAATCCCTTAGGTGGAATCTGGTAGGGTGAATGAATTCCTTCTCTCTGAGGGTGTGAATCCAAATCTGTAAAATGACCCTTGAGAGAGTATCATCTCATATGATTACTCTTATATCCTTGGAGATGATATGCCACTCATTTCCTTGCTCTCTTCCTTTGTTTCTTGATTTATGAATTGTTGAAGGAGCAGTAATCCAACGGATGAGTTGTGGCTTGTCATCCTTCTTGGTCAGGAGATGCCTTGGTGTAGCATGGTCTGTGCGTGCTATAACTTTGACATCGACCAAGTAGGGTCTGAACTTGTCAATGGCAAAAACCATTATAGATAGTTCCTTCTCTGTTGTTGTTGAACTCTGGTCAATGTTGTTGATGATGATGCTTTCTTGCATTGATCCAGCTCTGCCCCGATTGTATGGTTACTAGCGTTGCACATGATCTTGATAGGAAGAATCCAATCAGGAGGCTGTATGATGGGGTCCTTTCTTAACTGACACTTCTCCCAATTTGGGACAAGGTGGAGCCCTTGGGATTCTCACGAACTCTATCCATATCCGCGAGACATAAACCAAAGGTTGTCCATGGACTGAGAAATCATAAAGGAATCCCTCCATGATGTTCTCGACAAGGACAATGGATGTCCTTGATAATGGGAGAGAAGGCCGATATCATACACCTCTGTTGGTGCATTGCATAGACCAAACAATGAAGACAGGTGGAGGTAGATGAAAATTGACTAGTGCCTCACCACTTAAAGTGGGTGCCAGGCTTGCTCGTGAGGTACCCGGGTACTATATCCCCCACAGTAGCCCCCGAGCACTTCTTGACTGATCGTTGGCTGTAATTAATCCGTCTTCTCTTGCATGATCCGAGTGCTCCCAAGTTGTTTAAGATCTCATCCGAGTGATTTTGAAGAAGATCCGAGTGATTATGAGAAAAATCTGAGTGGTTTCAAGGAAGATCTGAGTGCATGATCTGACGTCCCTGAAAACAATTCTTCAATTATAGCCATAGTGAGGGGAAGGAGTGCTCTTCTTCACGACGCGACAGCGAAGTGAATACACTTAGTTCCCGGGCTTTGGGCAATTTTAGTATGAAATCGGCCAAAGGTCTTTAACTTTTATCCATCAATATCTTGATCTTCAATGGCGTGCACCTCCAGGTGCACGCATTGGGTGTAGCCCCCGAGCCTTGAACAGAATAGAATATTCTGGTCGAGGGTCAAAAATAAAATATTATGAATCTCTTTTTTTAAACTTAATCCATCAATGGTGTGCACCTCCAGGTGCACCCATTGGGTGTAGCCCCCGAGTCTTGTTACGACTCAGCATGATCGTGTCAAGACTCTGAAAGCCGTGAATTCTGACTGATTTTTTCAGCCCCCATGCTTCTGGACATGGATTTTAGATAATCTTTTCCTTCAGGGGCTTTTTTGTTTCCCCTTTATAAGGATTCTGTCCTCAAGTTCTTTGAACTCGGCATGACCTCCGAGTCGTGTCCCACGACTCAGCTTGACCATATGGTAAGCCATCTTCTCGCAAGATTTATACTTGTCAGCATTTGACCCAGATTTCTGAGCGAATTTAGCGATAGTATCGCATGCCTTATGTAAAAATCAATTGCAAGGATGCAATATTAATTGCAAAATCAAGTCTGGCCGTCGACTAATTTTAGCCTCACGACCGAGTGGTTTCTGCCCCTGAACACTAGCTCAGGAACCCACAAATTTGTTAGCGTAACAGAACCGAAAAGTCGCGCTATATTTCAGCCCATTTAGGCCCACTACTTCCGCAAAGTCCGTTGCTTCCCAACGGTTGCTTTACGGAAGGCGAAATATCGCGAGATATCGCGACTCCTTGCCGCATCTTTGAATTCAAAGCGACGGGACGTGCCTGCGTCGGTTGAGTTCCCGAGACACGCATCGCGCCGCGCGCGGGAGGAACGGTTCATTCCATTATAAGCCATCCCCGCCGCAATCTTCTTCCTTTACTCGCCATTTGCCTCCCCAACGCTCCAGTTCTCCTCCTCGCGCAAGAGCAAACCCTAGATCCGCTCCCGCAGCTTTCCTCCTCGATCTTCAGCCCCCGCTCGTCGCCATGGCGCCCAAGAGGAAGGAAGGCCCGAAGCGGAAGGAGAGGTCGCCGGGAAGGGCCCGGTCGTCCAAGGCCAAGGCCACCGCCGAGGTCGCCGTGGATCACGCTGCCGAATGGAGGGAGTCCATCACCACCACCAGGCGCCTCGAGCAGCACGTCATCGACGGCATCCTCCCCGACCAGCAAACCGCCGAGTGGCGCGCCGCCGCCGGTGAGTCTTTCCCCACCCCAAACTCCTCTGATTTGGTGGTGTTTGAATCTTTCTTTCTTCGTGGTTTTGGCGTGCCCGCGCATCCTTTCCTCCGTAGGCTGCTGCACTTTTATGGGATCAGTCTTTGCGCACTGAATCCCAACTCCATTCTTCACATCGCCATCTTCATCAACCTCTGTGAGGCCTATCTTGGGATAGAGCCTCACTTCAATCTTTTTCTTCATCTTTTTCTTCTAAAACCTTATCCCAGAACCGAGTGCCCGCAAGTAGTCGGGGGCGCCGGATTCCAACTCCGCGAGGGTCGAACTCGGGAGTATTTTGACATTCCTTTTCTTACCTCCAACAAGGGGTGGCAGTCCGAGTGGTTTTACGTAGGAAACCACTCGCCTGCCATCTCTCCTGAAATCGATTCTCGTCCTGTTCCCTCCCAATCCTGGACTGCTCTTCCCAAGGAGAGTGAAATGGATCAGGTTCGGGAACTCCTGGGTCTCATAACCCAGTTGAAGGACAGAGGGTTGTCTGCCGTCGGAGTGGCAGCCAACTTCGTGCTGCGCCGGGTCCAGCCCCTCAAGCAGCGGGCTCATCCGGCGTATGAGTATTACGCCGAGGGGGACAACACGCGCGAAGCCCCCGAGCGTGTCGACAAAGTCCAAGCCGCCGCTCGGCTTGGCAAATTCTTCGCGACCGGAACCTCCCTGAGGACCACTGACTGTCCTTCGGCGTTCAACTTGGGAAATCCATGCCCTGAGGTATTTAGTCAATCTGTTGTTGTTTTTTATTTCAATTCCACCCATTGGGTGTAATCTCAGAACTGAACCCAACTTTTGCAGGGTCGAGCTGCCTTTGTATCCCTCCCTCCTTTGCCTGAGATGCCAAAGGGAGTGGATCAACCGGCTCGGCGCAGGGCCGTTGGAGCTGAAGAAGCAGTCGGGGGAAGTGAGAGTGACCTGCGCGATTCTGATATCACTCTGTCGTCCTCTCCTTCTCCCGACGTGCTGTCTCCGAGTGGTGGGAAGGCTGCCCCTGCCCTGAAGAAGCGGAAGATCTCAACGGGGATCGTGATTGGGGATGCGCCAAGCCGCCGCCAACTCCTTATCTCTGAGTTGTCTGACTCGGAAGAAGATGAAGCTGGCGGTGCCGAGTCGTCAATCCTACCGCCAATCACCAGCTCGGAGCAGTCTCCCCTTGCAGTAGTACCTCTGAGTGCTGCAAGTCCGAGGGACCTCCCTTCCCCCACTCGGAAAGGAAAGCGCCCGAGAATGCGCATTTCTACTCTGTAAGTATCCTTATCATCTCTTGATTTTCCGTCATGTTCTTCTATGAATGATCCATATATGCTTTATCCTGTAGCACGCCGTCTGAGATCCCTTTTGCGGGTCCTGCGCCTCAGTCGGCTGTTGAGACCGAGATCCCGTCAATCCAAATGCCAGAGGTGCCGACCCACTCGGCTGATCTTCTCAGCGATCAGCCTGTGGGTCCTGCCACCAGAGTCGTTGCGAGCACCAACCCCACCTCCACCGAGTCCTACACCGGCGTCGCCGACCCCACCGCCAGTTCCTCAAGGCAGCCCCCAGCCTGCTCCTGTGGTTGAACCGACTGCAGCAGTGGAGGAGCCCCAGACTGTGGCGGTCGAAGTTGCTCCTGCGGTGGATGGCGCTTTGAGTGGTGGTGCTCCCATGACTCCTCTGGAGGAGTTCATGTCACTCCATCTTCGCATGGGCCAGATAGCCAAGGTATATCCTGAGATAGTTATCTTGTTGATGTCAAGTACCGAGTGGTACATCAATTCATATTGTCATCTGACTTGTCTTTGCAGGACTTAGCTGCTGATGCCGAGGCAAAAGCATTGGGTTATTCAAGAACTATCTTCTGCAGTCGCTAAGGCTGACTCCTTGGTGGCCCGAGTGGCTGAACTTGAAGCTGTTGCGGCCCAACGCCAGGCTGAGTTGGAGGAAGCCCAGCGTACCACTCGCGATCTACGCGGGGAGGTAGAGCAGGCTAGGCTCAACGAGGCCCAGGCCGTGCACGAGCTCAGAGGTATGTTCTTCCTTGTTTGTTTTTCTATCAGACGTGAATATATTATCCAGATCTAACTTTCTGTAGATTATCGGTATCGGATTATGTCCCAATTCACAGAGCTCACTGCCAAGGTGGCCCGGCTGCAAGGCGAGGCTGAGGCGCTGCGCACCGAGAGGATCGCGCTGGAGGACGCTATCCGAGTGGTGGCGGAGGAGATTGAGCCGAAGGCGTCATCGTCTTCGACTTCTATCCTTGACCACGTTCGGGCGCTCCCACGCTTCTTCCGGCGACAACTCTGCTCTATCAGCCAGGCCAGCTGTGGTCATGTCCTGGCGGTGCTCAAGTCGTTGTTCCCGGCGTCGGACCTGGAGCCACTCAGCCGCGGATATGCTGCCGGCACTTCCGAAGACGACGTGGGCAGACTGCTCCTTGAGGTCGAGCCTATCGCCAACGTCTTATCCAAGGATGTTGTTGATGACTCCGATGAGGCGGCCCCGTCTGTTGATCCTGCAACGTAGATAAAATATTTGTAGTATTTGGTCGAACTAGAACTTTTGAACAATGTTTAAGTTGTCGTTATTGTATATAAGTTTTTATGGGACTACAACTCCCTTTCTTTCTGCGCTGGCCTTAATTTCTGAGTGGTTGACCTGTTACGGAGTAGATTAGCCTCGTTGGTCTCAGTCTCATGCCGCAGAGTCTGTCGTACGTTTAGAGCTTTGACTTGGCGAGTACTTTCCCTCTCGATTTAAGGTTTGTTCCACTCATACTTTATGTGCGTGACGCGAAAGAGGAAATACGAGTAGTAGAAATAGATGAAAGATGAAATCAACTTTATTGATAACTCATTATAAATCTGCCGAGTCGTGGCTGGGGGTGAATACCCTCCAAAATCACTCGGAAAAACAAATCTAAAATAAAAAAGATAAATACATAACTGAATCAGGCGTAGAAACGCTGTAAGTGCTCGATGTTCCATGGATTTGGGATGTCTACGCCGTCTTCCGTCATGAGGCGATATGAGCCTGGGCGACTCACTGACTTGATGATGTATGGCCCTTCCCAAGGGGACGCAAGCTTGTGCGCGCCCTTGGTGTCTTGCTTCCTCCTCAGAACCAAGTCGCCTGCTTCAAAGGACCTCTGCTTAACTGATCGATCGTGATATCGTCGCAGGATCTGAGCGTAACGCGCGGCTTGGATCTGGGCAGCCAATCTCTTTTCCTCGATGCTGTCGAGGTCTTCAATGCGCGCCACTTGCGCGTCGTATTCATCATAGAACTCCACTCGGGGGGAGCCGTATGCGAGGTCCGTTGGTAGGATAGCTTCCGAGCCGTAAACCAGAAAGAACGGGGTTTGCTTCGTGGCACGACTGGGCTGGGTGCGCAGCCCCCAGACTACAACTGGCAACTCCTTGATCCATCGTCCATCATGTTGCTTCAGCTGCTTGAATATCCGGGCCCTGAGTGCCTTGATTATTTCGCCATTGGCTCTTTCGACTTGGCCATTGGCCCTTGGGTGCGCCACGGATGCAGGGCATAGCTTGATGCTCCTCTCGCTGCACCAGTCTTTAAACTCCTGCGCCACGAAGTTCGTACCATTATCTGTGATGATACGATTTGGGACTCCGAAGCGGTGGGTGATGTCGGTGAAGAATTCGATGGTCTTGGCTGCCGTGTGTTTTCTGACTGGTTTCACCTCAATCCACTTGGTGAACTTGTCAATAGCTACAAGGACATGGTCAAAACCACCAGGAGCCTTCTTGAACGGACCAATCATATCCAAGCACCAACAAGCGAAAGGGCCAGGATGCTGGTATGGTTTGCAGCTGTTGTGCGGGTGCATGTATTTGCCTTGCAAAATACTGACACCCTTTGCAGCGCCGCACGATGTTTTCTGAGTCTGCTACGGCAGTCGGCCAGTAGAAACCAGACCGAAAAGCTTTACCAACGATGGTTCTAGCCCCGGCGTGATTACCACAGATTCCTTTGTGTATGTCTGTCAAGAGCTCTATACCCTCTGCGCGACTTACGCACTTTTGGAGGATTTGGGAAGCTCCAGATCGACGATACAGCTTGTCTTCGATGATGACGTAGCTCTTGCTGCGCCGCACGATTTGTTCGTGGAGCGAGTTTAGATCTTTGTCTTCCGCGACCTCTGCGGGCAATATGCCGCTGTCTAGATAGTCGATGATCTGGGTCCTCCAGTCCAACGCTTCATCTACCACTAATGTGGCTGACTCCGGGGATTCTCCGACTTTTTGCTCCGCGACAGTGCCATCCGGGTTTATCTTGATAGATGGTTTGACAAGATCTTGTATGAAAACTCCGGGTGGGACGCCTTCACGGGTGGACCCCATCTTAGCGAGCTCATCTGCTGCCTTGTTATGGTCGCGCACCACGTGATGGAACTCTAAGCCATAGAATTTCCCTTCAGCTTCCTGATTTCTTTGCAATAAGCGTCCATCTTCTCATTGGTCCTGGACCAATCCTTGTTTACCTGGTTTATGACCAGGGCAGAGTCCCCCCGTACCATCAGGCGTTTGATGCCCAAAGATACTGCAATGCGGAGACCGTGCAAGGCTGCTTCGTACTCGGCTGCGTTGTTGGATACTGGGAACATGATTTGAAGGACGTATTTTAATTCCTGTCCACTTGGAGAGATCAGGAGTACGCCTGCGCCGCCTCCTTTTATCTGGAGGGAGCCATCAAAGTACATCTCCCAGTACTCAATTACCTCGTCGTCAGCCGGAGCTTGGTTTTCTGTCCAGTCTTCTACGAAGTCGGTCAAGACCTGAGACTTGATAGCAGTACGTGGAACGAAGGTTATGTGGTGGGCAGCCAATTCTATTGACCACTTGACAATTCGGCCGCTGGCGTCTCGGTTGTGGAGAATTTCCCCTAAAGGATTTTCGCTCACCACCGAGATTGGATGGGCCTCAAAGTAGTGTTTCAGCTTTCTTGCTGAGATGAGAACTCCATAGAGTAATTTCTGCACATGGGGGTAGCGTACCTTAGATACGGTCAGGACCTCGCTGACGAAGTAGACTGGTCGCTGAACTCCATATGCGTGTCCTTCTTCAGGACGCTCGACCACTAGTACCGTGCTAACCACTCGGGGAGTAGCAGAGATGTAGAGGTAGAGTTGTTCTCTTGGTTGAGGTGGGACGAGGATGGGCGGACTCTGCAGGTAATCTTTGAGTTCCTGGAAAGATTGCTTCGCCTCGTTATCCCACACGAACTTGTCCTGCTTCTTGAGCAGTTTGAAAAACGGCAATCCGCGAACGCCGAGTCGTGATATGAAACGACCGAGCGCTGCCATACATCCAGTAAGCTTCTGCACATCCTTTTGACAGGTTGGTGGTAGCATCTTGGTGATGGCCGTGATCTTCTCGCGATTTGCCTCGATCCCGCGGTTGCTGACCATGAAGCCGAGTAGTTTACCTGAGGGTACTCCGAAGACACACTTTTCCGGGTTGAGCTTCCACCGAAATACGCGCAAGCGTTCGAAGACCTTTGTCAGGTTCCCTATCATGTCCTCGGGGTTCATGATCTTGACCACGATGTCGTCGATGTAGGCTTCTACTATGTCTGGGATCAGTTGATCCAGACATGCTTGAATCGTCCTCTGATAGGTTGCGCCTGCGTTCTTCAGACTGAAGGCCATTGTGTTATAACAAAAGGCACCAAACGGCGTGATGAACGCGGTCTTTATCTGGTCTTCCAGCTTCAGGCCTATCTGGTGATAGCCTGAGTAACAATCGAGAAAGCAGAGCAGGGCGGAGCCTGCCGTGGAGTCAACGACTTGATCGATGCGGGGGGGAACGAAGGGGTCTTTAGGGCAAGCTTTGTTGAGATCTGTATAATCAACGCACATTCTCCAATCATTATTATTCTTTTTTCTTACAAGAACTGGATTAGCTAACCAGTCGGGGTGGAACACCTCCTGAATAAACCCGGCTGCTAACAGCTTTGTAATCTCTGCCCTAATCGCCTCCTTACGGTCCTGCGCGAATCGACGAAGCCTCTGCTTGATCGGTTTGGCAGTCGGATTGACCTTCAAGGAGTGCTCGGCAAGTTCCCTTGGGACACTTGGCATATCGGATGGTTTCCACGCGAATATGTCGGCGTTTTCCCTTAGGAATTTGACGAGCACTTCTTCCTATTTGGGGTCTAACTCTGCCCCGATGATGGCCGTCTTCTTCGGGTCGTCCAGGTCCAGAGAGATCCTCTTCAGCTCCGTCTCCTTGCTTGGCACGATGGCTTCTCTTGCTGGCTTCTTGGTGGGGATCTCTAGAGCATCCTTGTCCACCTCCTGTGATGCAGCCAGTACTTGTTCCATGCGCTTGGACATGTCCAGGGTAGCTGCCGCGTTGAGAGTTTCCTGCTCGCATGTGTATGCGACTCGGATGTCTCCCAAGACGGTAATTACGCTTTGGGTCCTGGCATCTTGACCTGCAAGTAGACGTAGTGAGGAATCGCCATGAACTTGGCGAGCGTGGGCCTTCCAAGGATGGCGTGGTATGCAGTTTCAAAGTTTGCCACCGTGAACTGCATATGTTCGGTCCGGTAGTTGTTCCGGTCTCCGAAGGTGACGGGCAGTGTGATGTGCCCGAGTGGTTCCGCCCCCTCTCCCGGTATCAAACCGTAGAATGCGGATTGGGGGGGACTCAGGTCGAGAGTAGTCAGGACAAGCTCCTTCAATGTGTTAGCAAAGAGGATGTTCAGGCCACTGCCACCGTCGACTAGTACCTTGGTGAGCCGAACGTTGCGAATCGTCGGGGCTACTACCAAGGCATGGGACCCGGGCTTCGGTATGAAGTTTGGATGGTCCTCCCGGGTGAATGTGATCGGAACTTCTGACCACTTGAGGTACTCAGGTACCGGTGGTTCCCTCGCGTGCATGACCTGACGATGGGTGAGCTTCTGCTGGCGTTTCGACTCGAACTCTGGTCCGCCATAGATCATGCGCACCACTCGGTCGGCTTCCTGGAAGTCGTCGCCGGGCTCGTCGTTCCGCCTGTCGTCTCGCGGGGAACCATCGTTCCTCTTCCTGTATGGAGGGCCTCTGTTGCCCCCAGTGAAGGCTCGCTTGAGCCCGTAGCACTCTCGCGCCGAGTGCTTGTGCTTGTGGTAAGGGCATTGCTCATCGAGCATGCGCTGGAAGTCCTCTGGAGTTACCCGGCCTCTGGACCGGTCCAGGGCGGCGACCATATCTCCCTCGCTCTTCTTCTTGCGAGGTTGACTGTCAGTGCGTCGATGGTCGTCGTGTCGGTCTTCGTCCTCGCGGCGGTCGCGCTTGCGAGTCGTCTTGTTCTCTTCTTCCCAGCGACTCCTGATCTCGATGAGTTGTTCCTTTTCCGCGATCTCTGCGTCCGCCCACGTGCTAGCGACCCGGAACATGTCATTGACAGTCGCGGGTGGCTTCCGAGTCCACTTGTGAATCAGTCTCCCGTCGGAGATGCCGCGCTGGAAAGCTGACATCACCTCCTGATCCGTGACGTCCGTGATGGAGTTGCGCTTCTCTGAGAACCTGCGCACGAAGTCGTGCAGGGTCTCGTTCTTGCGCTGCCTGATCTGACCGAGGAGCCGCTTGCTCCCGGGCCTTTCCCAGGTACCGAGATAGTTACCGATGAAGAGTTCGGTAAGCTGCTCCCAGTTGTCGATGGCGTCCTGCGGGAGTCCTGCCAGCCAGTTGCGGCAGTCCTTGGTGAGCATGATGGGAAGATAGTTTGCCATCACGTCCTCGTCGCCGCCGGCCGCTTGTACGGCGGTGTAGTAGATCTGAAGCCATTGAGATGGGTCAGATTTCCCGTTGTACTTGTCGATGTCCGACAGCTTGAAGCCTCTGGGCCATGTCACGCTTCTTAAGCGCTCGGTGAACGACTGGAATCCGCCGATCCGACCTCTAGGGCGGGAATCGCTCGGACCCGATCTGTCTGTTGTTCTTGGGGGAGTGCTGTCCCTCCTGCGATCCCGGTCCCTGGGCGGGGAACGGGTCCTCCGATAGTTCCGAGTCCTGGGTGGAGTTCGGTCCCGTCGGTAGGTCCTGCTGCGCGGTGGAGTTCGCTCTCTTGGCGGAGTCGGTCGCCTGGGTGGTGGAAACGCTCGTCCTCGTGGCGGAGTGCGACCGCCGTTGTTGCCGCGCCTTGGGCTACCAGAAGGGTCAGAGCAGTCTGACTCCGTCGAGTAGCCGCTCCTGTTGGGGTTACGACGGGGATTTCCATGATCCCGATCGTACTCTTCGCGCCGTCGGATTTCCTCACGGTGGTGCTCTTCGGTGCTGTTGCGGATGACGTCCCTCGCATCTCGATCTCTGTTGATCGTGGTGCGGAGGTCTTCATCACGATCCGATCCGCCGCTGGCCCGGTGTCGAGACGGACTGGGCTCAAGGAGCGTCCGTGGTCGCTCTGCCCTGCATCTGGTGAACCTGGACGGAGGCGGCCTGCACGAGAGCCCTTACCTTTTCCAGGCCCGGAGTGCTAGGTGGCAGCCGATTGATTTCCTCGTTGATAGTAACGAGGTTCTGGACCGGCGTCTCGTAGACGTCGTATCCGTTGAACTCGAACATGCCGTCGCGCATCAAGTTCCGGGTGCTCCTCCGGTCGTGCTGATCCCATTGGCGACGATGATCTTCAGAGTGAGGCTCCTGGAGTCGAGCAGTGCCAGATCCTGACGCGGTGGCTCCGTGCGGTCGTGCGGCTCTGCGAGTCGCCCGACTGGCGTTGCGTCCTCGACGCTGATTCCTGGCTTCAGTCGTCTCCTCAGCTGGAGTGACCTCATCTTCTGAGACAGGATTGGTTGGCGTTGCTGGCGCCACCATGTAGCAGTATGACCCGACTCCTTCTTGCGCGAGGTAATCTTCCTCGGACTCGGAGAAGTCGGACGCGGGCGTATAACGCTCGAAACTACTCGGAGTCAATTCTCCGAGTGATCCTAGTAGTTCCGGCTCTGTAGAGGCATCGAACACTGTGTATCCTTCCGGCAGATCGTCCAGGATTGAGGGTCCCTGTAGATCTAACTCGTAGGAGTCGCTCCCAGAGAAGTAATCATCCGTCTGGACGATGTCCTTCATCTTCTGCTTCTGAGCAAGCGCGCAAAAGCCAGGGGTCTAGACAGTAATGACCTCAGGGCTCTGGACACGTGTAGGTTGAGCGTTTACGCTCTGCGATGACTCGGCGACGCGACTCTCAGAAGCCGGATCAGGAACCGAGTGATTGTAGATCTGTTCCCGACTGGTCTTGCCTTGCGTTTTGTGACGGATTCATTGGGGTAGAGTCGGCACGATCAGATGCGATCGGACCGGACTGGGCCGTGATGGCCGAAGTTGGCGCCAGAGAGGAGACCTCCGTGGCGACCGTAGCTCCTGCCGCTTGGGAATCCAAGGCGGCGGTGATGACATCCCCGAACTGGATCTCGACTTCGTCGACGTCCGGGAGGTTGCAGCTGTCCAAGATCTTGACGCGATCCATCGAGCTTACCAGATTGATCTCGGCGATATCCCCTACCTGGCGCGCCACTGTCGGTGATATTATCTCCGGCAGTCTTCCATGGGGTAGCGCACGGAAGTGATTTGTAATGCAGGGAAGATCGCAAAGATCGGAAGCAGGATGGTTAGGATGGACAGACACAGGGGTTTATACAGGTTCGGGCTGTCAACTCGACGTAATACCCTACGTCCTGTTTTGGGGTCTTGTATTGCATGTTGAGTTGTTGTCTTGAGACTTGATGTTTTGGAGGGGGTCCCTGCCCGCCTTATATATCGGGGGGCAGGGTTACAAGTCGGTTTGTATCCGATCCTATCTCTAAGAATCCTTTCCTTCTTTACAATAATTCCTATTCCAACTAGGACTTCTCCTTCCAGATCCTTCCTCCGTGCGCCGACTTGTCCCGCACGTCTTCAGGTCCAGAACGGTGGGCTTGGCCGCCCCCCTTTTGGTGGGCTGCCAGGCTTGCTCGTGAGGTACCCGGGTCCTATATCCCCCACAGGGCCACAGAGCTACAGCGACGCACGACAGTCATGGTGTTTTGGCACGACGGCGGCACACGAATCAGGCAGGCAACCAGGGGAGAAAGGAGGGGCTTGGGCTTGGATTGGCTCACCGGGAGGCGAAGAAGAAGAGGGACACCGGCTCGGGGTGGACTCACGATACGCCGACGGCTTGGGGACAAGGGAGCAGAGGCGACGGCGGTGATGGCGCTCCAGGGCATTCCCCTCTTCGCGTCCCAGCTCGGGCTTGGCATGGTCATTACGGTGCGTGGCACAGGCGGCGTTGTCTTCTCCTCGCGGCGGCTTGGTGGCTCCCTTGCCCCGGTGCGGCGGCATGGAGCAAGGGGGAAAGGAGAAGAAGCACGTGAACCACAACTTCAACGGGATCTCCTTCACCTGCCGTCGACTACTGCACCATGGCGCACGACTCTGACAACATGAAGAGCAAGGACAACTCCGACTCCGACTCCGAGGATGAGGTATTGACCGATCCCACCACTTTGCGTAAGGAGATTGCTAGACTAGAGGAGTTGGTCGATAATCGTGACGATGTGGTTAGGAAGACCAATAAGGAGAAGAGAGAGTTTAGGTCTTTGCTAGGAGAGTCCAAGGAAAGAATAGCTGAGCTTGAGGCCTTTCTTTCTGAGACTGGAAAGAAGGCAATGGATTTTGAGTCTTTGCTTGATGAGCCTAGGAAGAGAATAGCTGAGCTTGAGTCTGAGATTGGTGTGCTGAAAGATGCTCCTGTTGTTTCTGACGAAATTGAATGCTCGTTTTGTGATGTGCATCTAGCTAATCTGGTAGCTCTTAAGGACAAACACATGACATGTCTTGATGAACTACAAGGTGCTAGGGTTGAGCTTGCTGAGTTGAAGTCTAGATCTTCTTTGCTAGGTGCTTGTACTTCTTGTCCTACTTTGCATGCTCAGTTGCTTGAATCTCGTACCATGATTAGTTCGCTCGAAGCTGAATTGAAATCTCCTATTGCAAATTCTTGCTCTGCTTGTGATGTTGTTGCTTTGAAGAATGTTGAGCTGGCACAGTCTTTTGATCGCTTGCAAGATGAGAATGATGAGTTGTGTCAGTGTCTGGGTTGGTTGTCTGGTCGTGAGCCACAGCTTAAGATGTTGATTGCTGGGTTCAAGAGAGCTGATGGTCGTGGGTTAGGTTCTGAGAAGATTGATGAGAGCAGTGGTGAGAAAGAGAGAGAGTAAGCCAGTTCCACCACAAACATCCCAACACCACCAGAGAGAACTCCACCAAAGAACAGCTTTACACCTAAACCCAACCACCTGTTAATCAAGCTTGACACCACTCCAGATCCTCCCAAGTTTCCCCCAAAGACAAACAACTTCCAGAAGAGAGTGACCTTTGTGAGGAGTGGGGTTTACCAGCAGAGAGAGAAGCCACAGCCGAGAGAAACCCCAAAGCCAAAACCAGTCCGCTTCCATTGTGATCATTGTGGAAGGGATGGTCACCTAGAAGAGTTTTGTTGGAGGAAGAAGAGAGAAGTGAGACGAGAGAAGGAGTTTGGTAACAGGGACAGGTACTACTCTTCCCATAGTGTGCCTGTGTCTCGTTCACCCTTGCCTAGGAGAGAGGCCTTTGTACATACAGTTCCTTATTTGAGTAGTCGTGGTGTTCCAGCTCGTGGTGAGTTTGCTAGGCGGCCTCCTGCTCGTGGTCAGTTTGGTGCAGGGAAGTTTGACCGTAGCTTTGAGGCTAGGAGAGAGTCTAGGCCACGTTTTCCCCTGCGTGGTGCTAGAGGTCCGATGGTGAGAGACGCGAGGGTTTCACAGAGTAGTTTTGATTTTGCTAACACCTCTTTTGAGCAAATGGCCCGACACTGGTTTAACTCTTTCAGTGCTAACTCCAGTGTCGAGTCGTTCACTCATTCTCGTTCTCGCTTTTGATTGTGCAGGTAGGAGGTTTGGAGAACTTTTGGTTGATGGATTCCGGCTGTTCGAGGCATATGACAGGAAATAGGAAGTGGTTCTCCAGCCTCACCCCGGTGGTGTCTAGGTAGTACATCACTGTCGGGGACAAGGGCAGAGGTAGAGTGCTGTCTGAGGGTGCTATCCAGGTGAGTGATAGTTTTATGTTGAAACGGGTGGCTCTTGTCAAGAATCTTGGTTTTAATTTGCTTTCAGTTTCTCAGCTTCTTGATGAGGGTTATGAGGTTCGATTTAAGAGTGGTGATTCGCGGATTCTTGATTCTCGAGGTGATCTTGTTTGTATGATTATTCCCGAGGGACAGATTTTTCGTGCTGATTTTTCTCGATCTTTTGGTCCTTCACGGTGTTTGATGGCTGGTACTTCTTCTGAGCTTTGGAAGTGGCATAGGAGATTGGGTCATGTGAGCTTTGACTTACTCACGCGCTTGAGTGCTCTTGACCTTATCCGAGGATTGCCCAAGCTCAAGTTTGAGAAAGATTTGGTATGTGCACCTTGTAGACATGGTAAGATGGTTGCTGCTTCTCATCCACCCTTGACTGATGTGATGACTGAGCGTCCAGGGGAGCTTTTGCATATGGACTTGGTTGGTCTCACTCGCATTCGCTCAGTCGGTGGGAAGTGGTATGTTCTTGTTGTAGTGGATGACTATTCTCGGTATGCTTGGGTGTTTTTCTTGGCGTCTAAGGATGAGACTTTTGATTTTGTTCGAGATCTAATTTTGAGGTTGAAAAACGAGAGTAATGGTGGTGCCATGAGAGCTATACACAGTGACAATGGTACGAAATTTAGGAACACTCATTTTGATGCCTTTTGTCGTGATCTTGGTCTCGAACATCAATATTTTTCGCCGTATGTTGCTTGCCAAAATGGAGTTGTTGAGAGGAAGAATCGGACTCTTTGTGAAATGGCTAGGACGATGCTAGATGAGCATAAGACTCCTAGGAAATATTGGGCCGAGGCAGTAAATACCGCTTGTCACGTTTCGAATCGGATTTTCCTTCGTGCTTTCAAGAAGAAAACTTGCTATGAGCTTTTCCATGGTCGTTCTCCACGTGTGAGTCACTTTCGGGTGTTTGGTTGCAAGTGTTTCATTCTTAAGAAAGGAAATTTGGATAAGTTTGAGTCTCGTTCGATGGATGGAATTTTTCTTGGTTATGCTAATCACTCTCGAGCATATCGTGTGCTCAATCTTGAAACTAACCAAATCATGGAGACTTGCAAAGTCACTTTCGACGAGACCATTCCGTGTAGCTCTTCTGTCTTTGAGTGTGCAGGTGACGATGAGTTGGGACAGTCCATCTTTGAGGAAGAACAAGTTGATGAGGAAGATGATGAGGAGAATCATGCACCATGTGGATGTCGTGTACCTTCTACTTCCACTACTACCATGTCTTTCGACGACGGCCCTTCTATTACTCCTTCGTCGAGTCGCGCACATGATCGAGCTCAAGTGGAAGCTGATGTTGAGGGGGAGGCAATCTCGAGGCGAGAAGCTCCTCGGCTGGTATAGAGGGATCATCCGACTTCGAGGATCATAGGTGATTTGAATGAACGCACTACACAGTCAAGGTCACAGAATATCTCCCATTTCGCTCATTCTGCTTTTGTTGCGTCTTTCGAGCCCAAAAATGTTAGACACGCTTTATCTGATTCTGATTGGGTCAATGCCATGCATGAAGAGCTTGGAAATTTTGAGAGAAACCAGGTGTGGGAGTTAGTTGAACCACCTCCAAATTGCCATCACATAGGAACCAAGTGGGTTTTCAAGAACAAGAGGGGTGAGGATGGAGAGATAGTGAAAAACAAAGCGAGGTTGGTTGCTCAGGGGTTTTCACAGCAAGAGGGGATACATTATGAGGAGACATTTGCTCCTGCTGCCCGTTTGGAGGCAATTCGGATCCTTCTAATATTTTCAGGCTAAAGGGTTCAAGTTGTACCAAATGGATGTGAAGAGTGCCTTTCTGAATGGGGTGATCGAGGAAGAAGTGTATGTGAGGCAACCCCTAGGGTTTGAGAGTGAAAGGTACCAACACCGAGTGTTCAAACTCCACCGAGCATTATATGGCCTAAAGCAAGCACCCAGAGCGTGGTATGGTAGGTTGAGGGGGTTCTTGCTTAGCAAGGGGTTTGAGATGGGAAAGGTTGATAAGACGCTCTTCTTGTTGAAGAATGGCAATGATCTTTTAATCGTTCAGATTTACGTGGATGATATCATTTTTGGTGGCTCTTCTCACAGTCTTGTTGCCAAGTTCGCAGATGATATGAGCAGGGAATTTGAGATGTCGATGATGGGAGAGTTGCAGTTCTTTCTCGGGCTGCAGATCAAGCAAAACACGAACGGGACATTCGTGCACCAAAGCAAGTACACAAAGGACATTCTCAAGAAGTTCGACATGAGCGACTCCAAGCCGATGACTGCACCGATGAGTACGACTACAGCTTTGGATGCGGATGAGGACGGAGAACCAGTGGACCAGAAGGAGTACCGGAGCATGATCGGCTCCCTCCTCTACTTGACGGCGACGAGGCCGGACATACAGTTCAGCGTGTGTCTGTGCGCTCGCTTTCAGGCTTCACCGAGGACTTCACATCGACAGGCCATCAAGCGGATTTTCAGGTATCTCAAGTACACTCCTGAGCTGGGTCTTTGGTATTCTGCTGCTTCCTCACTTGCACTCCATGGTTCTTCTGATGCGGATTTTGCTGGGTGTCGTGTGGATCGCAAGTCTACTTCTGGTCAGTGTCAGTTTCTTGGTTCGTCCCTTGTTTCATGGTCTTCTCGCAAGCAGTCTAGTGTAGCCCAATCCACCACAGAAGCTGAGTATGTTGATGCTGCTAGTTGTTGTTCCCAGCTGCTTTGGATCACCTACACCTTGAGAGACTTTGGCTTAGACATGTCCCATGTACCACTTCTTTGTGATAGCACCAGTGCCATAAGCGTAGGCAAAAATCCCGTGCTTCATTCCAAAACCAAACACATAGAAGTGAGGTACCATTTCCTGAGAGATCATGTGGAGAAAGGAGATGTTGAGCTTGCCCATGTTTCTACCCAAAACCAGCTTGCAGACATTTTCACTAAACCACTTGACCAAGTTACCTTCACCCGCTTGCAAGGAGAACTTGGTGTGTGTGCGCTTTTCTGAGCTGAGTTTTGGAGGCTTCTATTGTAGCATATGTATACTATTGTATTTGATTTGGTTTTACTCATCTTTGTATCTTGATGTATATTTCTCACTTTTGTATCTTGATGTATAGTTTTCATCTTTGCATCTTGTGATAAATCATGCTGCATTTGTATCATATCTTAGGATGAGCTTCTCCTATATGCAGTGATTCCTACAACTTGCTACATTTTAGAGTTTAGGCAGGCTGGCTAGGGATTGATTGTATGATTGGCTATGCTCTTGATGGTCTTGATATATATTCTGTTGAGATAGTCAATTTTTGGAAGTAAAATGACAAACTGAACTTAAATTCTTTTCACCCATGAGTAAATGCCTTTGCATGTCTTGTTTGAGCCGAAATGGCTATACCTTGTTTACGATCATGCTAGGATTTGATGTTCTTTTCAATTGGGTCAAAGACCTTTGTCATTGTGAATGTTTAGCCCATGCTTTATCTTGTGGAGGAGCATAGGCTTCTTTTTGTTGCAAAGACATTTCATGTACCATGCTTATTTTGAAAAACTTGAAAAATGAGGTGTCTATGCATGAAAGAAGAAAGATAAGAAAAAGATACATTTGAAGAAATTTATGCTCATATCTCTATGCTTTCACCATTGCACACACTTGCACACATGGGTGCTAAGCGGTTGCATGTTGTTTGCCGGAGAAGTCTCCCTTGAGAAGTGAACACATGGCTCCGTGCTTTGACAAGACATGAGATAAAACTTAGGCGTTTGTAATGATCTTTTGTTAAGAATGCTTGTCCTTTCATAATCTTGGCAAGATGAAGTTCATTTGCGCTTGAATGATCCATGTTTACGACTTTGCTCATGTGGTGACATTTTTGATATACTTGAACAACTTGATCATGGCTTTGTCAATTGGCTATATGTCTTTACCTTCTTGATGGCAATGCCCGTGTGACATGATGAACTATCTAGTTTACCTCTTCTCTAACTTGTAGCACTTTGTATTGCTCATTGTATATTTGAGAGGCTTGTAGTTGCATTTTTTGCATTTTTGCCTTGATTTGTGCATTGTCAACAAGGGGGAGAATTTCTGGAGCATTTCTGAACATTTCTAAAAGGGGAGAGGTTTCTGAAGATTTTCTGGAAAGATTTTAAAGTTTTGCGAGCATTTGTGCAAGTTTGCATTTTTGTGCCTGATCTGCCAAGGGCGGCCTAACACCCCCAGGGCGGTTGAACTGCCCCTGTGTAGTGAAGCACATGATTTGTGGGATTTGAGCCATTTTCGACACATTTCTGCACACACAAGTTCACTTGTTTAGGGGGAGTTTGCGTCAATGCAGGGGGAGTGCTTTGAGTTTTCTGAAAAGTGTTTTGGAGATTTGTGGGTTGTGCTTTGTGCTTTGCTCTTTTGCCGATGGTATTGAGCCCTTTTCGCTTCTTATTGAAGGGTCGGTGTTTTCTGGAGCTTTTTCTTGTGAGTGACTTTGTTTCGGCTTGTTCTTGCTTTTAGTCACTTGCTTGAGCATTGTTTTTTGATTTCTTTTCTATTTTCCTTTGATATCTATTGTGACTATGTGTGTGTTGTCAATGCACTCAACAAGGGGGAGATTGAGGACCCGGTGTGTCCAAGGACCGGTGGATGGTCGCTTCCTGGTGTGATGAGTGATTGACAACATGGTGTGGATTGACGTTTCCCTTGGCTCAGGTATTGCAGGTGTAGAATGTGGCTTGATTGCATTGGTGCAGGTGAAGAACAGGCGCGAAAGGTCTTAGCCATGGCAGCCTCCAAGGAGCGGAGAGACAAGTAGGCTTGGTTCGAGGGACCCGGTGGCCAGATGGATCAAGTGCGATTCACATGGTGGCAAGAACGAGCGAGGGAACGTGGTTCTGGTGCGAGGTAGCGGCTCACGACCGAAGCTCGTACGCGGACATGAAGCCGGTGCAAGGTAGCGGCTCAGAACCGAAGCTTGCACGCGGGGTTTGGTGGTTTGGCCAGAAGACCATCGGGTGGACGATTTCCCTTAGTTTGGGCCTCAAAACCAAGGCCGAGGACTTGGCATAGCGACGGACTGGGCTGCCAGCCTGGGGCTGTCCAACCGCCCCCCAGGGGCGGTCCAACCGCCCTCCCCTGGGCAGCTCGCCCGCGAGCGTCAAGGAGCTTCGATCCGGAGGACACACGGCGTGATCGCAAGGATTGCGTCGGAGGGAAGTAAGCTTGCGGTGGAAGGTGTCCCAGCCGAAAAAAATCGTCAAGTCAAAATGTCAAATTTGCCCCTGAGAGGTATGTATCACTTAGGGGTAGTTGAGTCATTAGAGCACCACCACTTGGACTATATAATAGACCCCCTAGGGGTTGGTGGCTGCCATCTCTCTAGTTTACTTTCTCTAGGCTTGTTTATTTTCCCTTCCCTCTCATACACCTAAAACTCTTTGCTTGAATCATTTGTAGTTTGTATAGGTGAATTCATGGTTGGTTTATTGAGCTTAAAATATTCATCTTTGTGCCATGTTTTGAATTCCCGAGCTACTTTTCTTTTTTCCCATTTTCAGAGCTATTTTCGGAGCTATTTTTGGGGGATTTTTGTTCTTCATGTTCTAGCCCGTTTTCTCTCGGATTGCTTTGGGGGAATCACACAAGAGTGCCTTGTGCCTCTTTTCTTGGTGATCCCTTGCCCCCAAACGCCAAAAATCGGTCTAGATTTGAAGTTTCTCGGATGAACTCGAGGTGTGGTTGTTCTTCGCTAGATCTGAAATTCTCGGAGTTCTAGAGAGTTAGAGGCCAAGATTTTTGGTGCATAGCCTCTCCTTGAGGTGTATATCATCTACCCAAAGTTTCATCTCAAGAGCTCAAGCCGTTTGGAGATCCGTTCACGAGTTGACTTTGCGCTCAAGTTTTTCCCGCAGATCCGTGCTGGACCGGTCCAACCGCCCCTGGCTGAGGAGTGTCAGGCAAGGCCGGTCAGACCGCACCTGGATAGAGGTATGACCGCCCCTGGCCGAGAAGTGTTGTTTTGGGTTGCTTTCGTTCGATTCATGTTGGATTTGTTCGATTCGAGTTCCGCTGTGTTGATCTTGTTCCTAGGGTCAGTAGCCTCTCAGTAGCTACGTGATCTTGGCAAGGTCGGTCCATAGGATTTGGATTGAGTTGGGAGAAGCCGGATCTTGAGAATAATTTTTTATCGGCACCCATTCACTCCCCTCCCCCTCTCTCTCTCTCTCTCTGGTCGCCTAATCGGTCCTTCATTTATCATATGTAGAATATTTCAAGCTAGCACCGCTTAATTTTTCACTAAAATAAGCAACCGGTTTTCCTTCTTGTAACAAAACAGCACTAACCCTATACCACTGGCATCACATTATAGCTCAAATATTTTACTAAAATCAGGCAATTTCAAGAGAGGAGCATGTGTTAACTTATCTTTCAAAGTGGTGAAGGCGAGCTCCTGTGAATCACTCCAAGTAAATGGCACGCCTTTCTTTGTAAGCTCATGGAGAGGTGCTGCAATAGAGCTAAAATCACGTATGAATCGACGGTAGAAACCTGCAAGCCCAAGAAAACTCCGAATCTGCATGACCGTCATCGGTGTAGGCCACTCCCGAATTGCATCAATCTTGCTGCTATCCACCTCAATTCCCTGTGGAGTAACAACATAGCCAAGAAATAAAACACGTTGTGTGCAAAAGATGCATTTTTCCATGTTAGCAAACAAGTGAGCAGCACGCAATGCATTAAAACAACACTCAAATGTTCTAAATGCTCTTCCATAGACTTGCTGTAAATCAAGATATCATCAAAATATGCAACAACAAACAAACCTATGAAAGGCCTTAGAACTTCATTCATCAAACGCATAAAAGTGCTGGGAACATTAGTCAATCCAAATGGCATAACCAACCATTCATACAAGCCAAACTTAGTTTTAAAAGCCGTTTTCCATTCATCGCCTAATTTCATTCGAATCTGATGGTAACCACTATGCAAATCAATCTTAGTAAAAATAATGGCACCAGTAAGCTCATCTAGCATATCATCAAGGCGTGGTATAGGATATCGATAACGAATGGCGATGTTATTGATAGCACGACAATCTACACACATACGCCATGATCCATCCTTCTTCGGAACAAGTAACACTGGAACGGAGCAAGGACTAAGAGACTCATGAATGTAACCCTTGTCAAGCAACGCCTGTACCTGGCGCTGAATCTCTTTCGTCTCGTCGGGATTTGTGCGGTATGGGGCACGGTTCGGAAGTTGTGCGCCTGGGATGAAGTCGATCTGGTGCTCAATGCCACGATGTGGTGGTAGTCCCGATGGTAAATCTTTGGGAAAAACATCAGTGTACTCCTGCAAAAGGTTAGCAGCCGCAGGGGGAATATCCAAAGATGGTACATCATCAAGCGAAATGAGCACACTAGAACAAATAAGTGCATAGCAAGGTAGCTCAACAACACCTAGATCATCAAAATCAGCACGTGTAGTAAATAAAACAGGAGCGTTCAACTTCATTTCAGAAGGTGCCGACATCGATGGTGATGGTGCAAGTTGTTTAGCATGTTTAGCGGCTCGAGCAAGGTCATCTTTAACAATTTGCTCAGGAGTCATGGGATGTATAATTATTTTCTGACCTTTAAACATGAGAGAATAATGATTCGAACGACCATGATGCAAGCTATCAGTATCATATTGCCAAGGTCTACCAAGTAACAAAGAACATGCCTCCATAGGAATAACATCACAATCAACAAAATCAGAATACGCACCTATGGAGAACGGAACACGCACCGACTGTGATACTCTGATCTTCCCACCATTGTTAAGCCACTGAATATGATAGGGACGCGGATGCTTACGAGTGGGTAATGACAACTTCTTGACCAGCATAGTACTTGCCAAGTTGTTGCAGCTGCCACTGTCAATGATGATGCGAATCGATCGCTCCTGCACAACACCCTTTGTATGGAAAAGAGTGTTGAGGACCTGGTGTGTCTGAGGACCGGTGGATGGTCACTTCCTGGTGTGATGAGTGATTGACAACGTAGTGTGGATTAACGTTTCCCTTGGCTCAAGTATTGCTGGTGTAGAATGCGGCTTGATTGCATTGGTGCAGGTGAAGAACAGGTGCGAAAGGTCTTAGCCATGGCGGCCTCCGAGGAGCGGAGAGACAAGTAGGCTTGGTTCGAGGGACCCGGTGGCCAGATGGATCAAGTGCGGTTCACATGATGGCAAGAACGAGCAAGGGGATGTGGTTCCGGTAGGAGGTAGCGGCTCACGACCGAAGCTCGTACGCGGACATGAATGTTGACGGCCATTATAACCAAGTTTTGACCGTGAACAATTCGGTGAAATGTGGATGATCATACCATGTTCCATACATAAAAGTGTTTTTACTAATCAATTCCACAAGTTTTGGATGAGTTGTGCTTGCAGGACAAATCAGGAGAAACCAGGGCCAAACCTGGCTCAGAGCCAGGCCGGCCGGCCTAGGCCAGGCCGACCGGCCTCCCCTGGCCATGTCTGGCCACATCACTGATCCACAACCTATGCTAAGCATCCAAGATGATCAGGAGACGTGCACTTGATGTCGGTTTGATCCAAGGGACCGAAAGGCCTAGAGTGGAAAACACATGGATTGAAGGGCCCACAAACATAGGATTCTCGGACAGCCTCAACTAAACGCAACTAATACCGACTTCAGGAGAGCATCAAGACGGTTCCTGCAAAGGTCGGTGCCAAGTGGCACCAGGACCAGGCCGGCCGGCCTTGATGAGGCCGACCGGCCTCCTTCTGTGGCTGCCACGCTTCCTCCTTCGTGTGAAGATTAAGCAGGCCCTTAGCTTGCTAATGACACTGGGATCCACCCCCTGGAGGCTATAAAAGGAGCGCTCATCCACCTTGGGAGACACACACCACAAATCTCATGTCTTTACTTGAAGGGAGCTCTTGTATCTTTTCCATTTCTAAGACTAGGATTAGAGTTGGGAGTAGAGTCGAGTCGAGCTTAGCTCGGATCTTCAGAGTCTTCGGAGTTCTGGTAAAGCTCTTGTATCCTCCTCTTCATTTGAAGAGTTTATCAAAACAATTACTATCTTATTTCAGAGCTTAAGTTATCTTTCATATTTATCTCTTGGTCTTCTTTTAGAGTAAAGTTCTTAGTTCTTTTCAGAACTAAGTTTTGTCCCCCTTTAGTTTTAGTGTAGAGTTTAGTCTTAGCTCTACCGGGCTTTATCTCGCGGGTTTGCTCGCCTTGACTGGGCCGTAAGACGCCTTAGGGAAGACGGGGATTTCTCTTGACAGGCCTCAAGAAAAATCTTAATCTTCAAGTGCAGACGTGGTGTCTGGCTTGTTGGTTAACTAGGAAGTGTGTTGCACCCCACTGAACAGCAGTGGTAGGCGGCAGGTGGTGACAGCCCTGTCCGTCCTTCGGAGTCCAACACGTTCGGGTGTATTCATAACAGTAGTGCTGAGCCCGGAGAACCCCCTCTCTCACCCCGTTCTGAGGTTCTCCCGTTCTAGCTGTCGAAGCGAGCTCTGTTCCTGGTATCTAAGCTAGTGTCTTGGCTAAGGTTAGAGTGTCTTTCGCTCTGAGTTAGGAAGTGTCTAAGTCCGTTCTCTCCCAATGTCTTTCCTTTTCTATAGAACTAGGTGCTCCTGTGTGTCGCTGGTCTTTTAGACCTTCTATCCGGTCATTCATTTGACCATTATCCCTCAAACCCAGAGTTTGTACCCTTGGGTTTTTGGCTTGATATTTCTGGCAAGATTTATCATCTCATTCTTTAATACACTTTAACCATCTGCTTCCCTGCGGAAATATAAATACGATACCCTAGGATAACTCCCTAGGTGAAGTACTACAACGAGATATATTTTGTGCGCTTGCAGAATTCATTTTGCAAACAATGACATATATCTTCGCGCTCTTGAGCGTTGCTAAAAACGTGACGCTAAGGAGTGCCAACAAGCATTTCTGGCGCCATTGCCGGGGAAGCAATTGGCTAAAGTTATTGTTGAATTATTTGATAATCTTTACAGATTTACCAAACCACTAACCTTAGTGACCTCACCACTGCAACATTCGTCTATTTTTGATGTATTTGCAGGGTAGTGCATGACTGGTTTCAACCTACCATCAAACTTTGATCCTAATCCAGAACGCATTGGAAGAGTAGTGCGAAAAGTGTCGTACCTCCTCAGATTTCACTCAGCTCAAGCAACATTTTCGAGTCGTCATCCGACTCCGAGTCCGAACCAGATACAGGTTCATCGTATTCTTTGGCCCCAGAATCACCAGAGATGGCTCAGCCGAAGAAGACACTCCGTGAATTCTCAGCCCCGTCAAGCAGCAACTTTCCGGGACTGTCGAATGCACAGGAAGGAGCATTTGAGCTGAGGTCCGGCCTAGTCAACATGGTCCAGGCCAGTCCTTTCTGTGGAAAGGCAATTGAGGATGCCAACGCTCACCTCCGGAATTTCCTGGAGGTGTGTTGCACTGTCGATCCCAAGGGCACACCGATCAACAACATCCGCCTACAACTCTTCCCATTTTCTTTACTTGGGAAAGCCAAGGAGTGGTTCTATGCCAACAAAGCAACTTTTGAAGGACGCTGGCAGACATGTGCCGACGCATTTCTGACCAGGCAAGACCAATGCCCTCCGAGGAAAAATCACTAGCTTTCAGCAGCTAGACGGAGAGTCAGTCCCAGAAGCTTGGGAGCGACTGCAAGAGTACATTGCAGCCTGCCCCCACCATGGTGTGGAAGATTGTTTGATCACTCAAAACTTCTTCACAGCCTGAGCCGCCGATTGCAAGAGCACTTGGATGCAGCTGCGGGAGGAGCTTTCCTCTCGCTAGATGTAGGCGCTAAGGCACTGATTGAAAAGATATCCTCTCACTAGAGTTGGGTGGGAGAAAGACAAGCTCCCCGCACCAAGGGAGTACACCAGATTGACTCCGTCGACATGCTGGCCGCTAAGATGGACCTTCTCTTGAAGAAGATAGAATCTCCCGGTAAGGAGATGAATCAGATTGTGGAGGACTGAATCACATGTGAAACATGTAGAGAAACAGGACACTCGGGTACCAGTTGGCCGATGACACAAGAGGAAGCATACTTCATTGGAAACAATAATAATCCAGGCTTCCATCCTCAACAAGGTTGGAATTCCAAGCCCAACCTCCCCTTCGGCCAACAGCAAGGTAATAACTCTAACAACGGTTTTCAACCGTCGTTAAAAGATATCTGGTATGGCCAAAAACATATTAACGATAGCATTAGTAAGAAGTTTCTTGCTAATGATAAAGTTATGGAGTCGATGGCCTCCCAGATTGAAGCTTTTAATTCTGTCGTTAAGAACCAGCTGAGCTTCAACAAAATGATTGAAACTCAAGTAGCTCAGTTGGCCGCATCTTGTCCTAACCCAAATACGGGGAAGTTACCCGGGCAACCGGAGGTCCCTTCCACGCAACCCTCAAGATGCAGGTACCCAACAGAAGGAAGCTAACAACACCAAGCCAGCCGCCGAAGAGGAAGACGACGAGGAATCCATCCCTGTCTCGAAGAAGGGGAACGAGGCACCAAAAGCCTCTGGTGAAAGCTGTGATCCCACTTTCCTCCCATTCCCCGAACGGAGGAGAAGACCAGTGGCCGATGAACAATTCGACAAGTTCGTCGAGGTAATCAAGAAGGTATACATCAATATGCCGCTTCTTGATGCTTTGCAGGTCCCGACCTATGCCAAGTATATCAAAGACATACTGAGCAATAAGGGGACTCTACCCACGAGGGAGACGGTACAGCTAACCGAGGAATGCAGTTCTGCCATACTCGGGCCCCGCCTTAAGAAGAAGAAAGATCATGGTTGCCCCACAATCTCATGCTCAATTGGAGGCCATGATTTCGACAATGCCCTATGTGACTTGGGGGTGAGCGTCAGCGTGATGCCTAAGGTAGTTTTCGACCACCTTAAGCATATTTCGCTGGTCTCTACTCCCATGTGATTGCAGCTAGCAGATCAATCGGTCCGCTACCCACACGGAGTTGCAGAAAATGTCCCAGTCAAGATCAGGGATTTCTTCGTCCCTGTGGATTTCATCGTTCTTGACATGGAAGCTGAAGCCAAGAACTCTCTCATTCTTGGACGACCATTCTTGAGTACCGCAAATGCAAACATCGACGTGGCGAAAGGAACTATTCAACTCAGGATTAATGGAGAAACCGAGAATTTCTCCTTTCTCCTAAGGAGACCCCTTAGCAAGTCAATATGGTCAGAGAAATCATACCTAGAAATCCCAGGATGCCAACCATAGAAACACTCATGAAGATGGTGGAAGCCCTCGCCGCCAAAGAAAAGAAAAGGCATGACCGCTATCATGCGCGGCGAAGGATATCGAGAGCCAAAGCGCTAGAAGAGCAAGCAAAGAGCGACAAGGAAGTTGAAACCAAGCCCCGTCCAATTCGAAAGGAATGGCGGGTGAAAGCAGTCCCGAACAAAGATTCGGAGAGTTCCGCTCAGAACGAAAAACTCGAGCCCGCGCCATAAGGTATATGGTACGTATCCATGCATTGCATATAGAATGGGTTTTTCTTTTCATTTCAATTTAGCACAGCATGTTTAATTTTCGAAACGTGCATCCATATTTTATTTATTCATTACTTAGCATAAAAAAATATTTTTTCGGCCAAATTCCAGGCCGGCCAGCCCCACCTGTCAATGTTTATGGCCAGATCACAGCAGCAAGCAGGATGGAGCAAAGTGGAGCCAGCACCAGGCCGAGCGGCCCCATGAAGGCCGGCCTCCCTCCCTCCACCGTCGCCGTCCCATCTTCACCTACCAGAGTACGATGCACAGGAATTAGACCACCGACGCATGGGATGGGCACCAGACGAGCCATGTGCAGGCCGATCGGCCTCACACAGGCCGGTCGGCCTCCCCCTGCCTCGCCTCTATAAAAGCCAGTGCCTTGCTCGAGAGAAACTCGCCCCAAGTGCAGGTATGCAAGCATCCTGACCACTTCACTTCTCTCTCGTTCTGAATTTCGAAAATCTCTAAGCAAGGTTAGAGTTTTAACCACAAGAAAATTCTGCTAAAATCCATCCCTTAAATCTAGTGAGAATAACCCCCTGCTGGTTGAACGTGAACGTTTGTGGTGGTTCTTACCCCACAAGAACGACTAACCAAGTTGTGGTGATTAATCTCCCACAAGAACGCCTAACTTCTGACTGCCTAACCCCTGATTTCCTTTGGGTGTTGTGAGACTAACCTTTTGCAGGAATCATGTGGACAAGGGCACGCCAGACGACACGTGGAGTCATGACCAAGCTCAGCTCCTCAAGCTCCTGCCGCTCTCAAGGATCGTCTGCCTCCTGAGACACTATGTCTGTCGACTCTGCTCGATAGGACACAGAGTCCCAGGAGAAGGAGAGGCAAGAGGTGCCCCGAAACAGGCTCCGCATCCGAATCATGACCCGGATCGAGCACATCATCGCCAGGTCCGAAGAGGAGAGAACAGTGCTTCCCAAGCTCCAGACCCGCGACTACACGCATGCCAAGTACTTCGACCCCATGTTGCTGATCAGGACCGGTCTCGAAGGACACATGGAACGGGCTTTCAACAATGCCGGATGGCAGAACTTCTACCCCGTCTCGGAAACAGGTTCGCACTTCCTTACTATGGAGTTTCTGATGAGTTTAAAAATTGAAGTTCTTCCCAACGAGACAAACATTTGCTTTCGGTTTTTCAACGAGGATTTTACCTTGACCCCGAAACAGCTCAGTGAGGCTCTTGGTTTCAACAAGAGATGCATCATTGACGCAACCTTTTGGTGACTAACCACCGCTACAACCGTGCTGCATGGTGGGATAGCATCACAAGTGAGCCGTCCTCTGGGAAAAACAGCAGCACGACCATCCATAACCCCACTCTTCTTTTTTGGCGAAGTTGATCGCTATGGTGGTTCACCCATGAGCTGATTTGCGTCTTTGCCTTTTGCTTGATTTAGAGTGCCTTTATGCCATGGTCAAGAAAATTTGTTTCTCGCCTGTCATCAGCATGCTTGATGACTGGCAGAGGTTAGTCACCGGCCGAGCCACTATTGTCATAACCTCGCTGGTCACCCGCATTGCCACCCACGTTAGTGCTTTGCAGGGCGCTCAAGTCACTTTCCTTCCCACTACACAAGAGTATCAGAGTTGCATTGGTATAGACCATTTTACCCAGGGTCACTTGATGTGCGAGGGCCCCGGCCATACCCTTTTTATGTGCTATCCTGGTTTCATCAATGAAATCGAGCTTCCATGCCTAGCTTTGTCGCTGAGATCAGCGAAAAGTCTAACCATGCAGCTCAGAAGGAAGGAGCCCGCTCGCCACACTGTTGCAGGCCCTGTGACACGTGGCAGGCGAGCCAGGCACGACAGTGAAGCCGAAACTTCTACCGCACCTCAGCCCGAGTACCACCAGCAGCAGCAGCCCGAGTACCACTACCAGCAAGAGCCCGAGTACCACTACCAGCAGCAGACCGAGAACCCCACTGCCCATATGAACTTCGAGGAGGCATTCGACTACCATCAAGGGACGGCAGGATACGCCCCGCAAGTCGGACCATCTTCTTCCGCCAGGTATGACTACGAGAACCCGGTCTCCCGAGGGATCGCTGATCTTAGTACCAGGTTGGAGACGGTGACTCTGCAGCAGCAGCTCAGAGATGAAGTCACACACAACACTGTCCTCACCAAGTAGAACTGGGGGATGA
This sequence comes from Urochloa ruziziensis, assembly GCA_015476505.1. Classification (NCBI taxonomy): domain Eukaryota; kingdom Viridiplantae; phylum Streptophyta; class Magnoliopsida; order Poales; family Poaceae; genus Urochloa; species Urochloa ruziziensis. Next base: position 4,383,672 of record CM027126.1, on the reverse strand, counting down.
CCACATCCCTCCAGACCAACATGCACGGCTTCTTCGACTACATGCACAACGACCCCAACTAGTACTACCAGTGAGCTTCAGCGAAGCTTGGGGGAGTCCCAGGTATGTTGAAAGTGCCTTGCCTTGCCTTGTTTTGCCTTGCGTTGCCTTGCTATGATAAAATAAAATAAAATAAATAAAAGTTAAAAAAATAATTAAAAACAAAAACAACAAAAATAATAATGAATAAAAGCTCCAAAAGATGTCTTTATGTATGGAAGTTTGGTTGAGAACCTTGGGAATGATGAATAGTTGCTCTGTGTATGCCCTCTAAGTGCCTCGTGCTTAGTCCTTTACTCTTCGAGTATTTGAGTTCGTTGGCATTTAAGGATCCATCATGATAAAACTGTGGGAGTAAGAGCATATGTTCATTGTTTAAGTTATTGTGAGTTTTGATATGGTTTGCTTCGAGGCATAACTGCATGTTTAGTAAGGAACCTCTCGGAAGTTTTTATAAAATGTTACATGGTGAATCTTCCCCGATAGTTTAAATGTCCTATCCAGAGCCTAAACAATTGTACATCTCATGAACTACCATATGCTTTCTTGAGTTGTTTTGAGTCTTGTCCAATGGTGAAGTTCGCTTGCAGAAGGCACATGTCATTTACCGGTCTTCCCATCCACCTCATTGATAGCCTCAAAATGTCCGACTAGTCAAAGTCCCGCTCCGGGGTTGACGTCCACCGTCGATGACATACACTCACAATACCCCATCACCAAGCTCATCCCAAAAGGTCCTCAATTACTCCATACAAAGTTGAATTCCTCTCTGTTACCAAAAGAGAAAAGAGATGCATTAGAAAAAAAAAGAAGAGAGAAAAGATGGAGACAAAGGCTGCATACAAAAAAAAACATCTCAAATCAAGAGAGAAAGAGAGCAAGGAGTTCGAAGAGCCTTTGAGCACAAACACCTTCACCCTTTCCACTTGAAAACCCATGAATTCCAAAGACCGGAATTTGACGAGTGTCATCGCTCGCGAACCACCCTTCGACTCGACAACAAAAGTAACCAAGGTATGCCACTCTTACCCTACCTATAACTCCACTTTAGCCTTAGTGTAGGGAAAGATGGTCACTTCAGACCAAGAAGTGAGGATTAAACACCTTGAGTGACTCGAGAGTACCATCGGGAAATGATTTAACCATCTTTTGAAAAATTCATATCTCCGAGATGGAACCTGAAAAGCTGCAGGAAATACTTTGAAAATGACCATTCAGGCTCTCAACACCCAAGACGTGAACCGTGCAGCCCCACGTTGAACCATGGTATGAGTTCTCTTTTATGCCAACTTATTCAAATGATTTGTTGAGTTTTAGCTTAAGCACAGGGTACTTAGAGAGTATACACATTGATGCAACTCCTGACCCGCCGAACCTAGAGTTTAGCCTTGCTCGAGGACGAGCAAGAGTCTAAGCTTGGGGGCATATTGACGGCCATTATAACCAACTTTTGACCGTCAACAATTCGGTGAAATGAGGATGATCATACCATGTTCCATATATAAAAGTGTTTTTACTAATCAATTCCACAAGTTTTGGATGAGTTGTGCTTGCAGGACAAATCAGGAGAAACCAGGGCCAAACCTGGCTCAGAGCCAGGCCGGCCGACCTAGGCCAGGCTGACCGGCCTCCCCTGGCCATGTCTGGCCACGTCACAGATCCACAACCTATGCTAAGCATCCAAGATGATCAGGAGACGTGCACTTGATGTCGGTTTGATCCAAGGGACCGAAAGGCCTAGAGTGGGAAACACATGGATTGAAGGGCCCACCAACATAGGATTCTCGGACAGCCTCAACTAAACGCAACTAATACCAACTTCAGGAGAGCATCAACACCGTTCTTGCAAAGGTCGGTGCCAAGTGGCACCAGGACCAGGCCGGCCGGCCTTGTAACTCTTGGTAATAGTCCTCAACGGATCGTTGGCCTTGCTGGAATCGTTGCATGGTGTTAAGCAAATCTCGGGCATAATAAGAAAGAATAAAACGATATCGCATAGCAGCCTTTAATTGAGCCCAAGTAGAAGGAACAGTAGTGGGATGTTTGAGTTTATATTCACGCCACCAAATTAAAGCAAACAAAGTAAATTCACTAATAGTAGCCTTAACTTGAGACGTAGCAGGAATATCATGGCATGAAAATTTTTGTTCTACCTCTAACTCCCAATCAAGATATGCAGCAGGATCATATTTGCCATAAAAAGGAGGAATTTTAAATTTAATCTTAGCAAATGAATCATTAACTGGATTACGTACCACACGGCAGGCACGAGGGCGGTGGTCTCCATCCTCATACTCCGTGTCACCACCATAGCCCTTCTGCAATTCCGTGAGCGTCGCGTTCATCGTCGTAAGCGTCGTGTTCATCGCGTCAAGCCGGGCCGCCAAGGTGTCAAATGTACACTTGGCGGCTGTCTGAGCAAGGTCAAGCTGGTCGAGACGCTTGTTGGATGAAGAGATCGTGGAATCAACCTTCTCGTGCAGTGTCTTTATGTCGTCTTTAAGTCCATCAAGGTCGGTCCTGATGCCTTGCAGCTTGGTGTCCATCTTGTCGTCGTCTCCTGACATGGTTAGCGCAAACACAAAAACAAATCCTACGACAACAAAGGTGTGCGTGGAATGCTCACAAAGTTGCTGCGATCAAGTTCTTATCCGTTATTACCAAGGAACAGGGGGGACCGAAAAACAAACAAGTAGTACCTGTGAGAGATTGGAGCAGCGATTGCCTGGAGAAACAAAAGTCTGCTCGTCGTAGGAATATGTGTAGTTCTGGTAGGCTGCACTCAAGTCAAGGATTAGCACAATCAAACAATAATGCAAAGCTGAATTATAGTGCTAAATACATAACAAAGCTGTTGAAAACAAGTGCAACACGCTATGGAGCAAGCAAAGGTAACAAGGAAGTGGGTATGCAGAAACGAAAAATCTCCCCGAGCCCGGTACACTGTGTAAACGGCGTTTTTTGGCCTCGAAACCGAATTCACCTGACCATCCCAGGCGGTGCATGTAGGAGAATTTCGTAAGCTTTCCAGAAAAAAAGAAGCTAAAATCGGAGATCCGAGCGAAAAGTTATGGCCTCGAAACCGAATTCACCTGACCATCCCAGGCTAGGGGGTATATGATAGGTGGAGGATGACCAAAGGGGTGCTGGGGTCGTGCTCCAACCCTAGGACGCGTCCCTGATGGATCCAACTTGATACACAGCCCGTAGGCCAAAATAAGGTGGCGCAGCACATGGACAGAAAAACCTTGGTCAATGATTTGATGATTGCGGCCGCCTCAGAATAGATATAGACATTATACCGATTCCATATAAAAGTAGACTTCATGGGCTTTCCATCAAGTACTTGAACGCCCCAAATGGAGTCCATATGAAGTCGTGGCGGCCGTTTGAAGTTGACCCTTTTCTGCAGTCCAAAATCTCTTTCTAATCTTCTAGGCCGTCATTCTTCAGTAGCATGACAAAGTTCAGCTCTCTCGCACGAGCCCGAGTGATGGGTCCAGCTGAGGGTGGCACCTGGGATGAAGGTGCTGCTGGTGTAGATGTACGTGTGTGGTCATTGATGTCCTCATAAACTTGTGCTTTTATAATTTAGTTTGAAATTAATTTGATTAATGTCTATGTAAATGCCTTTTCTAATAAAAGCAATTTAGAATTACACCTCGGTTTTCATATAACATGTTAAGTTGACTAATACTATCTCACTGTGTTTCTAAATAAAATCCAATTAGAGCTATACCTCAGTGTTTCTAAATTAAGTGTTAACTTGATTAATATATATTTCATATGGTTTACTAAATAAAAGTTAAATAGGTTATACCTCGGATTTATGAGTAAAGCTAATATGATTAATACTACTACAATTGCTTTCTAATAATAATTTGATTAGTTGAACATGAATAATAAAGTTATTCGATTAGATGTTCATGTACCTCTCTTTTCGAAGGTAAATGTTGAATTCGTATAATTGGTACATAAACAATTATAAATAAAATTTGACTAAGTCTACATCCGCTTTTCAAATACAAATATAACTTGTGTTAATTCTGAATAGGGTGTTTCTCTGAAATAACCTACGCACATGATTTCACTTAATTAAAATATATCCAGCATATAGTCTTTTGCCTTGTAATCAGAAATCATTCGATAGTGGTTCCCTTCTAACCGTAGTTCTATCTTTAGCGTTTCTTGTGCGTTTGTGAGCCCTGTCGTTTAGAACGTTCTTTAAAAGCTTTTCTCTTAGATTGGTGAAATGTTCTTATTTGTGCTTGTGTTGACATCGTTTTTTGACACGTGTCAGAGCCGACGTCAAAAAGGAAAGGAAAATGTGTTTTGAAATTGGAATCAGATGAAGCGTTGGTTCTAGAATCGGAAGAGGGCAAAAGAATTGCAATGGTGACCTATCGGCAAGCTGAGCAATCCGTAAAGAGGAAATCGGTTTGTGGGAATAGGCAAAAAGGAAATCGGTCAGAATGTAGTATTAATTAGCCAAGGAAAAATATAACTTTATATTGCTGGCAAGAATGCATAGGCACACTATGGATCAGATATACGTAGCAGGCAAGGAAACCAGCAATATCCTATGGCTGATGTCCGATGCAAAGACATCTTGTGAGAGGCAAATATGTGTGCAGCAATTTATATGTGCATTAATGGCATGCAGAATGATTAAGGAAGGGCAGCACATACACGTCAGAGTGATTGGAATAAGATTAAAAGGGGTGAGTGCTTACGTAAGGAAGAGAAGGCCAAGTACGTGCAAAGGTTACGTTTTGAGATATGGAAGATGTGAATCGGACAGAATAAAGGAGAAATAATAAAGAAAGTATATGCAAGGTGATTAAAGAAAGGTTGAGTATTATTAAAAGAAAAGAAATCACGTGTCCTGTGCCTTAAAGATTTCCCTTTTCTTGATGTCCGATTCAATGTCCGATTTTCTCTACTATCTGATTTACATCGGCTTCCTCAGTAGTGACAGGAGACTTGCAGAAGCCGATACATCGTAGTACTTGCCGATGGAACCAAGAGTATGTTGATTAAATAAATCAAAGGGTCTTCATGGGCAGGTTCACGTACATGGGAATTAATGAGAGTATGGAAGAGTCACGTACAGGCGAATTGGACAGAAAGAGCTTTATTAACCAGGATTCTACAGAAAGGAAAATAGAGTCGTGTATCTTAATATTAGCTTGTTTAGATACTTTCTTTTTCAGCAAGTTGAGTACGCCGTAACCGGCTTAGGGTATCCAGAGTATAAATATGTGCCTACGTGCATTGTAAACGTTTTATCACAGCATCAATAAACAAACCCTTTATTCCAGTACCTTTACTTTTCTGTGCTAGCGACTTCGCCATCCTTTTTATTTTCTTCACGAGTTCTTTCATGTTCATCGGGTTGCATCGCCTCGATCTTCGGCTTGCTTGTGAGTTCCGCTTTTACCGAGTAATTTCTAGGCTTTAACCTCCGGGCGTATCGCTGAGGTTTCGTCTAGATTTATTCAACAGTTATCGATATTTGCTAGATCTACAAGTCTTTTCTTGTTGTTTTTAGCTTTTATCACCAAGTTATCCATCTTGATATTGATTCTTGTCGGTTTATTTTATTCATTAATATCATCGTTATACAGCCGTCTAGATCTTTATCAAGTGTTATCCGTGTAGCATTATTCAGATTGCTTTTAAGTAATTCTTTATATTTGCTCACGTTTACAATCGGCTAACTCCAGTTGTTTGTCTTTTTCCGTATCGGCTTAATTAAGTTGTTACGTTCAAATCGGAGAAATTCGGTAGTCCTACCGTTTCGATCTGATATTTTTACGTGTGATTTATCCTTGTCAATCAACAGGTCGAATTGACTGGCACGTCCCGGTTTTCAAGGCCACGCCTTCGCTCGTGTGTTAGTGCGCATCTGTCTCCACCCGATTTTTGCGTCAACACACTTTTGGCACGCCCAGTGGGACACGAAATTTTAAGACCCATGGATTCACGTCAGATGTTACCGTATCCGTTCCAAGCATCCATGTACCAACCTGTGGTCTCCCAATCACCGTATCAAAATCAAGGGAATTTTCAGGTGCAAGGTACTCCTCATTGTTTTTGGCCAATGTTTCCTGACGCACAGCCATCATGCCAGTTGCAACAACCAAGGAATTATCAAGCGTCACATATTCCCCAAGCTACACAGCCAATTGATTTTCAGTTATTGGCTCGGATGCAAGAGAACCATCAGTTATAACATGCTCCCCAAGTGTTTCAGTCTATGCCTGCTTATTTGCAAGCACCAGTTCAGATGCATCATGTGCAGAATTATCAAATTCAGCAAACTCCTCAGGCCTCTTGGCCGATGAGTTTTTATTCAGATCAGTCGTATCAGGAGAAGTATCAGGAAAATTACCAGCAGTATGTTCCTCATCAGGTTATACAACCGATAACTCCGATTGCTCAGATATCAGTTCAGAGTTCAAAAGTAGAAAAATGTTAGCCGCAACATGCTCTAGCATCGGTTCGAGATCAATCGGAACTAACAGAAGATGACCTTGAGCAAGATGAGGAAGAAGCTTTGGAAAGGGCCATCGAGGAATATAGATTGGCATGCCTCAAAACATTTAGTTTTGCTAAGGAAGGAGTTGTGACCCAAATCTGTAATTTTCCGAGGCCAGAAGAATTCATAATTAAAGATCAATATGAAGACTTGGCTTCTGAAGTGATCAAGGAATCGGAGTGTGATAATTTTGAAGATAGAATCCCGTGCAATACTAGTGATATTACCAAGGGATCTTCTTTAGTGGACTTGGTTGAAGCTAACAATTATGAAAATAAGGAGGATTATCTTGATTCGTTGATTTCAGATCAGCAGCAAGAAAGTGGCCGATCCAATAATACAGAGTTCGGATCAATGGTGCGAGAGGAATCACAATCTATAGAAGAGAAACAAGTGGTACAACCAGTAGAAGAATCTGGTGACCAACAGTTTAACCAGGCTAATATAGTGGACAAGATATATGATGTGCTTCAGAATCGGCTTGACGTGAAGCCTGAAGACCATACGTACAGGTACCATAGGCCATATTCCGAGGCTCACGGTTGGTTCCTTACGCTACCTCGTTACAGAATATCAGACCCCATCAAGTTTTCTGGACAGGATAATATCCATATTATAGAGTCTATCAATCAATTCTTGATCCAGCATGGGAGGCCTACTACAGAAGATGCTTTGGAAAGACTCTTGTTCCTAGCAAGTTCAGTCATACGATGGTCCGATCTAGAATTCCATGAGCATTCATTAGCTGGAACACGGAACATAATGCGTACATTTTATATTCAGAGGAACAAGCATGCCCGATAGATATTTCAAGTTCATTAGCCAAAGGGAATAATTATGGGCTCATCGGCTTGTTGAAGTTAATTATTATATAATACTCCAACAAAAGGATAGTCGATGTAGCAGTTTGGGAAGAAGCTTGATAGAGAAAGCAAGAATCGGATTTATGATAAGTTAGCCGATGAATACAAAACTTAAGTTATTTCATCATGTTTCTTTCCTAAAATGTTGATTTTATTCAGTATTGTGCTTTTGGTAATCATTCCTTAAAATGATCGGTTGATAAAAAAAAGGGGGCCGATGAATGATGGTGGAATTTGATTATTATATCTTAAGTGGCCGCTTAAATTACTTTATTTCTTGCAACTCGATTTGCACGCATCAAGGGTCTAGGTCCAACCATCAGATCGGACATTGGCAATCGGATTTAAGTAACATGGTGGCCAAAATATTTTATTCGTAATAAAAGATATGGAGCCGATGGGTGGCCATGCTTGCTGATACAACTGGAGACATGCTAATTGAGAATTCACGTACATATGGTACCATATGGGAAGATACCGATTTGTCAAGTGTGATTAGCATCATTGTTGGGATATTTTATTAATGAAGCCGATGGGTATAACAGGTGGTTACCGATGGAAACTTGCCGATGCCGATGTATTGTAATATTTGCCGATGGGCTGCTTATGTGTGTGTCGACAGTGAATAATCGGCAAAGGAGCCGATGAGTAGTATTAGTTACCGATGAGTTAAAAAATTACGTGCCAGGAGAGATACGTGAAGCAAGGAAGCTAAATCCGATGGAGTATAAATCGGCAAGCAATCGATTGATAAGTTCGATGCATGCTCACGTACATACAAGGATGATTAAGAGATTCATGCACAGAGATGAAGGAATATTATTATTGAAGAACAGTATGGTCACACGTGAAGATGAAAGAAGGAGAAAGCTAGCAAGGTTATGCACACACATGCAAATGACGTGAAGGGATTTATTAGCATAATAACCGAGTATTATGTTAATTAAATAGAGGGAGTAATCGGCTGGAAGTGACCAGAAGCCGATAATAGTTGAAACCAATGATACAACTGATTTTAGATCAGCAATCGGCCACAGGGGTGCATCGGCAAGTTTGCATAAATACATTGGAAGGCAATCGGTTTGGTAAGTAATTAAAGAAAGGAATATTTAAAAGGAGAAGCATCACGTTTATGACAAGGATCAGAGACAAAATCGGTTGCTAGCATCTATATGGTCGATGATCAGCAATATACTAGTGGATGGAATGTCTCGTGGCAGCAACTCAAATAATGGTATGTTCAGAGATAGTTTTAATGGCCGATGGATGATTAAAGCTGAAGATTAATCGGCCGATTTATTATACATCACCATCGGATCTAGTGTAATTAAAATATTCACCTTGACATGGAGATCTAGCCAGATCAGTTGGAGCATTAAAAATTAAGTTAATGCCACCTTGATATCAACCGATTGTGATGACAACTAGAAGCCGATAGTGATAAATATAAATATCATCGGATATAAAAAATTCATTGAGAAAAGGTTGTTTGATGGAGGAGCTCGGGTCTACAGAATGATAACTAAAGAATCAACTTCCTTTTCTTGAGTATAGACGTCGGATGAATTAGTTCCTACGGGAACTTGGGAAGCCAGTGTTAATTGCCAAGATGCCCATTGTCACATAAATATTATCGGTTACTTTTATCGGTTACAAGGAATCAAATTTACTAGTACAACCAATTGCTTCCTCGCTGTTGATGGGTTATTGTAGCAGCGCGGAACAAACGCGATATGGCCTCGGGGGGCCGGTTAGCCGGAGACTCTTGGTGTCGTGACAGTCGACAAATAAGCTTGATTTAGTTGATCGGCTTGGCAGTACGACTTTAATCCTAAAGCTACTCTTATTAATGTACTAGCCGATGAACAGTATTAAAGTATCCTCGGTCAGCATGTCCGATGGAGCCGATGGTTACACGATTGTTGTTTGCGGCCGATCGTCAGTCAAATGCATTCCGATTATGGTGAAACTGATGACTAATATTAAAGAATGGTTGATTAATTGAATTATTTTATTCATTAATCGTGGAAGAAGCTTTATCGGCTAGAAGATCGGCGTGTGTTTATTATCGTGAAGGAGTCTGAAACTAGACTTACAAATTCTTCTGTGAAGAGGTAATCGGCAAGCCAGTGGTGGATAGAGCTGATTGATAAATGTTTAAGGCGAGATTAATTGAAGCCGCATTTCTTCCATGACGTTTTATTTGATTGGAAATAGCAGCTCGAATATATGCATATACGTCGGTCATAGTTGGCTGACTACTGCAGATTTGAGTATAAGGGGATGTGATTATTTTATTCGGCTATGGAATTAGTAGGAAAAGACAAGGATTGCCAATGGCCTGTTTTTAAGAAATCAAGACAAACTGGACTGATGAGATATTATTATAGCAAGCCAAGACAAAAGAGCTTCATTTACAAAAGTATCGGCAGGAAGACTCCATAGTCCGATTTGGAGGCATGGGAGCTGATCATAAAAATTATGTTGTGTTGGTCTATGTTACGAGGCAAGGAGTCTCGTCATGCATGTGAATTGGAACAATATCGGTAGTGTGCCGGTGGGATTAGAAATGTCCGATGGGTGCTAAATCCAAAGAAGTTGATTGGAACAAAAAAGATGCAATTAGTATCCTGACCGGGTTATTTTATTCAACAAAGGCATAGGATATTGTGGTGTCCGATTCTTGTGTCTGATTCTTGCTGTACATGCATGTCTCATGTCAGAGCAATTCATATTAATTACGTCTATCGGGTCAGCTGTTGGTTTGAATCGGCAGGTATGGATACAGTGCTGCCTATATCGCAAGAGCCGGTTGCACATATTGATGCATTAGAAAAGTATCTCTGGGTTACATATACATATGTAAAGGAAAAGGAGTAAAAGAAGATTATTAACCTAGAGATCAATGGTGCCGCTAATGATTATGCTTAAGACATACACTTGCGTGGAATAATTGTGTCACATCTGTACGAATTTTTGAGTAGTACATGACTGGTATTATTACGGAGAGCAGGCCGATAGATCAACCGATGAAATCTAGAGAACTGATACACAGCAAGCAGTCGCCGATGGAAGCAAAATTGGCTTGAGGATGCATACATAATTATCGACTGGTGGTGCAGTAAAGAATAAGTTAATATATAGTAAGATGAAGAATTGGCGAAAGGAATAATCAGCAGATAGAGAATTAGTAAAGAGCTAAGGACAACCATTTATTAATGTATGACCGATTGGTTGGGCATAGGCAGATTTTTGATATTATCCAAGGAAAGTCATAAGTTGCCGGTGAATATCGAAGGTTACTGATTGTTGATATTATTTTGAAATCGATATTTTGGGTATCTAATCGGCCACCATTTCCTCTAATAATATGATAGCTGTCAATGAAGACAGTTCAAATTATTATGTCAGATTCTTTCTCCTTAATCGACGACGGTGGTCATAATGCCCGATTGTTTTCTATCGAGTATTTCAATTATTTTTCATCATAGGGAGGAATCCATCGGCAAGAAGATTAAATATTAGCCCTCTTATTGGAATATCGGCTGAAAAGCAAGCGTGTGCATGTAACACTAGCCAATCTGCCAATAGGTTTATGAAACTGGTGATGGCTGATTAAGTTGTAAAATAAGATCAAGCAGGAAGCAAGAGGAAGAATAGTTGGGCACCGTTTGATGGTATTGAGTACCGACCATGGTTTAAGCTGATGATTTCAGAATAAAGATCAAACGAGCTCAGTTTTTAACAAGAGTTTGGAATCGATGGGATCGGCAGTTAATTGATTTTGGGAGTCTATTGGTCCATCTGAGTGATTATTTTCATGTACATCAATATAACCGATGAAGGGATAGCCAATTTACTTTTCGGTGAAACTGATGATGGGTAGAGCTGTATATTAAGAATGGCTTGAAGATTTCTTCTTTGACATCTTGCTCGTGAATTCTTGGAAAAACGGAGATGGAGGTTGAGTTGGACATCACAGACCATGAAGTGATTCGAATCGACAAATAAATCGGTTACAAGCAAATAGCCTGTAGAGAAATCAGAATCAGCGTAAAGAAAAAATCGGCCACATACAGAATCGGATAGGTAGTCCGATCTACACGGCAACAAGTTCAGTCAGTACTCCACCTATACGAATCGCTTGTGTTTCTTGGCCAACGACAAAGAATTGATGAAGGCGTTGAAGGATGTAACCCCTTTGTTACTCGGCCGATCGCTTCGTGCATATTAATTGTAGTAGTGCTACCAGCTCGTCATGACCGAGCCACCATTGATACAAAGCTACCTAAGGTGCCAGATGTAGCTGACACTACCGATGAATGAATTTTGGAGATGCCGCCATAATATGGTAAGGCTGCTGATTAATTATAATGAAGGAATTGAATCGTTAATCGGTGAAGCAGAGATACATACAAGCATATATATGTGCTGGTGATCGGCAAGTTTGACTGTCCGAGGAAGCAACCTAGTATGATTTGGGTAAAGAAAGGACCATCAACCGATATACACATATTCTGTACGAGGTTTGAATGAGAAGTCTTTTGGAAGAAACATGGAAAACCTTTTGTTTGAAGTCCACACGCAAGAAGGAATCAGAAAGTGACGCCCAGATTACATGTAAGTCAATTAAAGTATTGGCTTAATGACAAATCGAATGGAGCTGATCTCATTTGAAATCGGTTGGTGGAGCTAGAGAAGTACTGCATGTGCATATCTATGGAGACGTGAAGTTAATCATGTGTGGTTTGCACCATAGCCAGATTATTTTATTTGGTGAATAAAGAGATGCAAGACAAATAGAAGGGGTCTGTACGTGCATGGCAAAGTTTCTCAGAATAAAATAGCAAGGGTGCCGTATAAAGAAGCTTACGCTGATTACCCTTGCAGTCCGATCTTTTGGGTGGATCGGAAAAAGAGCTGATGGATGTTGTCGACTGGATGAGAAATCGGCAAAATAGCCGATGTCATACAAAATTATAAGATGTCTGATGAACATTCATATACGGGCATGTGGAATCTGAATGTGAAAACATGAGGTGATCAGACGGATTGATTTTTGATTTACTACAAAGTTTCGAAGCATGAATCCTTCATACTCCGAAACTGGGGGGCCTGTGTTGACATCGTTTTTTGACACGTGTCAGAGCCGACGTCAAAAAGGAAAGGAAAATGTGTTTTGGAATTGGAATCAGATGAAGCGTTGGTTCTAGAATCGGAAGAGGGCAAAAGAATTGCAATGGTGACCAATCGGCAAGCTGAGCAATCCGTAAAGAGGAAATCAGTTTGTGGGAATAGGCAAAAAGGAAATCGGTCAGAATGTAGTATTAATTAGCCAAGGCAAAATATAATTTTATATTGCTGGCAAGAATGCATAGGCACACTGTGGATCGGATATACGTAGCAGGCAAGGAAACCAGCAATATCCGATGGCTGACGTCCGATGCAAAGACATCTTGTGAGAGGCAAATATGTGTGCAGCAATTTATATGTGCATTAATGGCATGCAGAATGATTAAGGAAGGGCAGCACATAAGAGTGATTGGAATAAGATTAAAAGGGGTGAGTGCTTACGTAAGGAAGGCCAAGTACGTGCAAAGGTTACGTTTTGAGATATGGAATATGTGAATTGGACAGAATAAAGGAGAAATAATAAAGAAAGTATATGCAAGGTGATTAAAGAAAGGTTGAGTATTATTAAAAGAAAAGAAATCACGTGTCCTGTGCCTTAAAGATTTCCCTTTTCTTGATGTCCGATTCAATGTCCGATTTTCTCTACTATCTGATTTACATCGGCTTCCTCAGTAGTGACAGGAGACTTGCAGAAGCCGATACATCGTAGTACTTGCCGATGGAACCAAGAGTATGTTGATTAAATTAATCAAAGGGTCTACATGGGCAGGTTCACGTTCATGGGAATTAATGAGAGTATGGAAGAGTCACGTACAGGCGAATTGGACAGAAAGAGCTTTATTAACCAGGATTCTACAGAAAGGAAAATAGAGTCCGTGTATCTTAATATTAGCTTGTTTAGATACTTTCTTTTTCAGCAAGTTGAGTACGCCGTAACCGGCTTAGGGTATCCAGAGTATAAATATGTGCCTACGGGCATTGTAAACGTTTTATCACAGCATCAATAAACAAACCCTTTATTCCAGTACCTTTACTTTTCTGTACCGGCAACTTCGCCATCCTTTTTATTTTCTTCACGAGTTCTTTCATGTTCGTCGGGCTGCATCGCCTCGATCTCCGGCTTACTTGTGAGTTCCGCTTTTACCGATTAATTTCTAGGCTTTAACCTCCGGTCGTATCGCTGAGGTTTCGTCTAGATTTATTCAACAGTTATCGATATTTGCTACATCTACAAGTCTTTTCTTGGTGTTTTTAGCTTTTATCACCAAGTTATCCAGCTTGATATTGATTCTTGTCGGCTTATTTTATTCATTAATATCATCGTTATACAGCCGTCTAGATCTTTATCAAGTGTTTTCCGTGTAGCATTATTCACATTGCTTTTAAGTAATTCTTTATATTTGCTCACGTTTACAATCGGCTAACTCCAATAGTTTGTCTTTTTCCGTATCGGCTTAATTAAGCTGTTACGTTCAAATCGGAGAAATTCGATAGTCCTACCGTTTCGATCTGATATTTTTATGTGTGATTTATCCTTGTCAATCAACAGGTCAGATTGACTGGCATGCCCCGATTTTCTAGGCCACGCCTTCTCTCGTGTGTTAGTGCGCATTTGTCTCCGCCCGATTTTTGCATCAACAGCTTGTTTGTCTATTTGTATGTTTGTGCTCGATGTTTGCTACGAGTAGAAGGAACGTCGTCTGAGGATCTTGAAGGACAAGAGCTTGAAGAGCAAGAGCTGAAGACCCTGAGCAACTGTTAATTGGATTAATGGCAAGTGTAACATGGAAATTCTTTGCAACCTATTCACCTTTAATCATTCATTCATATGCATGTGTCTAATTTGTTTACCCTAAGGTTATATCTAGTCTTTTGATTAGTTCTTACTAGAGTGAGAGTCTAGAGCGTGTGAGTTAGCACTCCCACTTGCGGGTTTGTTGCCCCGTCTTTGGTCGGGTGCTGCACTGCCGTCACAAGACGTCTGTTGTGGCTGGATTGCAGTAGTAATCGGTAGAGTAGGCGTGGTGCCTAGCTACGGGTTATGCGTCGTTTGCGCATCTTATCCCACGGTTTGGCCGGGGTAGTTAGCAGGTGGTGACAGGCCTGTCTTCCCTTTGAAATCCTCCACGTTCGAGTAAGTCATAGAGCCGTTAGCCGGAGTCGCTATGGATGCAGTGCAAGCCGATGCCTAAAGTGAGTGATAAAAAGGTAGTCCTAGCTTCTCCCTACAAGAACTATTCATTAGGAATACTCTCTACTCTCAGCTGCTTGTTGTGGTGCCTCATTTAGGCGGTGTGTCCTTGGGTCATTAGCATTAGATAGAGCACACACGTTTCTTGGATTCGATACCCTTGGAATACACTTAGGGGAGAGCTACGATGATATCTGTGCTCTTGCAGATTTCTCTGTGAACGTTAAGAAACGTCAACAAGCTTTCTGGCGCCGTTGCTGGGGAACGGTTGCTGTTTCTATCTAAGTGCCTAGTCACCCTCGTATCTTTTATCTTCTCTTTCCTTCTACCTTTACCCCCGCTACCCATGGAGAAGCCTTCCTGTAATAGCCTCTCTACCATTGTTACGGAGCAACTTTCTCTTGAAGACTCTTCTGCTCCTAGGGTCAAACTTTTAGAGCCACCACCTTCAGAGCACCCAATTCTTTCACCTGGCTATGAGTTCAGTCCCGTTCTTCTCACTTTGGTTCGGAAGTTCCCTTTCTCTGGGTTAAACAGTGAGAACCCATATCACCATCTGGAGGATTTTGAGTCATTATACTCATGGTACGCCATCGCGGACATGCATCATGACACCATTAGGTGGAAATTGTTTCCATTCTCCCTTGAGGGGAATGCAAAGTGATGGTACACCCATAGCGTATGACGTTCTGAAGGGAGCTGGGAGAAGTTGAGAGACAAGTTCTGTCTCGCATTCTTCCCTCGGTCCCGCATTGTTGCTTTACGGATGGACATACTCAAGTTCCAACAATAGGAAGGGGAAACGATAGGTGCGGCCTGGAAGAGATTCTCACTTTTTGTGAAATCTGGTCCTAACCTGTCACTACCTGAGCATGTGCTCCTTGAGCATTTTTACTACGGTCTTGATAAGGAATCCGCACTCTTTCTCGATGAAGCGGCTGGAGGATCTTTCCATCATAAAACTCCTAGCGAAGGTAGGATGCTCCTAGATCGTATCACCGAAAACATCCCCTTTGAGAATGAGACTAGTCCCTCCCATGAAGAACTTACGTCAAGCCATAAGGATATTCTAGCAAGCGAGTCCAATCTTTCATCTTCCACATCCTTAGACTCAGCTATAGAATCCTTATCCGAACCACGAGCTTTGAAGGAAGAAGAAATTCATCCTTCGAAACTCCCTTTCAACTACGAGGATGAACTCTTTGAAAATTATGGAAACACCTCAAGTTGTTCTAGTAAGAGGAAATCATCAGTTCTTGTCCCTCTTGATGATCCTTTGGAAGCTTCCTTCCTTAGATATAACGTTTAGGAGTTGTCTTCCTTTACGACTAACAAAAGGCTATGAGAGCTGGAGCCATCGTCAGAAGTTCTCCGGATTGGCTCCCCTCCCTCAACCTTATCGCACGTCATAAGGGGGAACTCGATGAGTATCCTCAAGAAGGAGCCCTTTTCTATCCAAACCATTCAATCTAGAAATTCTTTGACAGAACCTTCTGTTAGGCCTACAGTGCCTCCTCTATGGCCTGATCCTCCTAACGAATCATATCTCATGGAGGCTATGAAGGAGGAACGGTCACATAGAGCAAGATGCTATTTCGAAGAAATTTGGATTAGTTATCCCTCTACGATCCTTCCTTCTTCTGTGAGAGGAATAACCATAGAAGCCCATCTTAACCCCATCATGGAGGTTAATGTGATGCCATGGCACCAAGCGTATACTCTATTGGGCAGTATCTCGCTAAGACCATCCGACAAGCTCCTCAAGAGTTGTCCCTTTGGACACATCCTTGAATGTCGGGGGATTGCATGTGCCCTGCCGCTTATGATAGACAAGATCGAGGTGAGACTAGACTTTCACATCTTTGATATACTCGATCTTGATCTACTTCTAGGCCGCCCGATAGAAGAACTCCTTGATAAATCTCAAGGGCGCCTAGATAAAAGGCTTAGGGAAGTCGCCTTCGCCACCACTACCTCTTGGCTGAAAAATCCTTTGGCAAGGCCTCTTCCAAAACCAACCTCATTTGAGAGTGTGATGTATGTATCTCCGTTCGTATCATCCGAGCCCGTTCTCTTTAAGGTTGCATTTTTTGCTCCCGAAGAGTACGACTCGGAAGAAACCCTTCACCTTTGTGAAGATGAACGATCATCATCACCCTCGAACAAGTTTGATCCTCTTCCCATAGGCCCTTACTATGTTGTTTCCGACCATGATCGAAAAGCAACATCAAGCTTCCATGATGAATCTCTTGAGATAGAGAACTCACGGGCCATGGAAGATTGTGAAACACTAACTTTGGAGTCCAAAGAAATTAATCTCTTGGATGAGCATGGAAGTTTCATTCCTAAAATCCTACATAGACCATGCTCGTCTACTGCCTCTCCAAAGTTAGCCACAACTAGTGCCTCGAGCACACACGAGGACTACAACCACCTCAAGGTCCTCTTCTACAAAACGTTTAGAAGGTTGGTTGTAGATGCATATATTTACCATAAGCATTGCAAATTTCGTGGTTGCTCTATTGCACTAACCTTGCATCTGGAAGCTTCAAGACACATCAACAATTGGTGATGAGACGGGAATGACATCACCAATGGTAGCTGCAAGAGAATGTTCCCAAGGTCAAGCTTATGACCATAAACAAAGCACTGCCGGGAGATAGCCCCAATGATTAGCATTTAGTTCCCTTTTGAATAAAAAGCAAGATCATGTCTTTAGGATAAAGTTGTCCTTCGGGTATTTTTGGTTGCTAACCATTTCAGGTAGAGATCAAGAAGAACGATGGACAGGTGATGCCTAAGAGCATGAGAGCTACGACGCCTACAACACCTTAGTAAGTCTTGGTGAGGAAACTTTATGAAAGGAGGCTTGAACTCCACACACGTGATTTGTGTTGCCTAGCAATCCAAACTCGAAGTGTGGGGGAGGTATGTGAGCATCCTAAATAAAATTACACTCTACTAAATCTTACCTTGGTTTGGAGATGGTGTTGGTTCATGTATCTTGTCCAAACAAATAAAAAAAAGAAAAAAAAGAGGGGAGCACCACGACGTTGACTTATGATCATTCATCAACAAAATGCCATGGTAAGTTCCTCCAGGTATGTCCTGCTTTTGACTTTAAACAGAGCCCTTCCGGGAGGCACCCAAGGTTCACCAGTCTTATGCTCATGTTTATATCCCTTTGAGTCTAGCTTATCGTGCTTTCATGCTTCCTTCATCTTTGCTCGTCTACCCTATGGTTTGAATGTATGCTCAATTGATGTACATTCATAGATCTTTTCAAATTAAGCATGGTGCTTAGGTTGAAATGTCTTCTTTAATCAAACAAGACATGGTGTTGAGTTTGATTGATGAACGTTAGAGTTATGCTTGCATAGATCTTGGTTATATTTGTGAACTAACCCCTATAGGAAAATTCAAATCCGAAATGGGTAAGTCATCGAGCTGGATTCAAATGGGAAGGTAAGCCAAGGCACTGAGTCATTTTGCGCAACATTTTTGTTGATGTGATCCTGAATCAGCCTTGTTGAGTTAAGTTTCATGGTGAAGAATAGAGATAAAAAAACCCAAAAAAATATTTGAACTCGAATAAAGGCTCCTTGGTTCTCGAACCATAGATTCTATCTTTTGTTTCCATCCTTAGGTTTGAATGATAGCACCAGTCGAAGTACAAGTGTGGGGGAGGTCTCTCAAGCTCATCATCAACATACAAACTTGAGACCTCCCACAAAAGTGTTACATTCATCAACTTCTCCAACATGACAAGAAATAAGGTGAGAGCACCAGAGTGTGTTGGCCACCCCCATGGGTCGTCCATCTCACTTCTAGGATTGACTTGATCCCTATCTTCTTCAAAAAACGATGGTATGTGCACTCCACCTCTCAACTCCTTGATTCATGAGTTTGAATGAGTTTCAATTCTTATCTTCAAAATCAAGCTCAAATAAAATGAACTGATGTGTTAAGCCTGCTCTACATGTTTCACATGGTTGGCTTGCATATGTTTTATTCCTTGTTATGACCTTGATGCTTGTGAAAAAAATCATTAGGACCTCATGATCATCTAAGTAGTCGATGTTTGAGATATGGTTGGATGATATGATCTTCACTCTTAATGTTTGAGAGCTTGGGAAATTTGAAAAGCCTTTGCAAAGCTCCTCTTTGATGTGCCAAAGTCCTACCAAAGCCATATGATGAGTTATCTTGAAAACCTTATACACATATGCTGCTTGCCTTTGCATTGAGCTTTGTCAAATTGTTGTGACCCTTGTGAGAATTCCTTTCATGCTTTCATGATCAAGATTCATGTGCACACTATATCCCCCTTGCTATACTTCTAAACTGAAAGTTAGCATTGTACCATTCATCCATCCATTCCACAAAATAAATGCTTCATCATGTACGTGTAAGTCTCTCTCCTTAGTTATTGCTACAAAAGAGACATGACTATCGTAAAAAATATGGACATATGAAGGTCGAAGCAAAAAAAAGTTGGACACATGAAGGTCCAAGAAAGAAGAAGAAGAAAAAAGAGATGATAGACATGTTCTCAAAAGATTTATAAAGGAGAGAGACCATGCACAAAGGAGTTCTTTATTCCATCCACCATCCACCATACCCATACATGTGCACATCTTGATCTGATTGTATGATTTGATTTCTTCTTGGATCCGCTCTTTGACTATATGCGATACATGTGATACAAGTATGCATCATCTTCATACCCTACCTTGAGCTCCACATATAGCCATCATTAGAAGTAGGATGAAGAAAGGCACATGCCTTGGTGAGGATATATACACATTGAGTGACATGAGAGAATTAAATGAGGAGCAATGCAAGGTTTGTTTTTGTAAACTTTTGAAAAAACCCCAAGCTACTTGACATATAGAGTTGAAGTGACTTGATTCATTACCGTTCCATTCCTCAACTTCCCAAGATGACATGATAGACATTTCAAAGTTCACAAGTGCAAGGTAAGACTTGGAATATCTCTTATGCTCACTTCATACCTTCAGAATCATTTTTCACCTTAGTCCTTTCTCCTTCACCCGAGGACGAGCAAAGGCTAAGTGTGGAGGTGTGTTGACGGCTGTTAAACCCCATATTTAGGCCGTCAACTCCTACATAAAACACATAAAATATGATCATCAACATAGTGGTAGGAGTTATTTCTAACAAGTTCCACGAGTGTTGGTGAATATTTGTAGCTATGGAAATGAAGTGGGAATGCACCTATGTGGCCAAACTAGCACAACTCCAACCAACCAGAGGCTGCCATATAGGCTTCCCATAGATCCATGGTCCCACAAGAGCAAGGAAACACACTTCCGACCAATCAGAGCAAAACACAAGGATCTATGGGCCCACCTGAGGGAGTAAAACACCTCATTTCGACCCACACATCTGGGTCAAGCTCGAGGGCCCACATACCAGTCACCTGGCCAAAGCTGGGTACAAACGGTGGAGCTGGGGGATCGGCCGAACCCCTGGTTCGGCCGACCTAGCCCTGGCCCCATTCGCCATCAGCTTCCACGTGTAGGCTCCAGATGATGTCCTAAGGTCGGTTGTGACAGGTATCCAAGGAGTTACCGCCTTAAACCGTCGGTCCATGCCACATGTCACAAGGAGAAGCATTGGAGGAGAATATCTAGGGAATATTCCCTCGAGGAACTCCACACTCCAAGGCATCTACGCTCTCCAAGTGCCTATAAATACTAGAGGAGGGGGCTAAATTAGAGACACACTTCACCATCCAACTTTGAGAGCTCCTCTTGTGTTTAGTGCTTAGAGAGTTAGGAAGAGAGTGAGGGGTTGTAGTGAGAGGGGTGCCAAGGTGTTGGCGTTTCCCTCTCATACTTGTACCTCGATGGATGCTGCTACACTTCAATTAGAATAAAGTGAGTATTCATGCATATTCTGTGGCAGAACCGCCCAAATTAATCCGGCTTAAGTGCGCTAACCTTCCATTGGTCATCATGCAATTAAATCAGATTAAGATGTCAGTCTGTCGGTCAAGCCCGATGCAACCACGAACAGTTACCTCGATCGAAACAAGTCATGTGAATACCCCCTCAAAGGAGAGTCCCAGAGATTACAGCAATCCACAATTATTTAAAGGTCCCACATGAGGTACTTATTACAAACCAGTTCACATGCATAAAGTAACAATTGTCTCAGAGTTTTGAAAAGCAGCGAAAATAAACTATTTATTCGAAAGCGGTAGTGACATCACGTGAAGCCGTCGTGACGTCACTCAGAAGCGTCCTCGTCTCAAACAACAGTCCAACCAGGAGGAAGGGTGGTCGGCCAGGTAAGACCTGCAACCATCTCCTCAAGAGCACTACCTGAAAAATAATTCAACAAGCAAGGCTGAGTATACTAATACTCAGCAAGACTTACATCACCAACTTCTAAACATGCAAGGCTTTTGGCTGGTGGGTTTGTTTTGCCAAATAGCGACTAAGAGTGGATCATTGCTTTCAAAATTTTAGCATCAAGTTCTAGTTCAAGTTAACCATTCTAGGTAAGCAACATGTACTAACCAAGCAAGTGGAGCAAGCAATTAAGCAAGCATCAAGTTTCTTTCCATCGTCATGTTCCACTTTTTACTCAATGCGACACAGAGGTTAAGTAGTCTCATTAGCTGCGAGAAACAGACAGTTCGAACCGATTTTAACCTTGCAAGGGGGATACTAAACACACGGAAAAGCATCAACCCCGAGGGTTGACGCTAACCAGGTCGTTCCCATGTCTTCCGAGTTTGTTAATCCGAGCCTACTCCCCTTGGACACAAGCCTTAGCCGGTCATACTTCGCGGCTGTAGCCGGCCGGCCTCGGTCTTGAGCCACGTGTCAGCGACAGGGGGATAAATCCCAGGGAAAGCAGGACAAGGCCACGCCCTCTTTCGAACAGGTACTAAACTTACCGGTCCCATGCCCAAACAAGTGCTTAGTGCTTTCAAACACTTAACCAGCAGTACCGTACCTTTCGGCCTTAACCAAATTTAGCATACACGGACGGGGCATCTACATGACAAAAATCCCCACCCGTTATCCTTATGATTCCAACATAAGTAAAGCAGTTGATTCCTATATCTCGCGAGTGACAGGAAATCACTCGATTTTTACCGGGTCCTTATAGCGTGGCAACTATCGACCTGTCATACTAGTATTGCAAAGCATAGAAACCTAGGATCATGCAACTAAGGTTTCAATTCAACTCCTGAACGTAAATGCACAAACATAATCTTAGCAAAACATAGTTGCATGTATTCAAAACATGGGACATGCTCCGAGGCTTGCCTTCGGGCACGTTGTTAGCTTGGGACTCCTCTGTACCTGCGTTCGGGTCTTGCTTGACCTGGACGGCGTTCACTTCACCTTCCGCTTGGCTTTCTCCTCCAGCGGGTACGAGTTCGTAGTCGCCGTCAGTGAGGACTTGTTCTAAATGAATGCACATGCAATAAGAGTGTGATCTTTTATCGAGTCACCATAATTGCATAATGATAAACCCAGGGTGTATTTAGTGACACATTCACCTGTACAATTTTGGTCTGACCTTCCCTTTCTTTAATTAAGTTTGTAGTTACTCATTAAAGTACTTGGGGTTTGTTGATGGTGATTGTGTACACATATAAAATTATTTGGTTTGATTTCAGTACAAAACAGCAAGGGTGTGTGAGGTGACTTGTTTAATTTATTCAATTAGCTTAACAAGGTGATTTATTATTATTTAGCCTTTTAAGCAATGAAATTTGATAATTTATTCTGTCAGTTTGGTGCATGGTTTTAATGTGAGAAAATTACAGTATGCTCTTGGTGGTTTATTTGATTTGCTGACCAAAAATCAGAGCAAGATCGTGTATACATTTGCCACAATAAATTAAACAGGAACAGCACACTAACATCAAGAATAAATCCTAATAAATCACACTAACAACAATTGGTCCTTAGATTCCTACCAGAACCTATACTAGTCTAAGCAAGTTCACATGCTAAAGCATAGCTCCAAAAGATCACAGGATCTTGCTGTTTTAATTTCTCTAGATTAAACTGTTATGATTTAAAGGAGCAAGCTAAACAGATCACGCTAAGCTCAAACATTTATCACAGATACAACATGATGTAAACAAGTTACTGCAAAAAGTTGGGATTTAACTATTGAACAGATTAATTACTAAAATTCATAGATCTAAATGTGTGCTGATAGCATAAATAAATCATAACTCAAAATCTAGTGTGTAACTTTTTACAGGAGCTTACACATTGCATCAGCTACAACATAACCAAAAATTAGCACAAACAAGGCAGTAGATTTCAAACTATGCACAAATTTAAGTTTGGACAGATTTGAACTTAATTTGAAATCTATACGGGAAACACATATACATGCTTTCTATAAAAGGTAAAGCACAACACCAGGAGTTCAACAAAATTGAGTTTGCATTTTTCTGATTTTTCTGTGATTTTTAACTGACTTTTGAAGTTTCTGGAATTCAAACCTAGATCTAAATAATCTATTTACAACCAAGCCCCTAGAACTTTGCAGAAAGAACCCTAGAAAGATCTATGGCTTTGCAATGTGGTCCCTGGACCACGGCCGGCGGCGGGTTTGGCCGGATTCCGGCGAGGTGGGGCCACGAGGCTCCGTGAGAGCATGCTAGAGTTGCTCAGGGGCTCACCACGCGTTGATCCCGTGCAAGGAGCTCGGCCGGAGGTGGCGTGACGGCGGCGGACGGCGGAGCAGAGCGGCGGCGCTCGGCCTCTTCTCTATCTCCGACGATGGTGGGGGCAGAGAGGCTCGGGCTGGGGCTGGGGAGCTCGAGTGTAGGGTGGCGAGCGCGGTGGAGCACGCGAATGGCAGTGGCGCGGAGTGGAGCGGTGGGGTCGCCGGCAAGGCAGCCTGGCGGCGAGGTGGAGCGCGGGTGGAGGGGATTCGTGGCGAGGGGGGACCGCACCTTTTATAGGTGGCCTGAGGCAAGATCCGGACGGTGGATTGGATGGGACGGAGCTCCACGTGGAGGCTCGGACGGCGTCATGGCTTGGCTGCCATGGCGGGCAGGGAGCGCCGGTCGGCGTCCTGTCGCGGCGTCGCGCGTGCTGGCGATGCGGTTTGCGGCCGGTCGGGCGAAGGGCTCGCGCCGGGGTTGGTCAGCAGCGCGGGCAGGGGGAGGTCGCATCACGGCCAGGGGTGCTCGCGCGGCTGGTCGGGGAGACAGCGGCTGCGGCGCGCCGCGTGGCGGCTCTTGGCGCGCCGGGGCTGTCCGGGTGGCGCGCCGGGGGCGAGGCTGTCCTCAGCCGGTCGGAAGCGTAGCAAGCGGGTTGGCGAGCAGCTCCGCGGCGCAGGTGGCGGCGTGCCGCGTGGTGCGAGCGCGGGCGCACATCGCGTCCGGTCGGCTGGCGCAGGGGACAAAGCAGCTCGGACGGGGGCATAAAGGGGACAGGGCGCGTCGCCATTAATGGCAGAGGCGACCTCGACATCCAGGTCAGAGACCCCGCGCCATGTGGCGGGCGCGGTCGGGCGCCGTCAGGCTGGAACGCGTGCGCCGACGCGTGAACGTCGTTTCATCGAACACCTACCGGGCGCCTGTTCCAACACAAATTTCTCCAAAAATTTGAACTAAACTTCAAAATCTCCAAATACAAAAGTTGTGTCCCGTAGTGTAGGTTACAACTTTTGTAAATGTTGACCATAGAAAAAGTCTTTAGATCAACGGGAGATTTGAGGAGAACACAGCGTGAACTCGAGTGCCAGCCTGCCGTGAACTTCTGTGTTTGACTGACTTTGACTGAGAATTGAGGTGCTTTCCACTTAAAATCTTGCAAAGTGCCATTTAGCAAAGTTGTGTCCCACTAAAAGCTGAACAACTTTTATATTGGCTGATTTTTAAGTTCTTAAGTGAAATTTCAAATTCAAGCCATGCCAACCAGAAAAGGTTCAAAGTTCACCGAGATACACAGGGTTTTGGATGGACTTTTCTTAAGTGAAAATCTAGGTAGGGCCAAGGTGCACTTAATTAAGCTAAGACACAAGGTTTAGCAGGTGATTAAGCTAATTAACACCTAGATTGTCACAGCCTACCCCCCTTAAACAGAATCTCGACCCGAGATTCGAGTGTAGAAAGAACTAGTGTGTGCAAGAATGCTTACGATCATGTAGCAGAAGGAAACCCGGAAACTTGGTGTTCAGATAATTCTCCATTTCCCACGTGGCTTCTTCCTCGGTGTGATGATTCCACTGTATCTTGTACATTTTCATAATCTTTCTTCTTGTTCCCCTTTCTTTGCGATCGAGAATCCGGAGAGGGTGTTCCACGAGAGCCAAGTCTGGTTCTACCCATGCTAAGTCTTGGTCGACAATCTCAATCTCTGGAACTCGAACACACTTCTTGAGTTGAGATACGTGGAAAACATTATGGACAGCTGATAGCCTCTCAGGAAGTTGTACTCGGTACACTACGGGTCCACAAACTTCTATGATCTCATAGGGTCCAATGTAACGAGGTGCCAATTTTCCTTTTACTCCGAACCTTTGTACTCCCTTAGTGGGTGAGACTCGAAGGTAAACGTGATCTCCAACAAAGAACTGTAGGGGCTTCTTCCTCTTATCAAAATAACTTTTCTGCCTGGATTGGGCAGCCTTCAGGTTAGCCTGAATCACTTTCACTTTCTCCTCTGCCTCGGTCACTAGGTCAGTGCCTAACATCGGTCTCTCACCGGTTTGGGACCAACTCAACGGGGTTCGACACCTCCTGCCATACATTGCCTCAAAAGGTGCCATCTTCAAGCTAGCTTGGTAGCTATTGTTGTATGAAAACTCAGCGAGGGGTAGACATTTGTCCCAATTCTTGTTGAAGTGTAGTACACAAACTCTTAACATATCTTCAACTATCTGATTAACCCTTTTGGTCTGGCCGTCTGTTTGCGGGTGGTATGCGGAACTGTGGATTAACTTGGTTCCTAAAGATTCATGTAGTCGTTTCCAAAAATGGGCCATAAATTGCGGGCCTCTATCTGATATGATGGTCTTGGGCATCCCGTGCAAGCGAAGAATTTGGTCAAAGTAGATATCCGCATAATGTTTGGCTTGATAGGTGGTATTGACCGGAATAAAGTGGGCGGTTTTGGTAAGCCGATCAACAATAACCCATATAGAATCATGTTTTTGGGAAGTGAGGGGTAATCCCGAGATGAATCCATACTTATGTCCTCCCATTTCCAAGATGGTATTGGAAGGGGTTGTAGCGTTCCAGCTACCTTAAGGTGACTGGCCTTAATTCTTTGGCAAGTATCGCACTCCGAGACGTACGTGGCAATATCCTTCTTCATTCTTGTCCACCAAAAATTTTGTCTCAAATCTTGGTACATTTTGCTGCTTCCCAGGTGAATGGATAATTTAGAGAGGTGAGCCTCATCTAATATTTCCTTTCGGAGTTCCGGGTTTTTGGGTACTACTAGACGTTCCCCAAAATGTACTACCTCTTTCTGATCCAATCGGAAACAACGATACCTTCTCATCTCCTTCGGAAAGTCTTTCCTTAATGATTTTGATGCATTTATCTTGAGATTGAGTGGCAGCGATCTTGTCGTAGAGAGTTGGTTCTAAGGAAATGTTATTTAACGAGCCATGAGGAACAACCTCCAGACTAAGTTTCCTCATCTCTGCGCATAGGGTCTGGTTGTAGGTTTCTGCGGTGAGACAGTTGCAATGTGCTTTCCGACTCAAGGCATCGGCTACAACGTTGGCCTTTCCAGGATGATAAAGTATTTCCAAGTCATAGTCCTTGACCAATTCCAACCTTCTACGTTGCCTCATATTCAGATCTAACTGAGTAAGGATATACTTAAGACTTTTGTGATCGGTGTACACTTTACACTGTGCTCCCATGAGGTGGTGTCTCTAAAGTTTTAGAGCATGAATCACGGCTGCTAATTCGAGATCATGGGTAGGGTAATTCAGCTCATGTGGGCGAAGGGCTCGAGAAGCATAAGCAATGACTCTGTTTTCTTGCATGAGAACACATCCCAACCCTGTGCCTGAAGCATCGCAGTAGATGTCATAAGGCTTCGTGTTGTCAGGCTGTGCCAGAACGGGTGCGGAAGTGAGGAGTTGTCTCAAGGTGTGGAAAGCTTCTTCACATTTCTCCGTCCATTTGAACTTAGCTCCCTTCTTGAGTAGTTCAGTCATTGGCTTAGCTATCTTTGAAAAATTAGGAATGAAACGACGATAGTACCATGCCAGACCAAGGAAACTACGAATTTGATGAACTGAGGCGGGAGTTTCCCAATCCATGACCTCTTGTACTTTCCCAGGGTCCACTGAAATGCCATCTTCAGAGATTGTGTGCCCGAGGAACTTGACACTGTTGAGCCAGAATTCACATTTAGAGAACTTGGCATAAAGCTGATGATCTCTAAGTGTTTGCAGAACAATGCGAAGATGCTCAGCATGTTCTTCCTCATTTTTGGAGTAGATCAGAATGTCATCGATGAAGACCACAACAAATTTGTCAAGATAGGGCATGAAGACCGAATTCATGAGATACATAAAGTAAGCCGGTGCGTTGGTGAGTCCAAAGACATGACTAGGTACTCATATAGACCATACCTTGTAGAGAAGGCGGTTTTAAGGATGTCGCAAGGGC
This sequence comes from Urochloa ruziziensis, assembly GCA_015476505.1. NCBI lineage: Eukaryota > Viridiplantae > Streptophyta > Magnoliopsida > Poales > Poaceae > Urochloa > Urochloa ruziziensis. Next base: position 4,356,256 of record CM027126.1, on the reverse strand, counting down.
GGATCTTGATTTGATGGTACCCAGAACGAAGATCAATTTTTGAGAAGATTTTCGCACCAGCTAACTGATCGAAGAGAATATCAATGCGGGGTAAGGGGTATTTGTTCTTGATGGTCACCGCATTGAGAGGGCCATAGTCCACACATAACCTCAAGCTTTTGTCCTTCTTTTTAGCAAAGAGGGCAGAACATCCCCAAGGTGAGGTGCTAGGTCGGATAAAACCTTTCTCAAGCAACTCATGCAATTGTGTTTTCAACTCTGCCAACTCTATGGGTGACATCCTATACGGTCGCTTGGATATAGGAGCGGTGCCAGGCTGAAGCTCAATAACGAACTCAATGTCTCGGTCAGGCGGCATGCCTGGCAAGTCCTCCAGAAAGACATCGGGGAACTCACAAACCACTGGGATATCCTCAACTCTAAGCTCAGCCAGTGAGAATAGATGGGAACTTGTGTAGACTTTGTGTGGCAGATAGAGATCTGTGTGGCCTAAGAGTGGTGAGTGTATCTCCACTACCCTCTCAGGAATATCAAGTATGACCCGGTGTTTAGTCATCCAATCCATTCCCAGAATGATATCCATCCCTTCCAAGTTTACATTTATCAGGTGAGTCTTAAAATTCTTACTGCCCAATATTCTTGTTACTTGCTGTGCGATTTAATTTGTGGATATCTTCCCACCTGGACTTGTGATCAAGTAGGGTGTGACGGTGCAGGAAAGGTTCAGACCACACTTCTGACTAAACTCGGCACTTATAAAGCTATGTGTTGCACCCGAATCAAAAAGTATAACTGCAGGTTGATTGTGGACAGAAAAGTTACCCGTCATCACTGGTGCTTCCTCGGGAAGATCTGTGAGAGTGGTGAAGTTGATTCTCCCCTGACAGACTTGCACCGTCTGCCTCCTTCCTTTGCCCTAGTTCTGCACTCGTCCTTGGTTCCGTTACCTGTTCTGGGGGCATTCCTTGTAATAGTGACCCGTCTGTCCGCACTTGAAACAAGCACTCCCGTTACTCGGACAGGCTGGTACCTGATAGTTATTGCGGGGAGCAGCAGGCGGGGATGGAGCGGGGAAACGATTCTGTGCCTGCTGTGGTGGCCTGATAACCCAACGTCCTTGCTGCCCGGGTTTCTGGGGGTTGGGAGTAGGGTTGTTCTGCACAATCTTGTACCTCTGATTTTGGGAACTGCCCTGAGTCATGGGTGCCTTCCTCTTCTTCTCGGCCTGAACGGTAGCCATGGCATCTTCCTCGGTGATGGCCAGGTTCACAAGTTCATTGTAAGTGGCAGTCCTGGTGGTGTTCAGGCGCTACTTGAGCTTAGCGCTAAGGCCTCTGCGGAAACGCTCCATCTTTTTCTGATCCGTGTCAGCATGAGAGCCTGCATACTGGCAGAGATTGTTGAAGGTCTAGGCATACTGGGACACAGACCTATTACCTTGGGTGAGAGCCAGGAACTCATTAAGCTTTCTCTCAATTAAACCCTCAGGAATATGGTGAGCTCCGAAGGCGGTCTTGAAATCAGCCCAAGTTATCACAGTGTTTTCTGGAAGGGTGGCCAGGTGATTCTCCCACCAGATGAGGGCGGGTCCTCGGAGTAACTGGGCAGCAAACCTAGCCTTGCTCTCCTTGGAGCATGGTAGGGCAAGCACCGAAAACTTGGATTCCACAGCACGAATCCAAGCGTCCGCATTCAATGGCTCAGTTGCTTCATGGAAGGTCGGTGGCTGAGTACTCAGGAAGTGTTCATAGCGAGAAACTTGAGGTTGAGCATCATGGTGTCCCCCTGGGCGTTGTTGCATCAGCTGACGCTGCACATTTAGCATCCCCCACATCACTTCGTTTTGGGTGGCGAAAAACGCCTCCATTGGATTCTGCGGGGGCTGCGGCAGTGGTTGCTGGTTTGCTTGGGTGCCACTGTTTTGCCCAGCGGTGAAGTTGGTACGGCGGGTCGAGTCAACCATCTGCAAAATGTTTTACTCATCAGCCACATGATCATGAACTCGTATACAAGGTAAACAAGGCAATCATGCGCGAAAACAGTAAACATTCATCGCAGAATTTCTTGGTCAGCAAGGCTGTCAGAGGAGAAAATTCATATCTCCCAGGTTACATGCCCAATAATTATGAATGTTTGCCAGCAGCTAGCAAATTCAGTGAGCTACAACTTTTGTTTGTAACTCCAGGTCAGATTCGAACTCTAGCTAGGGCAAAAAATTAAAAGTTTGCGTCCCTGTCTCTGCTGTTTTCAAAATGGCCAAGGCTCTAAAACGTGCATAACTCTCTCAGTTCTCAACCAATTGAGCTGAAATTTTTCGAGCATCATCATTATGAAATTCCTTACAACTTTGGTATTCAACATTCAGCCCAGAAATGAAAGATGCATGCATTAAAATTCAACCCAGATTCAGCTGCAGAGTTTAGCTGTTACAACCATATCGAATCGACAAACTCTAGGGTCAACTCCTACCCTAAGTTAAATCATGGTCATGCTGCACAAAAGACATACTCAACTCAAAGCTAGCCTATTACATCACTGTCCAAAAGTAGGCTACGTTGAGGAGTAATACTGCTAACAACCTAGAAGTCGTCGAGGTTGTTAACCGAATCCACACTCTCGACGGGGGAACCGGGGGCTGCGGGTGGAGGCGTCATGTCACTAAGGGTATCCACTCCAGACATACCCTGTACCTCCTCTGGGTCTATCTCTATCTCCATGGGCTCCTCCTCCTCTTCATCTACCATCTCCACGTCCTGCTCCAGAGGAACCTACTGCTGAAGTATCCCTATGTGCTGGTGGGCGTCCTCAATGTCAAGGTGAAGGTCGTGAACCTCGTCCTCTAGCTCTCCAACACGGTCAAGGAGCCCAACCCGCTCATTGTGAAGCGAGTCTATCTCCTCCTGCATCATCTCGATCTAGCCTAGGTGGGTAGCATGCTCCTCCTGCATCTCGGCTATCTGTGCCAAGTGAGTCTCTCGCTCCTGCTGAAAGGTGGTGACCTGTCCAAGCAAGTCTCCAATCTGAGCCTGGAAGTTGGCCATAGCCATGTCTGTGTCAGAAGCCTCCATGGTGAGAGTAGTGTAGTCGTACTGAAGCTGTCGGAGCGACCGGTGAGAAGCCATACCAAACTCGGCTGTGTCACCCAGTCCTCCCTGAAGCAGTGCTCAGAGTCTAGAAAACGCAGTCACACACCGTGCTAGTCCCTCAGCGGTAGGAACAGCACCAGTCCATTCCACAACCGCCCTCACGTGAGCTCGACGCTCCAACCAAGCCGGGTCGTCAGGCTGTGTGGTAGGAAGCAACCCAAGTGGGGAAGTCATCACCTCCATGGGGCGAAAGTCACAAAAGACGTTCAGCACCTGCAAGGCAGCTGACTCCACGGTGTCGGCTAGCCGGTGGCCTATCACCTCTGCGTCGAACAGAGGCCACTCGGGGTGGTGAGGGTGAGGTGGCACGTAGACCCTGGTGAAGCAACGAAGCACACCGTCCTCAAGGAACTCGCGACACGAGTAGAGGGGTGGTGAGGCGAAGCTGGCGGTGCTCAGAGCGTCCCACAAAATAGAGGGAAAACCCTCCCAGGCGAGACACTCAGAGTGGAGGAAGTCGTCCGCACCAAGCACAAAGTGAAACGCGGCAGCCATCTATAGAAAAAGTGAACAAGGGACCGGGTGAGAACTTGTGCGGAAGAAAAAGAAGATCGGGACAGCGGTGGAAGAACGGGTGTAACTCCAAAACTACCCAACCAAAAGCTCCCAAATTTTACCAGGTTGTTCTTAAGGTTATTAACCACAAGTTTGGTATTCAGAGGTTGGTTTGGTTTTGAGTTTAAGGTGGGTAAAACACTCAATTTTTAACTTGCTGTCTGCCAGATTTTTCCAGCAAACAGTCAGCTCTTGGTTTGATCATAACTCAAGTTTTACTTGCCCAAAAATTTTGAAATTTTTACAGCAGCTCAGTTACAAAATTATGAACAACTTTTATATAGGGTGCCCAGCCAACTGAGATGTTTTAATGACCCAAAAAAAATCGGACCAGCATAGAACACAGATTTGACAGATTTTCAGGAGTTGGTGAGATTTACGATTTTTATTTCCTTTTTGCCTCAAGTTTTCTTAACAACTTTTAAGGTGGTTAACATGATGCAAAAGAACTAAAATCGTCCTCACAAATACCAACAAGCCTTGGTGTACGTAGTTAGTTTCCGGTGGCGAGGCACAATATAGTCTCTCCCTATAATAGCTAGTCGTCACTCAGACCATCGTAACCTTAAACGAACGGAGTCAGTGTACCTGCAAGAAAACCATGAACCTTCCGTGCCAGCACGTCATGGAAGCGTCCCCATTCATTACCGTTCAATTATAAAAACGGTATCCATGCGTTCAACACTGCATGGACAGTTCATCTAGTCTAGGTCGTACGCTCATTTTGAATAGAGCACACAACCCTTCGCATAACTCGTGATGAGGCATCATGCACACGTCTCGAACCTGGCGAACAACCAGGATGATAGGCTCATTGGAATTAGAACCATACCATCAAGACCTTGCGCACATATCAAAACATGTGGGTGACTCATACACAACCGCAATGATAGGTTCCTTGGAATGGAGATCCTATCACCCTTCGTGCACGCGAGGCACGGCAACCAGCGCACGTATAAAACACGTGGGCAAGGGTGTGCTGGGCAGGTTAGTCAAATATACCATACTTAGCAAGCCACCTGAAACAACCCAAAATTCCCTCTAGGGCTTCACGATCTAGTTAATCCTTAGCGATCCAACGAGTTTTCGCAAAGCACTAGTTGGTCAAATTTTATTGTAAAACAAGTGTATCGGGACCGTGCGAACCTCTGGTGCACAACTTTTCGCTCTGATACCAGCTGTGGCAGAACTGCCCAAATTAATCCGGCTTAAGTGCGCTAACCTTCCATTGGTCATCACGCAATTAAATCAGATTAAGATGTCAGTCTGTCGGGTCAAGCCCGATGCAACAACGAACAGTTACCTCGATCGAAACAAGTCATGCGAATACCCCCTCGAAGGAGAGTCCCAAAGATTACAGCAATCCACAATTATTTAAAGGTCCCACTTGAGGTACTTATTACAAACCAGTTCACATGCATAAAGTGACAAATGTCTCAGAGTTTTGAAAAGCAGCGGAAATAAACTATTTATTCGAAAGCGGTAGTGACATTACGTGAAGCCGTCGTGATGTCACTCAGAAGCGTCCTCGTCCCAAACAACAGTCCAACCAGGAGGAAGGGTGGTTGGCCAGGTAAGACCTGCAACCATCTCCTCAAGAGCACTACCTAAAAAATAATTCAACAAGCAAGGCTGAGTATACTAATACTCAGCAAGACTTACCCGTCGGGTGAAAACTACATCACCAACTTCTAGACATGCAAGGCTTTTGGATGGTGGGTTTGTTTTGCCAAAGGGTGACTAAGAGTGGATCCTTACTTTCAAAATTTTAGCATCAAGTTCTAGTTCAAGTTAACCATTCTAGGTAAGCAACCTGTACTAACCAAGCAAGTGGAGCAAACAATTAAGCAAGCATCAAGTTTCTTTCCATCGTCATGTTCCACTTCTTACTCAATGCGACACAGAGGTTAAGTAGTCTCATTAGCTGCGAGAAACAGACAGTTCGAACCGATTTTAACCTTGCAAGGGGATACTAAAGACACGGAAAAGCATCAACCCCGAGGGTCAACGCTAACCAGGCTGTTCCCATGTCTTCCGAGTTTGTTAATCCGAGCCCACTCCCCTTGGACACAATCCTTAGCCGGTCATACTTCGCGGCTGTAGCCGGCCGACCTCGGTCTTGAGCCACGTGTCAGCGATAGGGGGATAAATCCCAGGGAAAGCAGGACGAGGCCACGCCCTCTTTCGAACAGGTACTAAACTTACCGGTCCCATGCCCAAACAAGTGCTTAGTGCTTTCAAACACTTAACCAGCAGTACCGTACCATTCGGCCTTAACCAAATTTAGCATACACGGACGGGGCATCTACATGACAAAAATCCCCGCCCGTTATCCTTATGATTCCAACATAAGTAAAGCAGTTGATTCCTATATCTCGCGAGTGACAGGAAATCACTCGACTTTTACCGGGTCCTTATAGCGCGGCAGCTATCGACCTATCATACTAGTATTGCAAAGCATAGGAACCTAGGATCATGCAACTAAGGTTTCAATTCAACTCCTGAACGTAAATGCACAAACATAATCTTAGCAAAACATAGTTGCATGTATTCAAAACATGGGACATGCTCCGGGGCTTGCCTTCGGGCACGTTTTAGCTTGGGACTCCTTTGTAACTGCGTTCGGGGTCTTGCTCGACCTGGACGGCGTTCACTTCACCTTTCGCTTGGCTTTCTCCTCCAGTGGGTACGAGTTCGTAGTCGCCGTCAGGGGAGACTTGTTCTACACGAATGCACATGCAATAAGAGTATGATTTTTTATCGAGTCACCATAATTGCATAATGATAAACCCGGGGTGTATTTAGTGACACATTCACCTTGGACAATTTTGGTCTGACCTTCCCTTTCTTTAATTAAGTTTGTAGTTACTCATTAAAGTACTTGGGGTTGTTGATGGTGATTGTGTACACATATAAAATTATTTGGTTTGATTTCAGTACAAAACAGCAAGGGTGTGTGAGGTGACTTGTTTAATTTATTCAATTAGCTTAACAAGGTGATTTATTATTATTTAGCCTTTTAAGCAATGAAACTTCGATAATTTATTCTGTCAGTTTGGTGCATGGTTTTAATGTGAGAAAATTACAGTATGCTCTTGGTGGTTTATTTGATTTTTTGACCAAAAATCAGACCAAGATCATGTATACATTTGCCATAATCAATTAAACAGGAGCGGCACACTAACATTAAGAATAAATCCTAATAAATCACACTAACAGCAATTGGTCCTTAGATTCCTACCAGAACCTATACTAGTCTAAGCAAGTTCACATGCTAAACCATAGCTCCAAAAGATCAAAGGATCTTGCTGTTTTAATTTCTCTAGATTAAACTGTTATGATTTAAAGGAGCAAGCTAAACAGATCACACTGAGCTCAAACATTTATCACAGATACAACATGATGTAAACAAGTTACTGCAAAAAGTTGGGATTTAACTATTGAACAGATTAATTACTAAAATTCATAGATCTAGATGTGTGTTGACAGCATAAATAAATCATAACTCAAAATCTAGTGTGTAACTTTTTACAGGAGCCTACACATTGCATCAGCTACAACATAACCAAAAATTAGCACAAACAAGGCAGTAGATTTCAAACTATGCACAAATTTAAGTTTGAACAGATTTGAACTTAATTTGAAATCTACACAGGAAACACCTATACATGCTTTCTATAAAAGGTCGAGCACAACACCAGGAGTTCAACAAAATTGAGTTTGCATTTTTCTGATTTTTCTTCGATTTTTAACTGATTTTTGAAATTTCTGGAATTCAAACCTAGATCTAAACAATCTATTTACAACCAGGCCCCTGAAACTTTGCAGAAAGAACCCTAGAAAGATCTATGGCTTTGCAATATGGTCCCTGGACCACGGCCGGCGGCGGGTTTGGCCGGATTCCGGCGAGGTGGGGCCACGAGGCTCCGTGAGAGCATGCTAGAGTTGCTCAGGGGCTCACCACGCGTCGATCCCGTGCAAGGAGCTCGGCTGGAGGTGGCGTGACGGCGGCGGACGACGGAGTAGGGCGGCGGCGCTCGGCCTCTTCTCTATCTCCGGCGATGGCGGGGGCAGAGAGGCTCGGGCTGGGGCTGGGGAGCTCGAGTGTGGGGTGGCGAGCGCGGTGGAGCATGCGAATGGCGGTGGCGCGGAGTGGAGCGGTAGGGTCGCCGACGAGGCAGCCTGGCGGCTAGGTGGAGCGCTGGTGGAGGGGATTCGCGGCGAGGAGGGACCGCGCCTTTTATAGGCGGCCTGAGGCGAGGTCCGGACGGTGGATTGGATGGGACAGAGCTCCACGTGGAGGCTCGGACGGCGTCGTGGCTTGGCTGCCACGGTGGGCAGGGAGCGCCGGTCGGCGTCCTGTCGCGGTGCCGCGCGTGCTGGCGACACGGTTTGCGGCCGGTCGGGCGAAGGGCTCGCGCCGGGGTTGGTCAGCAGCGCGGGCAGGGGGACGTCGCGTCGCGGCCGGGGGTGCTCGCGTGGCTGGTCGGGGAGACAGCGGCTGCGGCGTGCCGCGTGGCGGGTCTTGGCGTGCCGGGGCTGTCCGGGCGGCGCGGCGGGGGCGAGGCTGTCCTCAGCCGGTCAGAAGCGCGGCGCGCGGGTTGGCGAGCAGCTCCGCGGCGCAGGCGGCGGCGTGCCACGTGGCGCGCGGGGGCGCACGTCGCGTCCGGTCGTCTGGCATGCAGGGGACAAAGCGGCTCGGTCGGGGGCGGAAAGGGGACAGGGCATGTCGCCATTAATGGCGGAGGCGACCTCAACCTCTGGGTCAGAGACCCCGCGCCACGTGGCGGGCGCGGTCGGGGCGGTCGGGCTGGAACGCGCGCGCCGACGCGTGAACGTCGTTTCATCGAACACCTACCGGGCGCCTTTTCCAACACAAATTTCTCCAAAAATTTGAACTAAACTTCAAAATCTCCAAATACAAAAGTTGTGTCCCGTAGTGTAGGCTACAACTTTTGTAAAGGTTGACCATATAAAAAGTCTTTAGATCAACGGAAAATTTGAGGAGAACACAGCGTGAACTCGAGTGCCAGCCTGTCGTGAACTTCTGTGTTTGACTGACTTTGACTGAGATTTGAGGTGCTTTCCGCTTAAAATCTTGCAAAGTGCCAATTAACAAAGTTGTGTCCCACTAAAAGCTGAACAACTTTTATATTGGTCGATTTTTAAGTTCTTAAGTAAAATTTCAAATTCAAGCCATGCCAACCAGAAAAGGTCCAAAGTTCATAGAGATACAAAGGGTTTTGGGTGGACTTTTCTTAAGTGAAAATCTAGGTGGGGCCAAGGTGCACTTAATTAAGCTAAGACACAAGGTTTAGCAGGTGATTAAGCTAATTAACACCTAGATTGTCACATATTCTATTTAGAGTAAAGTAGTGTACTTCATTACTTTGATTAGTTCTTACTAGAGTGTGAGTCTAGAGCGTGTGAGTTAGCACTCCCACTCACGGGTTCGCTGCCCTGTCTTGGGTCGGGTGCTGCAGTGCCGTCACAGGACGTCAGTTGTGGCCGGATTGCAGTAGTAATCGGTAGAGTAGGCGTGGTTCCTAGCTACGGGTTACGCGTCGTTTGCACATCTTATCCCACGGTTTGGCCGGGGTAGTTAGTAGGTGGTGACAGCCTTGTCTTCCCTTTGAAATCCCCCACGTTCGAGAAATCGTAGAGCCGTTAGCCGGAGTCACTGTGGATGCAGTTTAAGCCGGTGCCCAAAGTGAGTGATAAAAATGTAGTCCTAGCTTCTCGCTACAAGAACTATTCATTAGGAATACTCTCTCAGTCGCTTGTTCTGGTGCCTCGTTTAGGCGGTGTGTCCTTCGGTCATTAGAATTAGATAGAGCACACATGTTCCTTGGATTCGATACCCTTGGAATACTCTTAGGGGTGAGCTACGACGATATCTGTAGATTTCTCAGTGAACGTTAAGAAACGCCAACAGTGTGTGTATCCTCCGGGGGCTTTCTTCAGTGGTCCGACCATGTTGAGGCCCCATACCGCGAAGGGCCATGTGACGGGGATCGTCTGGAGCACCTGGGCTGGATATGACACTACAAGAAATATGACCTTTTGTGACAAATTTCAAATGACGTTACGTGGATTCGTCGTTATGGTATTAAGTTTTATGACGTTTTATATACGACCATATAGCTTAATGACAAAACTGAGGTGTTCGTCGTTACAAGTAATTAAAAATCGTCACAAAGTAGTTCAGTACCAAAATTGTAACGAACTTTATTTTGTTATTAATGCCATAAGCTGAACGTCACAATTTTCTCAAAGAAAAAGACATAGTTAGATATGGGTCCCACTGCCACTTGTACAAGCCCCTGTCACTTGGAAATAAGTGGGCCCTATTATTAGCATGGTCCCATGTGGCAATTTTTTCCTATCCCTTTCCTGGCCCAGCCAAATCCAGCATGTCATCTTTTTAAGGCCATCAGCGTCCAATCCAGTGACAACTGACAAGTGCTTTCGTGGGCCAATTAGGTGGTCTGGTCCAGCACAATTTTTTTTTCCGTGGGCTTGTGTTTATATGGGTTCTTTCGTGGGCCAATTAAGTTGTCTGGTCCAGCACAATTTTTTTTCCGTGGGCTTGTGTTTATATGGGTTCTCAGGCTTAACGAGCTGGACGGCCTGCAGCCCAGCGCCGGCGTTGCCCCAAGCAAAATGAAAAAAAAAAGACATTTGGTAACGCCGAGAGATGTCGAACCCGCGACCTCCTAAAATCGCAGGTACGAATGGCTTAACCACTGGACCGTTGATGGATTTGTTGAAAGATGAAGCAACTATTTTTTGTTTTATAAATAATTCCTTTTGACGATGCAGAATAGGCGCCGAGCCCTTCTGGCACTCCAGTCCAACCGGGGCGTGACGGATAGATCACCGGCGAGGAAGCGTTCCACCGCCAACCTGTAGGCTTTCTCCGCCTTCTCCAGGTAGTGGTGCTTGCCTGCTTGGTGTTCGTGCTGCTGTATGGCCTGGGGAAAATAATCTGCATCGAGCACCCTTGATTTGGCATTTTCGTAATCCTCCCTTGTATGGCCTAGAAGAGATGAAGAAGGAACTCAGTTTTATTTATTTTACTCATTGTAATGTACCATCAGAATGGAACCTATGAGCCGTGAACTCGGTTTTAATTATTTTTGCATCAAGGATTTCTGGTGAACTTGCAAGCTCACGTGTTTGACAGAGCTACATCCTAGTCACTTCATTTTGATCTTTTTTGCAAGACAGATAATTGTCTGTATAAATGGCAGTCACCAGGCAAACCCACTCTGTTCCAATACATTGAATAAGAAGTCAACATCCACCTGTTATATAAAACAGGCACATCCAACAGCTACAATGGACACTGAATCCAAGCACATCCAGTTGCACAAATTCAAACTTTACAGAACGGATTACCCAACTACATACACACATACAGCTACTACACACTTTAGAAGCACATCAATGTCTCTGGCAATAGTTTTTCGCGAGTAGTCTCTGGCATTAGTTGTCATCATCCCCATCCAAGTCATCTGCAGGCAACCTCCTCCTTTATGTTTCTGCTGGCTGAATTCAAATCTTTTTGGAACCCTATCCTCTCTATGTTTTTGTCAAGTCTCACTGAAACTTCACAATTCAGGCAATGGCTTTCTGAATGGTGGCCTGACAGTGTTTCAGAACATTTTTCAGATATGAGACTTGAAGCTTCAGGGACTCAACCATGGCTGAACCGTGATGCCATGATGCTCAGAGCGATTGCAGCACCTGTAATACTTCCTGCTAATTCCATCAATTGACGAATTTTACTTTCTAGGAAGAGACTTAACTCACAAATATGCTAAAAGTAATAATTTGTTTGCACTGATTCAGGTGGCAGCCAGTTCATTAGGGCATCAAGCTTCAGCAGCATGAACATGGACTGGCCTGGGCAGCAAAAGTACAAAATCAGCAATTAGCTTCGTGCAGGATTAAATGACCAAGCTTCCATTGACGCGCACGTGAGAAGATGGGGGGACTGAGATCTCACCATGGCGGCAACCAGCGAGCGGGGCGGCCTTGACGACGATGGGAGGCGTCTGCGGCGGCAGCGAGGGTTGGGGGAAGGAAGCGGCGACTGCAGGAGCTTCAGCCAGCTTCTTCGGGGAGACCACGCGGGGAGGGAAGCACCTTCGTCGGGGGGCGTCAGCTTCGCCTGAGCGGCAGGGCAGCGGGCGAACTGGCGGCGGCGGCGTGCGCCGGGGGAAAGACACGGGCGAGATGGGAACGGAGAGCACAGGTCAATGGGTTCATGTATAAGGCCCAACGCACAGTGTCCGGTAGTTTCTACGTCGCCACGTAATAAATCTAAAATCTAAAATAAATGTTTGAACACATGTATGGCGTACTAAATATAGTTGAAAACAAATCATATTATATAGATGGTCCGAAAGTCACGAGATGAATCTAATGAGTCTAATTAGGTCATGATTAGACACTAAATTGCTACAGTAAACATGTGCTAATGACATATTAATTAGGTCCGTCTCGCGAATTCTGAACGTAATCTGCAATTAGTTTTTCCATTTAATACTTCAAATTTGAAAAAATTCCATTTCGAAATCTTTTCAATTCGGAACTAGGAGCATCTCCAAGAGACTCTTTATTTTTGACTTCCTATTGGACTCATTATTTGTCTCTCCATAAAGATTTCATTCTATATTGAGCATCTCACTCCAAGAGACTCTCTATCTCTCACTATTCAAATCCCTCTCCACACACTAACACGTGGGTCCCTTGCGTCATCACACACTTGGCAATCAAGTTTGGCTAGCCGGAGTGGCTAGCCAAATTTAGCCAGTGGCGTGGGCAATTTGGAGGGTGGGATAGCTTGGTGAGTTGGATGGCTAGTTTATTAGAGACCTAATTTGATGTTGAATAACTAAAATTTGGCTTGGCAAACCATTTGGCTAGTCTTTTGAACATGCTCTAAACACGACATTGATTGAAAAGAATTCATAAGCACTCTGTAATCAAAGGAACATGAATAGTTCAGTGGTAGATTGCGCAGCGATTTTAGTTGCAGCTCTAGCGTTAGTGTCTCGGTACAAATTTACTTTTTTTTTCATTTTCATGCATCTTTTATTCTCAATCTTTCAAGTTTTCTCATAATATGCTTTTTAATTCACTTTTTATATTTTCTATAGATATTTTTAATTAATTTGGTGTAATGTTAATTTTAAACACAGATCGTATAATAAAATCACTTACATGTGGGTCACGTCTAGGTGTCAGTGACTCAGACCTTTCTTGCATGCCATGGCGCTATGCCACTTTTCAATCTGTACACCTCGCTCCTTGAAGTCAGCGTACATACACCCTTTTACTCTCGGTCCCTATGCACTGGGCCACCATCCCATTGTAACAGGACCACGTACAACACCAGGTCTAGCCGCCGAAACCAGAGTTTCGGGGGGTCAAGCCGCACTTGACCAAAATTTTAGGCGAAATAAGGCCAGTCTCAGTGGAAGTGTCAAGAGCATTAAATATCATGCCACATCAACAATTTTGCTGACATGGCAGTAATATTTATGAGGGGAGTGTCATGGGATGAGAGAGGATGTCATGGTGATGACACTCCCCTGACACAGTTCTCAAAGTTTGCAGTCTTGGCAACTGTGCGGTGACACTCTCCACTGAGACTGGCCTAACTATTCTGTCCAAATATGCCCCATTCCTTTGCTCTGCATTGAGGGTAGCCTAGTAAAACCACAGGTCCACTCGCTGCTCCGCCTGGTAAATGAACAGACCCGAACCCTAGATCGAAACAATTCCTCTTCCCCCTCGGAGTCTTTTACGCCTATGCCATTAAGAAAGTTGACGCTTACCTGTGTGCCATAAAAAAGTTTGGAGACACCTATGTGCCATGAGCCCAACTTTCTTTTACCTCTGCGCCATTCTGTCCACATTCTGTTAGAAATTAGCTCTGACAGGTGGGACCCACGTATGGAAATGACTTCTCTGCCCCCTAGCCACTGACGTGTGGGACCCACACATCAAGTCATCTTCAACCTCTGCTCCCTTCTCTCCCCATGGCCGGCAGGGCCATCTTCACCATGGCCGGGCAGGGCAAGCTCCGGGGCCCGCCGCGGTCAGCGGGGCCGAGCTCTGTCCGCCCGCCATGGCCGGCGGGGCCGAGCTCCGGCCGCCCGCCGCGGCCGGCGGTTCCGAGATCCGGCCGCCCGCCATGGCCGGCAGGGCCGAGCTTCGGCGGCGGGGCGAGCTCCCAGGCACCCGCAGAGCTCCGGCGGCGGGGCGAGGCAGGCACCCGCAGAGCTCCGGCCGCCCGCCCTGGCTGGCGGTGCCGAGATCCGGCCGCCCGCCATGGCCCGCAGGGCCGAGCTTCGGCGGCGGGGCGAGTTCCCAGGCACCCGCAGAGCTCCGGCGGCGGGGCGAGCCAGGCACCCGCAGAGCTCCGGCCGCCCGCCCTGGCTGGCGGAGCCGAGCTCCGGCCGTCCGCCATGGCCGGCTGGGCCGAGCTCTAGCGGCGGGGCCGAGCTCCGGCGGCGGGGCCGAGCTCCCAGGCGCCCTGCAGCGACCGGGGGAACCGAGCTCCGGCCGCCCGCCCTGGCCGGCGGAGCCGAGCTCCCAGGCAGCGGCTGCGGTGCTGAGCTCCAGGCCAAGCAGCGTAGGGGAAGAAAAGAGAAAGGTTAGGGATGACAGGTGGGCCCCACGCGCGTAGAAGGGCAAAACAGTCTATTCCCACCTCCGTTAGTCTCTGTTACTCCTCCATCCGTCCGAAATGGCACGGAGGTAAAGAAAGTTGGGCTCATGGCACATAGATGTCTCCAAACTTTTTGTGGCACCGTCAACTTTCTTAATGGCATACGCGTAAAAGACTCTCCCCCTCGCCTCCTGCTCCGCCGGTTGCGCCCTCCCCCGCCGGGTCCGTGACGCCCTCCACCCTCCTCCCTCGTCTTTCCCCTCCGCCGCCAGATCCACCCAGTCTCCACCCTTCCCCTTCTCCGCCGCCCGGTCTGCCTCGACTTGCATCCCCTCCCTCGTTTTACCTCCCCCAATCTCCTCCCCTCCCAACCCAGCGCCTGCGCTCGCCCAGGCCAGATGAGCTCCACGGTCGCCGTGGCCACGAGGGACGTCCTCCCAGCGCTGCCGTCGATCAGGATCGTGGCGTCGCAGGCTTCCCAGGCGCCGGTGCCGGAGCCCGCGTGCTCCTCGGCGCCGGATGCGGAGTCAGTGGCCCTGCCCGGGGTCTGCGAGGGACACCTTCTGCCACCTCACGGCGCCCTCCGCCACCAAGACCGCGACGCCCTCCGCCACCAGGCGCCTTCCGAGATCCACCACCAGCAGGTTAATTCACATGCAGCATCAATTTTCAGGAATATGTCTTCTGATCTCGGTTTTAGGAGCAATTCATCCTGGATTCGATTTTGAGATGTCAATTACCATGCGTGTTTAGGGGAAATAGTAGTTAGGGTTGCTGGATTGGAAATTAATTGCGATTTAGTGGAGCTCATATCTTCTGATCTCGTTGTTATTTTGGGCTTGTAGTTGTTTCAGATCTCTAGTTGAGGAAATCTTCGTCAGGATTTGTTCTGGTTCTTTAGCATAACCGTTGAATTCTGTTTTGCAGTAGGCACTTAGTTTAGTTGTTTCACTCGAGGTGTGAAGGACCTCTAGCAGTTTACCCAACAGTCCTTGTTTTACTCGAGGTATCAAGGATATTATTCTAGTATGAAGCTGGTGTTGGAATAATCCATGCATGTCTCTGTTGTGCAGTGTCGAAGTACAGTTATATAGGTCCTCTATGTTGCAGTGGCCAACTATATAGTCTTCTGAAAATAGCTTGCTCTGTAACTCTCTTGGAGGTAGTAGTGTTCACGCAGCTTAGCATATATCCCTATTAGATGAAATTAGACCTTAATATGCGAAGTAGTGTTCATGCAGCTTGCTCTGTAACTCTGCTTACTTCCCAGTTTTAGCTATCATAGTGTCAATGTCTGCAGTTTGTTTTCTTGTCATGCGGCCATCCTGATTTGTGCTAAAGTCCTATTGGCTACAATAGAAGCAAAGTTCCTGTGCCTTGATCGATTATTGAGGATGTGGGGAGCACCAGTACACGTGCCGATTCAATATTTAGGAACATGTCTTTTGATCTCGGTTTTAGGGTTCATCATAGATTCGGTTTCAGATGTCAAGAACCATGGGTGTTTACTGTTTAGAGAAATAGAAGCTAGGGTATTTCAGATCTCAAGTTGAGGAAAGCTTGGTCAAGAACCATGGGGGTTCTGGTGACTGGTACACGTTGACTTCTTTATGCAGTAGGCATTTCCCAACTAGTTTAGGGTATTTCAGATCTCTAGTTGAGGAAAGCTTGGTCAAGATTTGCCTGTCCGCCGGATTCAAAGATCTGCAGTTGTTTTACTTTAGCATTTACCACCGACATGCAAATTACAAAAAAGATCTGCAGTTGAAGATTGCATATGTCGGAGTAACAAATGGGACACTGATAAGCTTAGATATTAGTAGAAATGGGACATTGTGCAACACTTGTCTGTGTCATAAAATTGATTTGATAGCACTGCAGGTTATCCAGTGCTATAGGTCTATATGCTTCAGTTTTTATCACTTCACTTCTCTGTGTCATACAGTTTGTATATGTGCTGAAATTCATTCGTCGTGCTTCTGCTGCTTGACCTAAGCTAACTGCTATTTTTCTTCTTTGCATATACAGAGAAACTGCTAACAGAATATGAAAGAGAGAGCCCAAAACATGATGAGGAATAATCAAGTGCTGCGAAGCCTCGGTGTCTTACAATTTGGCTTCTATTCTCAATAACAGTTCAAGTGCAAAGAGCAAGGGCTCGTGAGGACTCGGGTTCTTTGTACGAACCGGCTTGTAGAAATATGGTCAACCCCCAAGCATAAGGTAATGTCTCAGCTAGGCTCTGGTTCCACAAGCACTCCAGTTCTTGCAATAAGAATGATTACCTGCTGTTTGAATTTGATTGAGAGATGGACACCTGTTGTCAGTTCAGGTTCCATCAGTCTAGGTGCAAGGGTGTGCCTCCAGTTCCATTAGTCTAGGTGCACAACCTGTCCAGGTTCAGAGTGTCTAGCTGCAGAGGCTTTAGTTTTAGCAGTTTTTCAGCTTATAGTGAGAATAATAAGCCAATCAAGGTACTGATGGCTGTAGTTATTAGCTTGCAATCTCATGCCTTGTTGAGTTGTTGTAGCTGGGCTGAAAAATGACTTTACATTTCATTTGTTTGCCAATGCTAAGCTGAGTAATCACCATGTTGTCCCTGGTAGGCTTAAAAATGAGTTGTACCTCATTCGTTTGTCCATGCTAAGCTCACAAATCATGACTATCGTATGTATGCTGGTGCTGTATGTAATTCATGCCTACCTGTCCATATTCCTGCTATCTAATATTTCTTATTCCATTATAGGAAACGTGTTTGAAGGCCAAGGTGAGCCGTGGGATAGTGAAGTACCCTCACAAGACAGGCTCAGACTTATGTCATGGTACGCATTCTCGTTTTGAGCCTCAATTTTTTTGGCAATATCTTGTTATGTTCTGATGGAGATTTTTGAGTCTATCATTTACATGGCTATAAACAGATTATTTATTTGGGCAATTTTTTTTGCTGTAGCACCAGATCATGCTAGAGCTATTGATTAGTTCCATGAGATTAGCACACTGCAGCAGTTGGCCACACCGCACATATGCACAAATTCAACCATTTTTCTATTGGTCAAATGTGAAGAAAAGTATACACTAGAACCAATACCAGAAAGAGTTTAACGATCTTGTTTTTAGAAAAGAAATCTAGCCAATGAAAATGTTGAGTCAGAAAGTGATGTTGGATTCGAAAATCTGAATTGCATCAGATTGCACTTATAACAGATTAACAGCTCAATGTATTTTTCCTAAGTGAACCTTTCATCATGTGTTCCTGAAACAAAATTATAACATTAACTTAGCATGAAAGGACAGACTACTGATTTCACTAAAGAGAAAATGATTAATTTTTTGTTGGGAAACTTCACTTAGTGTTCTTGAGTTTTCATTTGATATTCTTCAATTCTTCAGGGATGCGCACTGCAGTAGCAAGACAGGTCTCAGTCAGCCTGTCAATAAGGCCATTGTAAGTTTGCCCAAAACCAAGTTGACTGCTCCAGTTTGTCATAGTGGTTTACTATAACTAGACTGCTTTTTTGGTTGGAACTCTGAAGTAGTTTGACCTAAGTTGTGTTCCTTGATTTTTAGTGTAAGAGGTGTTTCTACAGTGATTTGTATTGCTACTGTGTTCCTGGGCAATTGGGTATTCATGCCTTGCACTTCTAGTATTCTTGTTAAAGTGGAATTTTTGGCTAACTCTACTATATTAATTGATGCTCGATGTAGTGGATGCTGGATGGCATGCTGGTTCTTGTTCTGTTCTAGGTCTGTAGCTGCTGCATGCTTCTAGCCTTTGCCATCCTATGTATGTTTCCATTTGGAAAGGAACCAGTCCATACTGCAGTTGCTAGTAGTAGCTAGTGCTACACAAGCACATCCACTTAGTTAAACCAACGTTCGACGTTAGAGACCTACTCTGAAAATGAAAGGTTACTGACCATGCTGATGAAATTGTTAACCTACTATGGCAAACCTGATTATTCCACATGCTTTTTAATTGTTAACTTAGCATTTTTGTTTGCATATATGATATATTACTCCTGGGTCTGCAGCTGTATGTTTCTATATTCTAATGTAAAATTGTTTGATCATGTTAGGACCGAATGGAAGCTATCGTGTCTGAACCTACACAAGGACAAGATTCGAAGACTGCTACTGAAGCTATTGCAGAAGTGTTTCCATCATCAAAGTTCCTTCAGAACGTCAGTCTCGAGACTTCTGCCCCAAAGAAGAGTGCCCCATCTGCTGTCTGTGCAAGAGTTCAAGAGCTCGAGGAAGAGGTTCAGGCAGAAAGGCAAGAGTCGCTGCACTCAGATCTCAAATTGAGTACCAGCGGAACCAATTGGAATCCTTGACATCAAAGATTGAAGAAACTAAGACAACAAATCAGAAGCAACATCAAGAACTGGACAACCTGAAGCAAGGCGAGGAGACAAATTCACTCCAGTCATCTGCTATCCCTCAACAAGGAGTAGGTGACTTTTTTAACTCATGCAGATTCATGTGCTGGAAACATTGCTATCTAGACAACAACACTCTAGAAGTCGAATCATTTTGCTATATGGACCTTGTATTTTGATTCGGTACTTGCTGGATGTACTTGGATATCTTTTCTAGAGATGATAAAAGAGATGATGTGAAATCTATTCTTGATATGTGAACATCTATTCTGGATGTGTGATTTTGCAACTTGAATACGTTTTTTTGGTTGAGTTGATCAATGTGCTGGTATGTGCTGGCCGACCATTAGTTTTTAATGCGATGTGCTGGCTGTCATTGTTGTGGGCTATAATGATGTATGGCTGAATATGGGCTGCGATGGGCTGTAATGTTATATATGGGCTTCGGAAAAAATGATTGAGAATTGTGCCTAAAAATAGTGTGGGCCCATGTCAAAATAGGCCTGTAAAAGGTAACTTGGGTTGGGCCTTTGTGCAAAAGAAAAAATGGGCTTGAAAAAAAAGCTACCTGAAATATAATTAGACTTGGCCCACGATTAGGCTGCTCACTGTATGGGCCTTTCGGGGCCATTGAATATTTTGTGACAAATAAAATCGTCATAAAGATGTTGCCATGTCAGCTTCTAGTCATTGCCACGTCATCCACATACAATGTTTTGTGACGATCTGTAGATGTTTAAATCGTCATAAGCGTGCTGCCACGTCAGCTCCATGTCATCGCCACATCATCTGCATACAAGGTTTTGTGACGTTTTTATGGCTGTTTAATGACGAAAAACTATCGTCATTAATTAGTGATGACATAATAATCGTTAAAAAATTTGTGACGAAAAAATTTGTTTTCGTCACCTAATACCTTTTATTACGGGGAATAGGTGACGAACGAGTTTTCGTCACGCGAGTGTCACAAATTGCAATATGTGACGTAAATTTTACTTTCTGTGACATAAATGAAACGTTATAAAAGCCCGCATTTCTTGTAGTGTGAGTCTGCCTAGCATAGAACTGACACCCTTTGCAACTCCGCACGATTCGCTCGGCGTCAGACAAAGCCGTAGACCAGTAAAAACCATGTCGAAACGCGCTTCCAACTAGGCTTCGCGACGCCGCGTAATGGCCACAGACCCCGCGTGAATGTCTTCGACGAGCGCCCGCCCCTCCTCGGCGGGGAGGCATCACTGCTGTATGCCCGACACGCTGCATCGATAAAGTTCCCCGTCGACGAGGACAAATGACTTGACGCGTCGCGCGAGGCGACGTGCCTCCGTTTTATCCTCAGGGAGTTGCTTACGGAGGAGGTAGTTGATGAACGGCTGCCTCCAATCCGTGGTTATGGCGGGTGACCCCGATGGGTTGTTGGCGTCAGGGGTACTGGCATTGCCTCCGACTGCCATCACCTCTGTGTTGGGGGTCTCGCCGACCCCTGAAGTTAAGGGATAATCAGCCCCATCCCCCGAGCCTGTTGCCAGGGTCGGGGGCAGTCTCTTCACGCTTACGCTTCGACATCTAGACAGACGACATGTATTGATCTCCGGCAAATACATATGTCGGAACTGGTTCGCGCCCCGAGGCCTTCTTGGCTAGCTTGCCTGCTGCCTCGTTCTGCCGTCGGGGGATGTATTTGAGCTTGAGGCCGTCAAACTGTTCTTCTATTTTTCAAACCTCGGCGTTGTAGGCTGCCATCGACAGTCAGCTTCTTTCATGACCTGGTCGACAACTAGCTGGGAATCTTCGCGAATCTCCAGCCGTCTGATCCCCAGCTCAGATGCGAGCCGGAGTCCGTTGACCAGTGCCTCATCACTACGCCAAAATGTTGCTTCTATGACGAAACGCTCTTGACGTTTCAAAATTTTGTCATTGAAACAACCACATCAATGACGAAATTTTAGTGTTCGTCATAGAACTTTTGTGTTCATCAAACGACCCTTTGCAACCATGACGCGAGCGAAAATTTCGTCATTGAACCAAAAAACATGTCGTCACAAAGGCAATGCTGAGATCAAGAAAAATACTGCTGTACAAGTGATAGAAGCAACCATGCATTAGAATAGTGCTAACAGCCATGCCTGCAAGATGTAATTATCACTTAGATGGCCACTATAGCTAGAAGATAGCATAGAGATGAGAGCTGTTGTTGCAAACAGAGAAAAAACAGAGCTTGAGCTGCTGCAGTATTGCTAACTCAAGAAAAGCTTCAGCTGACCAAGTGCATGTAAAGAGCACATTCATTAGGAACACAGTTAAGTAAAAGCCACTTGCAAGAAAGATCGTATTAAAATGGCAAGAAGATATATGCATGCTTTGTTATTATTTGCCGATGCATCTAATTCTACTCATAAACAACTGTAGAAATACAGAAATAAGTGTCCATATTCTATCTCATTTTTTCAGTGCTACACTGCAAAAAATGTGCCTACATGCTACATATAGCTTGATATTAAAGCATGTGTGTGGATGAACTAATTTTCCTAAATGAAATTTGCATATCACAAGCTTAATGAACCTGCACTTAAAATATGAAATGGAACACTTCAGTATAGGGGGGCATTCATTAAACACCTTTAAACAGACCATAATCTTTACTCGCAACAAAATAATATGATTAATCTCACAGACTATGAGCTCATTTTTTTCTGCTATTTTCAATTTTCTACATGTAGACTAGCACAATCTCAACAACCTGGAACAAGAATATCATCAGAGCAAACACTGATGCCTCCTACTTGGGCATTTCCTCGAACAGTTATGGGGAGGCCGAAACACATCACCAGAGCAAACACTGATGCCTCACCTTCTTCACAGAAGCGACAAGCAATAGCTAGAGCTTCTCTTTTTATCCACCACGGGCGTGAACAGAGAACCAAAAACAACTAACTTCTATTTTCAATAAAAAAATCATTATTTCTTT
Source organism: Urochloa ruziziensis (assembly GCA_015476505.1). Taxonomy (NCBI): domain Eukaryota; kingdom Viridiplantae; phylum Streptophyta; class Magnoliopsida; order Poales; family Poaceae; genus Urochloa; species Urochloa ruziziensis. Next base: position 4,334,524 of record CM027126.1, on the reverse strand, counting down.
TCTCCACCGCAAGCAAGCAGCAGCTCCTCTCTCGACTCTCGAACGCGCAATCATCAGTAGCAACACATCAACTCCACCGAGTAGACTACACCAGCACCTGCTCCACTGCAGGCCATGGCGGCCAAAGCATTTGTGCCTATGTGATCCGGCACAGAGCGCGTCGAGTTGAGGGAGACGCGCCCCTCTCGGCGGAGAGCCCGCCACAGACGATCCTGACCCGCAGCAGGCTCCCTGCCTCCATCCCCGGCTTCCGGTGGTCGGCGGACACCACCGCGGCGGAGCGGAGCCCCGAGGCCTCGCACTTCAATGGACCCGAACTCTAGCGGCGGGGACGAGACGAGGGCGCGGCGCGGCGGGGCATTGGCACGAAGGAGGCGAGTGGCCGGCGATCTCTCAAATCCTAACACCCGGGAGAAGAGCTAGACTTTGGAGCAGGGGAACAACATGCCGGAGGAGTCACCGTGGAGAAAGGGGGCCGCGCTGCCGTCGGAGGTGCGATTTGGGGAAAAAGGAGCCGGATGGGGTGGCGGGGGGTGGCCGGGTGATGTGGCGGGGAGGCCGGATGACGTGACAAGGTGGTCGGGTGAAGTGGCGGGGAGGCTGGGTGACGTGGCGGAGTGGCCAGGTGAAGTGGCCATCATGCACTGCTAAGAATGGGAGTGGAAAGCGCGTGGACGCGGTCCATACACCGTTAGAGGGTTGGGGGTGCGTGCTGGTAGAAGGGGACGCACGTGGACCGAGTGTAGGAAGGCGAGAATGGAGAGGTAACGGGGCAGGACACATCAGCACAATAGCCAGCTTCTGATGGCAAGTGCCAACAGACTGCATGACCGTAGTCTCATGTAATTCGCGTGTATACCACACAGTTGCCTAATACTTACTAGCTAGTTAACACGTTCCATTCGATTTAGCTTGGGAACAATCACACATCATCGATGTTGAAAGCATTATTTTTGGGCTCTAATACTACCTGCTAACTACTACAATATTGTTTTATGATATTGAATGGCTGCAATGGAGAATATATTACAGTACTATGAATAAGATCAGCGTCTCCCAGCCACGTCAACGACCTCACAGCATACACAAATGCAGTTCTCTTGCATAATTCAGTAATTGTGTTTCTGTTTTGACCAGACATCGATCCATGTTCCCAAGTTCATGTGCGCTACACCAATTAAAGAAAGAATTGCCTGTATGAGCAGTGCACAAGAATCATCTGAAAGCGCTTGACCCAAGCTACGGCCACACAATAATAATGAATGGAACAGTAGTGCTGACTCAGGTGCTCTTGAAGTATTTCCGAATGGAACACAATTCCCCAACTGCATGAAAGAGTTGCAATGCTTCATATTTTGTATGGACCGGATCATTTTGTCCCTCATATTTTGTATGGATCGGATCATTTGGTCCCTCATATTTTGAAGGGACCGGATAATAGCGTCAGCTATGTTCGTCTTCCGTATTTTGACAATGACTTTTAGTTTTAGATTTCTTAAAAAAAATTAATGCATAACAAAAGAACAGATCCATATATCAATCAGATCAGGATCCACGAAGTGAATTATTCCACCGATTGACCGGGAGGAGGAAGAATACGACTTGTCTCATGATGGAAAAGCAGCTCACGCACGGCCCAACTCGTGGAGCTTGGTCGACGATGCAGCAAAGTCCATACATGCACATCAATGGACACGTACAAAGCCTGCTCGACAATAACACTCGACAATAACTCATTTATCTGATCTGCACGCTTGTTCCCATGCCATAACTTGTAAGTGGACCGAGCTACATCAATGGACACGTACAAAGCCTGCTCGACAATAACACTCGACAATAACTCATTTATCTGATCTGCATGCTTGTTCCCATGCCATAACTTGTAAGTGGACCGAGCTAGTAGGCACTTCATCTACACAAAATATACTCCCTCCGTCCTGAAATACAAGGCATCCTAGCATTGAAATTTGTCCATAAATATAAGGCATTCTAGTAATTTTTGGCAAGTACTCAATCAACTCAATTAAAAACTTGCCAAATATTTCTCTTTCTAACTGAAAAGCTTGCCTTGTATTACCATTTGCTAAGGGTATATGAGACATTTGTCCATCTCCTTAATTTGTCCTAAAAATCTTAAAATGCCTTGTATTTCAGGACGGAGGGAGTACTAATCAACTTCCTTTGCGGCACGATTAACATTAACGAAAATGAAAACCGAGTTAAGTTGCACGTGTTATATTGCTTAGCGTGGACACATTATAGTTCATTTTTGTATTAGACTTTATAGTTTGTTTTTGCATCGTCGACGGAAAATCACCCTCATGAGTCATGATTGCTCGAGTCCAGTTTGTGCCCGGCTAACGATGGGAAGCTGCCGCTAGCGCTAGGTGGTGGAAACAGTCCGGTTGTCTCCTCTCCCAGGCTCGCACGCTCAGGCGCTTACACGTCGCCAGGGAGAGCACCACGCACGGCACGCTCATACGCCGCAGAGCCTCTTACGCCTTCACGCCACACTAGTCCCAGAGGCCACGCTGACACCGCGCAGATCAGAGCTCTCAGGTTATTTTACATTTAACATGCTTTAGTTCAATGGAAACAATTTAGTTCAATATCAAATTGCAATGTATATTAATATAATGCAGAAAATATCTTTCCATTCGAATTTCATATTTGAATTCATACAAAATAGGAGTGACTGGATTATCCTTTCGCATGATGTTGTACTGACCAGATCATCCTATCCATACAAATATAGAGTGACCGGATTATTTGGTCACTTCTATTCGTCCTCTATAATTTTGTCATAACTTTTGATTCTGAAGTCCTATTTTAATGATCTTGGACTCTATAGAAAGCTTATGAGATGTTTCATAAGATTGCCTAGAAATCCATCCTATTTGTTCAAGCCAAAATATAGATATTTATGAGATAAATATCATGTTACACCAACACCTATGTAGTGAAAGTTAGACTTGAGTTGTAAGAAACTATGTTTGAGATGCAACCATTTTGAACAACCTATAGTCTCACTTTGTTTAAACCTTTTATTTTTTATATGACAAAATTATAGACTTAAAATACATTCCCATGTCAGTTTCTAGAATGTTTTGAACAAATTTAGATATTATAAAAATTATCCTTTGGTAATTTAGAGATTAATTTCTGAATTATCTCTACCAAACAATTGAAATTCTTCATCTATCTTTAGTACATGAGTTATAAGGAACCATATGAGTCTAAATATAATTTTTTCAAAAAATTTAAATCTTATAATAGGGACACGTAGTTCAATTTTGAGCCTAAACAAGCAATAAAAATAATTAATTATTTGGTTACATGCGTCCAAAAATCTAATCTGGGCCGTTTCTGCTGAGGCCCAACTCTTCGTAGCCGTTCATCTCCGAAATAACGACTCAGATCGAGGTACAGACCCTATAAAATACGTGTCTGTTGACACCATCCCGAAACCCTAGCCCCTTCTTTTACTGCTGCCCGCCCTCGACCTTCAAATCCACCGCAACCCCCTCAGATTCAACCTGCCCCAGCCGCAACACTTCGCCTTTCTCCTCCCTCTCAGATCCACCGCACCACCTCCTTCTCCCTTCTACGTGCAGCTTCCGCCACCTCCAACGTGGAGGCGGCTGAGCTCGCGGCGGTGGTGCTTGGGCATGGCGGCGTTCGGAGGAGCAGCTGCAGCGCCTCACGGTGAGACGGAGTTGCTGCCTGTGGCGCCCATGTGGCATCAGGGCCGACGGTGTTCGGGTCACTACAAGGTTTTCCCCCTAATGCAACGCCCTAAATATGTTGCAATATGCCCTAATTGGTTGCAATAGATGTATTTGCAACCAAAAATTTTGGTAAAAAGTCGTGGAAAGTACCTCCGTTGTTTAAAGTTTGGACCACCAAATCACTTTTGGCGTTGCAAAGATAAAACTATTGCCACAAAATGAAGCGTGGCGAGTAACAACTAAGGTAATGTTTGTATTGGTGGTAATAGAACCTATTGCAACGCATCTGGTGTTGTTCTAGGTACTTATTGCATCATACCAAAGCATGGCAATAGGTATATTAGCAATGAAAACAAGTGTTGCAAAAAATATTTGCCACGCATCACAATTGTGGCAGTAGGTAGAACCCACTATTGCCATGCTCGCAATTTTGTTGCTATAGGTGGATCACGCGATTGCCACATTACATGTTCGGTTGCATTAGGCCTGCTCCTCTGTTGCCACCTTATGTATTTGGTTGCTTTATATTCATCCCTCTATTGCCACCAAACCATTTTAGGTTCTATAGGTGAGCTCTTATATTACCACAAAGCATGGTTAGTTGCTATAAGCGAACAACTCTATTGCCACGATGAAGGCGTGGTTTCTAAAAGTGAAGACTACTATTGCATCGATAAATTGCTGGTTAGTTCATTGGAACCCTCTATTGCCACAACAAAAAATAGTTTCACAGGGTAGTGCAACAAAATATTGGTCATCACTATATGTTCAATAGATATCACAACGGAAAATATTTTATCGCAATATGCTAATTTTTTTAATGCTACACAATTATCTAAAACATAAATTGATGCCACATATATATCATTAATGAAATCAATCATCTTTCACGCACACCATTCATGATACAAGATATGAAATTCTTGTCCATTCATCCACATCACTCCTAATAATAAAATATCTAAAAAAACCTATATTGTTTGTACACATCTATATCTTGATCACTCCTAGCATCATGATGTTCAACAACTTTGCTTCCCCGAAAGGTTGAAGACCTTCTTGCATTCCCAAAATCTTCTTGTAGTTTCGACGCGACAAAAGAATGATTGAAAAGGTCAAAAAAGCAAAATAGTCATAGGCACAAATTATACAAGTATGATATTTACATTGTAACCTGTAGGGACTAGGCAATGTTGAGTCTTATTGCCCTGTCATAGCTTCTTGTCCTGCTCATGACAAATATGGTTTCAAGTGAAATGAGAGAATTATAGTTTGTACAGATTTGTGAAGCTAATTTTACTCTAAAACAATTGATTTGCAATCTTCAATATATAATTTGAATTACGAGCTGTTGTTCGACAAAAGAAAAATTCAGAGTCAGTTTCTAAATGCTCATGCATGGAAAACTGACATGACAGTTAACTACACATGATGTGCTCAAACAGAACCTAAGTCGGATTGGAGAAATGGTGAACATATCTGTTGATGGCGTTTTTTGACACGTGTCACAGCCGACGCTTGGAAAAGGTTGATAGGAAGTCAGATCAAGCTCAAAGACAGAGTTCGGAAATCGAATCGGACGCGTTTCGGTATCGAACTCCAGGCTTCCGAATCGGATCGGATTCGGATAAGAGAAGGCGTCAGTGAGCTTTGGGTTGAATTGGGCCGATGATGGGCCAGATCATCTAGGGTTTTAGTTAAAGTAGTTTCTTTCTTTTGTGTCACGTTTGTTTAGTCGTAATCGACTTGGAGTCTGTAAATTCCAGGGTATAAATATAAACCCTGATGGTCGTGAGAAGGGCTAGATACACATCAATAAACAAACCTTTTACTACCTTGCATTTACTACTCGCAATTTACATACAAGTCGGCGACTTCGCCAAGCCTTTTTCTCTTTCAACGAGTTCTCCTGGGCTAGTCGAGGCGATCCAGATCTCCAAGGCTTGCTCGTGAGTTCCGCTTCTACTGAGTAACGTCTAAGCTTTAGCATCGGGCGCATCGCTGTTGCTTCGTTTAGATTTATTTGACAGTTATTGGTATTTGCTAGATCTGCAAGTCTTTTCTTGTTGTTTTAGCTTTTACCACCATCTATCCAGCTTAGGCTTTTATCTAATCGGCTCTGTCAATGTGGGGGATATAGTACCCGGGTACCTCACGAGCAAGCCTGGCAGCCCACTATGAGGGGGCGGCCCATCCCACCGTTCTGGACTTGAAGACGTGCGGGACAAGTCGGCGCACGGAGGAAGGATCTGGAAGGAGAAGTTCTAGTTGGAATAGGAATTATTGTAAAGAAGGAAAGGATCCTTAGAGATAGGATCGGATACAAACCGACTTGTAACCCTGCCCCCCGATATATAAGGTGGGCAGGGACCCCCACCAAAACATATGAACACATCTCAACTCACAATCCACGCAATACAACACCCCAAAACAGGACGTAGGGTATTACGTCGAGTCGACGGCCCGAACCTGTATAAACCCCCGTGTCTGTCCATCCTAACCATCTTGCTTCCGATCTTTGCGATCTTCCCTGCATTACAAATCACTTCCGTGGGCTACCCCGTGGAAGACTGCCGGAGATAATATCACCGACAGTGGCGCGCCAGGTAGGGGATATCGCCGAGATCAATCTGGTAAGCTCGATGGATCGCGTCAAGATCTTGGACAGCTGCAACCTCCCGGATGTCGACGAAGTCGAGATCCAGTTCGGGGACGTCATCACCGCCGCCTTGGATACCCAAGCGGCAGAGGCTACGGTCGCCACGGAGGTCTCCTCTCTGGCGCCGACTTCGGCCATCACGGCCCAGTCCGGTCCGATCGCATCTGATCGTGCCGGTTCTACCCCGCTGAGTCCATCGCAAAACGTGAGGCCCAATCAGTCGGGAACAGATCTACAATCACTCGGTTCCGATCCGGCTCCTGAGAGTCGCGTCGCCGAGTCATCGCAGAGCGTTAACGCTCAACCAGCGCGCGTCCAGAGCCCTGAGGTCATTACTGTCCAGACCCCTGGCTTTTGCGCGCTTGCTCAGAAGCAGAAGATGAAGGACATCGTCCAGGCAGATGATTACCTCTCAGGGAGCGACTCCTATGAGTTAGATCCAGAGGGACCCTCAATCCTGGACGATCTGCCGGAAGGATACACAGTGTCCGACGCCTCTACAGAGCCGGAACTCCTAGGATCACTCGGAGAATTAACTCCGAGTAGTTTGGAGCGTTATACGCCCACATCCGACTTCTCCGAGTCCGAGGAAGACTACCTCGCGCAAGGAGTCGGGTCATACTGCTATATGGTGGTGCCAGCAACGCCAACCAACCCTGTCTCAGAAGACGAGGTCACTCCAGCCGAGGAGACGACTGAAGCCAGGGACCAGCGTCGAGGACGCAACGCCAGTCGGGCGACTCGCAGAGCCGCACGACCGCACGGAGCCACTGCGTCAGGATCTGGCGCTGCTCGACTCCAGGAACCACACTCTGAAGATCATCGTCGCCAACGGGATCGGCACGACCGGAGGAGCACCCGGAACTTGATGCGCGACGGCATGTTCGAGTTCAACGGATACGACGTCTACGAGATGCCAGTCCAGAACCTCGTTACTATTAACGAGGAAATCAGTCGGCTGCCACCCAGCACTCCAGGCCTGGAAAAGGTAAGGGCTCTCGTGCAGGCCGCCTCCGTCCAGGTTCACCAGATGCAGGGCAGAGTGACCACGGACGCTCCTGAGCCCGGTCCGTCTCGACACCGGGCCAGCGGCGGATCGGATCGTGATGAAGACCTTCGCACCACGATCAACAGAGATCGAGATGCGAGGAACGTCATCCGCAACAGCACCGAAGAGCGCCATCGTGAGGAAATCCGACGGCGCGAAGAGTACGATCGGGATCATGGAGATCCCCGTCGTAACTCCAACAGGAGCGGCTACTCGACGGAGTCAGACTACTCTGACCCTTCCGGTAGTCCAAGGCGCGGCAACGACGGCGGTCGCACTCCGCCACGAGGACGAGCGCTTCCACCACCCAGGCGACCGACTCCGCCAAGGGAGCGAACTCCACCGCGCAGCAGGACCTACCGATGGGACCGAACTCCACCCAGGACTCGGAACTATCGGAGGACCCGTTCCCCGCCCAGGGACCGGGATCGCAGGAGGGATAGCACTCCCCCAAGAACAACAGACGGATCGGGTCCGAGCGGTTCCCGCCCTAGAGGTTGGATCGGCGGATTCCAGTCGTTCACCGAGCGCTTGAGAAGCGTGACATGGCCCAGAGGCTTCAAGCTGTCGGACATCGACAAGTACGACGGGAAATCTGATCCATCCCAATGGCTTCAGATCTACTACACCGCCGTACAAGCGGCCGGCGGCGACGAGGACGTGATGGCGAATTACCTTCCCATCATGCTCACCAAGGACTGCCGCAACTGGCTGGCAGGACTCCCGCAAGACACCATCGACAACTGGGAGCAGCTTACCGAACTCTTTATCGGTAACTATCTCGGTACCTGGGAAAGGCCCGGGAGCAAGCGGCTCCTCGGTCAGATCAGGCAGCGCAAGAACGAGACCCTGCACGACTTCGTGCGCAGGTTCTCAGAGAAACGCAACTCCATCACGGACGTGACGGATCAGGAGGTTATGTCAGCCTTCCAGCACGGCATCTCCGATGGGAGACTGATTCACAAGTGGACTCGGAAGCCACCCGCGACTGTCAATGACATGTTCCGGATCGCTAGCACGTGGGCAGATGCAGAGATCGCGGAAAAGGAACAACTCAGCGAGATCAGGAGCCGCTGGGAAGAAGAGAACAAGACAACCCGCAAGCGCGACCGCCGCGAGGACGAAGACCGACACGACGACCATCGGCGCACCGACAGCCACCCTCGTAAGAAGAAGAGAGAGGGAGATATGGTCGCCGCCCTGGACCGGTCCAGAGGCCGGGTAACTCCAGAGGATTTCCAGCGCATGCTCGATGAGCAATGTCCTTACCACAAACACAAGCACTCGGCACGAGAGTGCTACGGGCTCAAGCGAGCCTTCACCGGGGGTAACAGAGGCCCTCCATACAGAAAGAGGAACGAGGGTTCCCCGCGAGACGACAGGCGAAACGACGAGCCTGGCGACGACTTCCAGGAAGCCGACCGAGTGGTTCGCATGATCTATGGCGGACCAGAGTTCGAGTCGAAGCGCCAGCAGAAGCTCACCCATCGCCAGGTCATGCACGCGAGGGAACCACCGGTACCTGAGTACCTCAAGTGGTCGGAAGTTCCGATCACCTTCACCCGGGAGGACCACCCAAACTTCATACCGAAGCCCGGGTCCCACGCCTTGGTAGTAGCCCCGACGATCCGCAACGTTCGGCTCACCAAGGTACTAGTCGACGGTGGCAGTGGCCTGAACATCCTCTTTGCTAACACATTGAAGGAGCTCGGCCTGACTACTCTCGACCTAAGTCCCCCCAATCCGCATTCTACGGTTTGATACCGGGAGAGGGGGCGGAACCACTCGGGCACATCACATTGCCCGTTACCTTCGGAGACCGGAACAACTACCGGACCGAGCATATGCAGTTCACGGTGGCGAACTTTGAAACTGCATACCACGCCATCCTTGGGAGGCCGGCGCTCGCCAAGTTCATGGCGATTCCTCACTACGTCTACTTACAGGTCAAGATGCCAGGACCCAAAGACATAATCACCGTCTTGGGGGACATCCGAGTCGCTTACACATGCGAACAGGAGACCCTCAACGCGGCAGCTGCCCTGGCCAACAATCGAGTCGTTGACTCCACGGCAGGCTCCGCCCTGCTCTGCTTTCTCGATTGCTATCCAGGTTATTACCAGACAGGCCTAAAGCTGCAAGATCAGATAAAGACCACGTTCATCACGCCGTTCGGTGCCTTTTTGGCCTTCGGTCTGAAGAACCCCGGCGCGACCTACCAGAAGACAATTCAAGTGTGTATGAATCAATTGACTCTGGACGTAGTAGAACGCCAACATCGATAACTCCATGGAACATCGAGCACTTACAGCGTTTCTACGCCTGATTCAGTTATGTATTCATCTTTTTTGTTTATATTTGTTTTTCCGAGTGATTTTGGAGGGTATTCACCCCCAGTCACGACTCGGCAGATTTATAATGAGTTATCAATAAAGTTGATTTCATCTTTCATCTATTTCTACTACTCGAATTTTCTCTTTCGCGTCACGCACATAAAGTATGAGTGGAACAAACTTTAAATCGAGAGGGAAAGTACTCGCCAAGTCAAAGCTCTAAACGTACGACAAAGACTCTGCGGCATGAGACTGAGACCAACGAGGCTAATCTACTCCGTAACAGGTCAACCACTCAGAAATTAAGGCCAGCGCAGAAAGAAAGGGAGTAGTAGTCCCATAAAACTTATACACAATAGCAAAAGCTTAAACATTGTTCATAAGTTCTACTTCCACCAAATACTACAAATATTCTATGTACATTAAACTGCAGGATCACCAACACCAGACGGGGCCGCTTCATCAGAGTCATCAACAACATCCTTGGACAGGACATTGGCGATAGGCTCGACCTCAAGAAGCAGTCTGCCCACGTCATCTTCGGAGGTGCCGGCAGCGTATCCGCGGCTGAGTGGCTCCAGGTCCGATGCCGAGAACAGAGACTTGAGCACCGCCAGGACATGGCCACAGCTGGCCTGGCTGATGGAGCAGAGCTGTCGCCGGAAGAAGCGTGGAAGCGCCCGAACGCGGTCGAGGATAGAAGCCGAAGATGATGACACCTCCGGCTCGATCTCCTCCGCCACCACTCGGATAGCGTCCTCCAGCGCGATCCTCTCGGTGCGCAGTGCCTCCGCCTCGCCTTGCAGCCGAGCCACCTTGGCAGTGAGCTCTGCGAATTGGGACATAATCCGATACCGATAATCTATAGAAAGTTAGATCTGGATAATATATTCACGTCTGACAGAAAAACAAACAGGGAATAACATACCTCTGAGCTCGTGCACGGCCTGGGCTTCGTTGAGTTTAGCCTGCTCCACCTCTCCGCGAAGATCGCGAGTGGTGCGCTGGGCTTCCTCCAACTCAGCCTGGTGTTGGGTCGCAGCAGCTTCGAGTTCAGCCACTCGGGCCGCCAAGGAGTCGGCCTTAGCGACTGCAGAAGAAAGTTCTTGAATAACCGAGGATTTTGCCTCGGCATCAGCAGCTAAGTCCTGCAAAGACAAGTCAGATGACAAAACAAATAGATGTACCACTCGGTACTTGACCTCAACAAGAAAAGTGGCTTAGGAAACACCTTGGCTATCTGGCCCATACGAAGATGGAGCGACATGAACTCCTCCAGAGGAGTCATGGGAGCACCACCACCCGGAGCGCCGACCACCGCAGAAGCAATTTCGACCTCCGTATCCCGGGGTTCCTCCACTGCAGTGGTCTGTTCAACCACAGGAGCAGGCTGGGGGCTGCCCTGAGGCAGTGGAGTCGGCGACGCTGGTGCAGGATTCGGTGGAGGCGGGGTCGGTGCTCGCAGCGACTCTGGTGGCGGACCCACAGGCTGATCGCTGAGAAGATCAGCCGAGTGGGTCGACACCTCTGGCATTTGGATTGACGGGATCTCTGTCTCAACGACCGACCGAGGCGCAGGACCCGCAAAGGGGATCTCAGACGGCGTGCTACAGGATAAAGTACATATGGATTACTCACAGAAGAACATAAAGGAAAATCAAGAGATGACAATGATACTTACAGAGTAGATACGCGCATTCTCGGGCGCTTTCCTTTCCGAGTGGGGGAAGGAAGGTCCCTCGGACTTGCAGCACTCAGAGGTACTACTGCAAGGGGAGACTGCTCCGAGCTGATGATTGGGGGCGGGATTGACGACTCGGCACCGCCAGCTTCGTCTTCTTCCGAGTCAGACGACTCAGAAATGAGGAGTTGGCGGCGGCTTGGCGCATCCCCAATCACGATCCCCGTTGAAATCTTCCGCTTCTTCGGGAAGGGGCAGCCTTCCCACCACTCGGAGATAGCACGTCTGGAGAAGGAGAGGACGACAGAGTGATATGAGAGTCATGCAGGTCACTCTCACTTCCTCCGACTGCTTCTTCAGCACCACCGGCTCTGCGCCGAGCCGGCTGATCCACTCCCTTCGGCATTTCAGGCAAAGGAGGGAGGGATACAAAGGTAGCTCGACCCTGCAAAAGTTGGGTTCAGTTCTGAGATTACACCCAATGGGTGGAATTGAAATAAAAAACAACAACAGACTGGTTTAATACCTCAGGGCGTGGATTCCCTAAGTTGAACGCCGGAGGACAATCAGTAGTCCTCAGAGAAGTCCCTGTCATGAAGAATTTGCCAAGCCGAGCTGCGGCTTGGACTTTGTCAACACGCTCGGGGGCTTCACGCGTGTTGTCCCCCTCGGCGTAGTACTCATACGCCGGATGAGCCCGCTGCTTGAGGGGCTGGATCCGGCGCAGCACAAAGTTGGCTGCCACTCCGACGGCAGACAACCCTCTGTCCTTCAACTGGGCTATGAGACCCAGGAGTTCCCGAACCTCGTCCATCTCACTCTCCTTGGGAAGAGCAGTCCAGGACTGGGAGGGAACATGACGTGAATCAATTTCAGGGGAGATGGCAGGCGAGTGGTTTCCTACGTAAAACCACTCGGAGTGCCACCCCTTATTGGAGGTAAGGAAAGGGACGTCAAAATACTCCCGGGTTCGACCCTCGCGGAGTTGGAATCCGGCGCCCCCGACTACTTGTGGGCACTCGGTTCTGGGATAAGGTTTCAGCAGAAAAAGATGGAGAAAAAGATTGAAGTGAGGCTCTATCCCAAGATAGGCCTCACAGAGGTTGATGAAGATGGCGATGTGAAGAATGGAGTTGGGATTCAGTGCGCAGAGACTGATCCCATAGAAGTGCAGCAGCCCGCGGAGGAAAGAATGCGCGGGCACGCCAAAACCGCGCAGAACGAAGGACTCGAACACCACCAAATCAGAAGAATTTGGGGTGGGGAAAGACTCACCGGAGGCTGCGCGCCACTCGGCGGTTTGCTGGTCAGGGAGGATGCCGTCGACGACATGCTGCTCGAGGCGCCTGGTGGTGGTGATGGACTCCCTCCATTCGGCGGCACGATCAACGGCGACTTCAACGGCGGCCTTGGCCTTGGACGACCGGGCCCTTCCCGGCGACCTCTCCTTCCGCTTCGGGGCTTCCTTCCTCTTTGGCGCCATGGCGATGAGCGGGGGCTGAGGATTGAGGATGAAAGCTGCGGGAGTGGATCTAGGGTTTGCTCTTGCGCGCGGAGGAGAACTGGAGCGCTGGGAAGGCAAATGGCGAGTAAAGGAAGAAGATTGCGGTGGGGATGGCTTATAATGGAATGAACCGTTCCTCCCGCGCGCGGCGCGATGCGTGTCTCGGGAACTCAACCGACGCAGGCACGTCCCGTCGCTTTGAATTCAAAGGTGCGGTAAGGAGTCACGATATCTCACGATATTTTGCCTTCCGTAAAGCAACCGTTAGGTTCCTTAGGAAACAACGGACTTTACGGCATTAGTGGGCCTGAATGGGCTGAAATGTAGCACGGCCTTTCGGTTCTGTTACGCTAACAAATTTGTGGGTTCCTGAGCTAGTGTTCAGGGGCAGAAACCACTCAGTCGTGAGGCTAAAATTAGTCGACGGCCAGACTTGTTTTTGCAATTAATATTGCATCCTTGCAATTGATTTTTATGTAAGGCATGCGATACTATCGCTAAATTCGCCCAGAAGTCTGGGTCAAGTGCTGACAAGTATAAATCTTGTGAGAAGATGGCTTACCATATGGTCAAGCTGAGTCGTGGGACACGACTCGGGAGTCATGCCAAGTTCAAAGAACTTGAGAACAAAATCCTTAGAAAGGGGAAACAAAAAAGCCCCAGAAGGAGAAAATTATCTAAAATCTATGCCCAGAGGCATGGGGGCTGAAAAGTTCAGTCAGGATCTGCGGCTTTCAAGAGTCTTGACACGATCGTGCCGAGTCGTATCAAGACTCGGGGGCTACACCCAATGGGTGCACCTGGAGGTGCACACCATTGATGGATTAAGTTCAAGAAGAGATTCATAATATTTTATTTTTGACCCTCGACCAGAATATTCTATTCTGCTAAAGGCTCGGGGGCTACACCCAATGGGTGCACCTGGAGGTGCACACCATTGAAGATCGAGATATAGATGAAGAAAAGTTGAAGACCTTTGGCCAATTTCATACTAAAATTGCCCAAAGCCCGGGGGCTAAGTGTATTCACTTCGCTGTCGCGTCGTGAAAAAGAGCACTCCTTCCCCTCACTATGGTCATAATTGAAGAATTATTTTCAGGAGCGTCTGATCATGCACTCAGATCTTCCTCGAAACAACTCAGATCTTCCTCATAACCACTCGGATCTTCTTCGAAATCACTCGGATGAGGTCTTAAACAACTTGGGAGCACTCGGATCGTGCAAGAAAAGACGGATCAATTACAGCCAACGATCGGTCAAGAAGTGCTCGGGGGCTACTGTGGGGGATATAGTACCCGGGTACCTCACGAGCAAGCCTGGCAGCCCACAATGAGGGGGCGGCCCATCCCACCGTTCTGGACTTGAAGACGTGCGGGACAAGTCGGCGCACGGAGGAAGGATCTGGAAGGAGAAGTTCTAGTTGGAATAGGAATTTTTGTAAAGAAGGAAAGGATCCTTAGAGATAGGATCGGATACAAACCGACTTGTAACCCTGCCCCCCGATATATAAGGCGGGCAGGGACCCCCACCAAAACATATGAACACATCTCAACTCACAATCCACGCAATACAACACCCCAAAACAGGACGTAGGATATTACGTCGAGTCGACGGCCCGAACCTGTATAAACCCCCGTGTCTGTCCATCCTAACCATCTTGCTTCCAATCTTTGCGATCTTCCCTGCATTACAAATCACTTCCGTGGGCTACCCCGTGGAAGACTGCCGGAGATAATATCACCGACAGTCAAGGGTGTTATCTAAGACTTATCTGATAGCTGATTAATATTGCTCTAAGTGTTGTTTTACTGAGCTCTATCGGATCGCTTTACGGTTATCTTGTATTGCTTAGTTGTCAATCGGCTCTTTGCTGTTTGATCTATCGAAATCGGCTCCCTGTGCTGTTTTCACTTCATATCGGAATCGGTTCTACACCTGACTATATTAACAGAAGAATCGGCTCCTCGGCTGATTCTGAACCTCCGATTTTGTCCTTGTCAATCAACAGGTCAGATTGACTGGCACGCCCCGGATCTCAAGGCCACGCCTTTGCTCGTGTGTTAGTGCGCATCTGTCTCCGCCTGATTTTTGCGTCAACAATATCCTTTTTAGTAATGTACAATATAAATTTGGGGCTCAACAACATTTGGAATAACCATGCCCTTTTTAGCCATCTAGCTAGTAAAACATGTGAAATAATAACCAAGCAAGATTTTGGATCTACATATTGTAAAAGCAAAGATTACTAAATTAAAGGGCAACATAATTACTTTAACAAGTAAAAAGGCCAAACAGTAAAAGCAAGATTTAATGACTACTAAAGATAAAAGCTCAAGCACAAGCGTACTAATCCTAGAGCTCAAATGGAAAAGATGCTGAAGTACAAGCTGCTTGTTCATATCAGTCATGAATGATTGAAACAATGAGCTGATAACTTGGCTTCAGTCATCACTGATGGATTATCACAAGTGTCCAGTGTATTATCAAAGTACATATACCGATTAGGCGACCAGAGAGGGGGAAGTGAATGGGAGCCGATAAAAATTTATTTCCCAAATCCGGCTTCTCCCAACTCACTCCAAATCCAATGGACCGACCTTGCCAAGATCACATAACTACTGTGAGGCTACTGACCCTAGGAACAAGATCAACGCAGCGGAACTCGAATCAACCAAATCGAACACGAATCGAACAGAACAAACCCGAAACAGTCACTCTCGGCCAGGGGCGGTCACACCGCCATGGGAGGGCGGTTGCACTAGCCTAGTCAGCCCCCTCACAGCCAGGGGCGGTCACACCACCTTCAAGGGGCGGTTGCACCACAAAGGGCGGTCACACTGCCTTCCAGGGGCGGTTGCACCGCTCCTGCGCGGATCTGCACGAAAAACCCGAGCGCAAAGTCAACTCGAGAATGGATCTCCCGAACGGCTTGGGCTTTTGAGACGAAACTTTGGGTGGATGATATACACCTCAAGGAGAGGCTATGCCCCAAAAATCTCGGCCTCAAACCCTCTAGAACTCTGGGAATTTCAGATCTTGCGAAGAACAACCACACCTCGAGTTCATCCTGAAAATTTCAAATCTAGACCGATTCTCGGCGTTTGGGGGCAATGGATCACCAAGAAAAGAGGCACAAGGCACTCATACGTGATTCCCCAAAGAAATCCGAGAGGAAACGGGCTAGAACATGAAGAACGAAAATCCCCCGAAAATGGCTCCGAAAATGGGAAAAAGAAAAGTAGCTCGGGAATTCAAAAGATGGCACAAAGATGAATAGATTAAGCTCAATCAACCAACCATGAATTCACCTATACAAGCTACAAATGATTAAGGCAAATAGTTTTAGGTGGAGAGGATGAAGGGAAAATAAACAAGCCTAGAGACAATAAACTAGAGAGATGACAACCACCAACCCCTAGGGGGTCTATTATATAGTCCAAGTGGTGGTGCTCTAATGACTTAACTACCCCTAAGTGATACATACCCCTCAGGGGCAAATTTGACATTTCAACACGAAGATTTTTTCTGGCTGGGACACCTATCACCGCAAGCTTGCTTCCCTTCGACGCAAACCTTGCGATCACGCCGCGTGTCCTCCGGATCGAAGCTCCTCGACGCTCCCGGGCGAGCTGCCCTGGGGGGAGGGGCGGTTGGACCGCCCCTGGCTGGCTAACCGGCCCCCTTTGGCCCGATGCGACGCCGAGTCCTCGCCTTGGTTTTGAGGCCCAAACGAAGGAAACCGTCCACCTGATGGTCTTATGGCCAAACCACCAAACCCCGCGTGCAAGCTTCGATTGTGAGCCGCTTCCTTGCACCAGCTTCATGTCCGCGTACGAGCTTCGATTGTGAGCCGCTACCTCACACTGGAACCACGTCCCCTCGCTTGTTCTTGCCACCATGTGAACTGCACTTGATCCATCTAGCCACCGGGTCCCTCGAACCAAGCCTACTTTTCTCTCCGCTCCTCGGATGCTGCCATGGCTAAGACCTTTTGCGCATATTCTTCACCTGAACCAATGCAACCAAGCCGCATTCTACACCTGCAATACTTGAGCCAAGGGAAACGTCAGTCCACACCACGTTATCAATCACTCATCACACCATGAAGCGACCATCCACTGGTCCTCGGACACACCGGGTCCTCAATTTCCCCCTTGATGAGTGCATTGACAACACACACATAGTCACAATAGATATAAAAAAAATATAAAAGAAATCAAAAAACACGGCTCAAGCAAGTGACTAAAAGCAAGAACAAGCCGAAACAAAGTCACTCACAAGAGAAAAACTCCAGAAAACGCCGACCCTTCAATAAGAAGCGAAAAGGGCTCAACACCATCAGCAAAAGAGCAAAGCACAAAACACAATTCACAAATCTCCAAATCACTTTTTAGGACACACAAAGCACTCCCCCTGCATAGATGCAAACTCCCCCTGAACAAGTGAACTTGTGCGTGCAAAATTGTGTCAAAAATGGCTCAAAGCTCTCAATGATGTGCTTCACTGCACAGGGGCGGTCTGACCGCCCTGGGGGGCGGTTAGACCGCCCTTGGCAGATCAGGTACGAAAATGCAATCTTGCACAAATGCTCGCAAAACTTTCAATCTTTCCAGAAAATCTTCATAAATTCTCCCCTTATCAGAAAAGCTCCAGAAATTCTTCCCCTTGTTGACAATGCACAAATCAAGGCAAAAATGTACAAAATGCAACTACAAGCTTCTCAAATATACAATGAGCAATACAAAGTGCTACAAGTTAGTGAAGAGGCAAACTAGATAGTTCATCAAGTCACACGGGCATTGCCATCAAGAAGGTAAAGACATATAGCCAATTGACAAAGCCATGAGCAAGTTGTTCAATTTTATCAAAAATGTCACCACATGAGCAAATGAACTTCATCTCACCAAGATTATGAAAGGACAAGCATTCTTGACAAAAGATCATTACAAACGCCCAAATTCTATCTCATGTCATGTCAAAGCACAGAGCCATGTGTTCACTTCTCAAGGGAGACTTCTCCGGCAAACAACATGCAACCATTTAGCACCCATGTGTACAAGTGTGTGCAATGGTGAAAGCATAGAGACATGAGCATAAATATTTCTCAAAATGTATCTTTTTCTTATCTTTCTTCTTTCATGCATAGACATCTCATTTTTCAAGTTTTTCAACTTAAGCATGGTACATGAAATGTCTTTGCGACAAAAAGAAGCATATGCTCCTCCACAAGATAAAGCATGGGCTAAACATTCACAATGACAAAGGTCTTTGGCCCAATTGAAAAGAATAGCAAATCCTAGCATGATCTTAAGCAAGATATAGCCATTTCGGCTCAAACAAGACATGCAAAGGCATTTACTCATGGGTGAAAAGAGTTTAAGTTCAGTTTGTCATTTTACTGCAAAAAGTGACTATCTCAATAGAATATATATCAAAACCATCAAGAGCATAGCCATCCATACAATCAATCCCTAGCCATCCTGCCTAAACTCTAAAATATAGCAAGTTGTAGCAAACACTGCATATAGGAGAAGCTCATCCTAACATATGATACAAATGCAGCATGATATATCACAAGATGCAAAGATAAAAACTATACATCAAGATACAAAAGCAAAAAAATTATACATCAAGATACAAAGATGGATCAAACCAAATACAATAGTGTACAATATGCTACAAGAGAAGCCTCCAAAACTCAGCTCAGAAAGGCGCACACACACCAAGTTATCCTCGCAAGCGGGTGAAGGTAACTTGGTCAAGTGGTTTTGTGAAAATGTCTGCAAGCTGGTTTTGGATAGAAACATGGGCAAGCTCAATATCACCTTTCTCCACATGATCTCTCAGAAAATGGTACCTCACTTCTATGTGTTTGGTTTTGGAATGAAGCACGGGATTTTTGGCTACGCTTATGGCACTGGTGCTATCACAAAGAAGTGGTACATGGGACATGTCTAAACCAAAGTCTCTCAAAGTGTAGGTGATCCAAAGCAGCTGGGAACAACAACGAGCAGCAGCAACATACTCAGCTTCTGTGGTGGATTGGGCTACACTGGATTGCTGGCGAGAAGACCAAGACACAAGAGACGAACCAAGAAACTGACATTGACCAGAAATAGACTTACGATCCACATGACACCCAGCAAAATCAGCATCAGAATAACCATGAAGTGCGAGTGAAGAAGCAGCAGAATACCAAAGACCCAACTCAGAAGTGTATTTGAGATACCTGAAAATCCGCTTGACGACCTATCGATGTGAAGTCCTCGGTGAAGCCTGAAAACGAGTGCACAGACACACGCTGAACTGTATGTCTGGCCTCGTAGCCATCAAGTAGAGGAGGGAGCCGATCATGCTCCGGTACTCCTTCTGGTCCACTGGTTCTCCGTCCTCGTCTGCATCCAAAGTTGTAGTCGTACTCATCGGTGTAGTCATCGGCTTGGAGTCGCTCATGTCGAACTTCTTGAGAATGTCCTTTGTGTACTTGCTTTGGTGCCCGAACGTCCCATCCTTGTGTTGCTTGATCTGCAGCCCGAGAAAGAACTACAACTCTCCCATCATCGACATCTCAAATTCCCTGCTCATATCATCTGCAAACTTGGCAACAAGACTGTGAGAAGAGCCACCAAAAATGATATCATCCACGTAAATCTGAACGATTAAAAGATCATTGCTATTTTTCAACAAGAGGAGCGTCTTATCAACCTTTCCCATCTCAAACCCCTTGCTAATCAAGAACCCCCTCAACCTACCATACCACGCTCTGGGTGCTTGCTTTATGCCATATAATGCTCGGTGGAGTTTGAACACTCGGTGTGGGTACCTCTCACTCTCAAAACCCGGGGGTTGCCTCACATACACTTCTTCCTCGATCACCCCATTCAGAAAGGCACTCTTCACGTCCATTTGGTACAATTTGAACCCTTTAGCAATAGAGAATGCTAGAAGGATTCGAATTGCCTCCAAACGGGCAACAGGAGCAAATGTCTCCTCATAATCTATCCTCTCCTGCTGCGAGAACCGCTGAGCAACCAACCTCGCCTTGTTTTTCACTATCTCTCCATCCTCACCCCTCTTGTTCTTGAAAACCCACTTGGTTCCTATAGGATGGCAATTTGGAGGTGGTTCAACTAACTCCCACACCTGATTTCTCTCAAAGTTTCCAAGCTTTATGCATGGCATTGACCCAATCAGAATCAGATAAAGTGTGTCCAATATTTTTGGGCTCGAAAGACACAACAAAAGCAGAATGAGTGAAATGAGAGATATTCTGTGACCTCGACCGTGTAGCTTCTCGTCTCGAGATTGCCTCTCCCTCAACATCAGCTTCCACTTGAACTCGATCATGTGCGCGACTCGATCAAGGTGTAGCAGAGGGGCCGTCGTCGAAAGTCGTGGTAGTAGTGGAAGTAGAAGGTACACGATCTCCACACGGTGCATGATTTTCCCTCATCGTCTTCCTCATCAAGTTGCTCTTCCTCAAAGATAGACTTTCCCAACTCGTCGTCACCTGCACACTCAAAGACAGAAGAGCTACACGGAATGGTCACGTCGAAAGTGACTTCGCAAGTCTCCATGATTTGGTTAGTTTCAAGATTGAGCACACGATATGCTCGAGCGTGATTAGCATAACCAAGAAAAATTCCATCCATAGAACGAGACTCAAACTTGTCCAAATTTACTTTCTTAAGAATGAAACACTTGCAACCAAACACCTGAAAGTGACTCACACGTGGAGAACGTCCATGGAAAAGCTCATAGCAAGTTTTCTTCTTGAAAGCACGAAGGAAATTCCGATTTGAAACATGACAAGCGGTATTCACTGCCTCAGCCCAATACTTCCTAGGAGTCCTATGCTCATCTAGCATCGTCCTAGCCATCTCAGAAAGCGTCCGATTCTTCCTCTCAGCAACACCATTTTGGCAAGCAACATATGGCAAAGAATATTAATGTTCGAGACCAAAATCACGACAGAAGGCTGTTGACGGCCATTACAACCCAGTTTTGACCGTCAACAATTCGGTGAAATGAGAATGATCATACCATGTTCCATGCAAAATTGTGTTTATACTGACCAATTCCACAAGTTTTGGATGAGTTATGGTTGCAGGATAAAACAGGTGAAACAAGGGCCAAACCTGGCACAGAGCCAGGCTGGCCGGCCTAGCCTAGGCCGACCGGCCTCCCCTGGCCAGGTCTGGCCACGTCACTGATCCAGGGGCCCAAGCAAACATCCTAGATGATCAAGAACCATGCAATCAACGTCAGTTTGATCCAAGGACCCGAAAGGCTTAGACTGGAAACACATGGATTGAAGGGCCCACCAACCTCGTATTCTTGGACAACCTCAACTGAACGCAACCGTTACCGACCTCAGGAAGCAATCAGGAGCGTTCACGATGAAGGCGGTGGCCAGGGGTGCCAGATGTAGGCCGATCGGCCTACACCAGGCCGGCCGGCCTCCTGCTGCATCTCCACGCGACCAACTTCAGCGTGGAGATTAAGCAGGTGGTTGGCGTGACAGTTAAGCTGGCTACCAACCTTGGGAGGCTATAAAAGGCCACCTCCTCTTCACCCCAAGACACACACCACATTTCTCAAGTCTTTACTTGAAGGGAGCTCTTGTATCTTTTCCATTTCTTAGACTAGGATTAGAGTTGGGTGTAGAGTCGTGTCGAGCTTAGCTCGGATCTTCGGAGTCTTCGGAGTTCTGGTAAAGCTCTTGTATCCTTTTCTTCTTTTGAAGAGTTTGTCAAAACAATTACTATCTCATTTCAGAGCTTAAGTTACCTTTCATATTTATCACTTGCTCTTCTTTTAGAGTAAAGTTCTTAGCTCTTTTCAGAGTTAAGTTTTGTCCCCCTTTAGTTTTAGTGTAGAGTTTAGTTTTAGCTCTACCGGGTTTTATCTCGCGGGTTTGCTCGCCTTGACCAGGCCGTAAGACGCCTTAGGGAAGATGGGGATTTCTCTTGACAGGCCTCAAGAGAAATCTTAATCTTCGAGTGCAGACGTGGTGTCTGGCTTGTTGATTAACTAGGAAGTGTGTTGCACCCCATGGAACAGTAGTGGTAGGCGGCAGGTGGTGACAGCCATGTCCGTCCTTCGGAGTCCACCACGTTCGGGTGTATTCATAACAGTAGTGCTGAGCCCGGAGAACCCCCTCTCTCACCCCGTTCTGAGGTTCACCCATTCTAGCCGTCGAAGCGAGCTCTGTTCCCGGTATCTAAGCTAGAGTCTAGGCTAAGGTTAGAGTGTCTTTCGCTTTGAGTTAGGTAGTGTCTAAGTCCGTTCTCTCCCAGTGTCTTTCCTTTTCTATAGAACTAGGTGCTCCTGTGTGTCGCTAGTCTTTTAGACCTTCTATCCGGTCATTCATTTGACCATTATCCTTCAAACCTAGAGTTTGTACCCTTTGGTTTTTGGCTTGATATTTCTGGCAAGATTTATCATCTCATTCTTCAATACACTTTAACCATCTGCTTCCCTGCAAAAATATAAATACGATACCCTGGGATAACTCCCTAGGTGAAGTGCTACAACGAGATATATTATGTGCGCTTGCAGTATTCATTTTGCATACAACGACATATATCTTCGCGCTCTTGAGCGTTGCTTAAAACGTGACGCTAAGGAGTGCCAACAAAGGCATCAAAACGAGTGTTCTTAAATTACGTACCATTATCACTGCATATGGCTCTCATGGCACCACCATTACTCTCGTTTTTCAACCTCAAAATCAGATCTCGAACAAACTCAAAAGTCTCATCCTTAGACGCTAAGAAGAACACCCAAGCACACCGAGAAAAATCATCCACTACAACAAGAACATACCACTTCCCACCAACTGAGCGAACGCGAGCGGGACCAACCAAGTCCATATGCAAAAGCTCCCCTGGACGCTCAGTCATCACATCAGTCAAAGGTGGATGAGAAGCACCAACCATCTTACCATGCCTACAAGGTGCACAAACCAAATCTTTTTCGAACTTAAGCTTAGGCAATCCTCGGATGACGTCAAGAGCACTCAAGCGTGTGAGTAAATAAAAGCTCACATGACCCAATCTCCTATGACACTTCCAAAGCTCAGAAGAAGTACCAGCGATCAAACACCGTGAAGGACCAAACGATCGAGAAAAATCAGCGCGAAAAATCTGTCCCTCGGGAATGATCATACACACAAGATCACCTCGAGAATCAAGAATCCGAGAATCACCACACTTAAACCGAACCTCATAACCCTCATCAAGAACCTGAGAAACTGAAAGCAAATTAAAACCAAGATTCTTGACAAGAGCAACCCGCTTCAACATAAAACGGTCACTCACCTGAATAGCACCCTCAGACAACACTCGACCTTTACCCTTATCCCCAAAAGTGATGTACTGCCTAGACATCACCAAGGTGAGGCTGGAGAACCACTTCCTATTACCTGTCATATGTCTCGAACAGCCGGAATCCATCAACCAAAAGTTCTCCAAACCTCCCACCTGCATAATCAAAAGTGAGAACGAGAATGAGCGAACGACTCGACACTGGGGTTAGCACAAAAAGAGTTAAACCAGTGTCGGGCCATCTGCTCAAAAGAGGGGTTAGCAAAATCAACACTACCACGTGAAACCCTCTCGTCTCTCACCATCGGACCTCTAGCACCACGCGGGGGAAAACGCTGCCTAGACTCTCTCCTAGCCTCAAAGCTACAGTCAAACCTCCCTGCACCAAACTGACCACGAGCAAGAGGCCGCCAAGCAAACTGACTACGAGATGGAACACCACGACTACCCAACGAAGGAACTGTACGCACAAAAGCCTCTCTCCTAGGCAAGGGTGAACGAGACACAGGCACACTACGGGAAGAGTAGTACCTGTCCCTGTTCCCCAACTCCTTCTCTCGTCTCACCTCCCTCTTCTTCCTCCAGCAAAACTCTTCTAGGTGACCATCCCTTCCACAATGATCACAATGGAAACGGACTGGTTTTGGCTTTGGGGTTTCTCTCAGCTGTGGCTTCTGACTTCTCTGGTAACACCCACTCCTTACAAAGGTCACTCTCCTCTAGAAGTTGTTTGTCTTTGGTGGAAACTTGGGAGGATCTGGAGTGGTGTCAAGCTTGTTCAATAGGTGATTGGGATTCGGTGTGAAGCTGTTCTTTGGTGGGGTTCTCTCTGGTGGTATTGGGATGTTTGAGGTGGAACTGGCTTGCTCTTAAGCTTCTCAGAACTCAAACCACGACCATCAGCTCTCTTGAACCCAGCAATCAACATCTTAAGCTGTGGTTCACGACCGGACAACCATCCCAAACACTGACGCAACTCATCAATCTCATCTTGCAAACGATCAACAGATTGTGACAGCTCAACATTCTTCAAAGCAACAACATCACAAGCATAACAAGAGTTTGCAATAGGAGATTTCAATTCAGCTTCAAGTGAACTAATCATGGTACAAGATTCAAGCAACTGAGCATGCAAAGTAGGACAAGAAGTACAAGCACCTAGCAAAGACGACGTGTCAACTGTTGAGCATGTTAGCCGATTCCTTATGCAATGTGGAGAAGCTGCTAATGTTGATTCATTGAGGGTCCGATTGTTTTCAAGTTCTTTGTCTGGTTCAGCTTTCAATTGGTTCATGACTCTGCGACCAAATTCTATAGTTACATGGTCCGATTTGGGAAGACAGTTTCATCAATATTTCTTTGCTGGAGTTCAAGAAAAGAAACTTTCTAATCTGACTAACATGAGGCAGAGGAACGATGAATCGGTCTCATTGTTTATTTCTCGATTCAGAGATGTCAGTAACAAATGCTTTAGTTTAATGTTAACTGACAAGCAATTGACTGAAGCAGCTTTTGATGGATTATTACCATATCTCAAAGAGAAATTTGCCAATCAAGAATTCAAAAGCATAAGTCAAATTATGCAAAGGATGTCTGGGCATGAAAATCAGCAATATGAACCAAGGAATTGCTCAGTTGGTTTTGGAGTCAACACCTGCTACTTTTGAAAAGCCAGAAGAAGAAGACCGACAACATCTAAAGCCCTTATTCTTAAAAGGGTATATTAATGGAACTCCAATGACTAAGATGTCAGTTGATGGTGGTGCTACTGTTAATCTCATGCCATATGCCGTATTAAGAAAACTCGGTAAAGGTGAGTCTGATTTGATGAAGACCGATCTGATGCTCAGGGATTTCGAAGGAAAAACCTCTCCGGCCCGGGTGGCACTTTGTGTTGATTTGACGATCGGAAGTAAGACTTTGCCTACTACTTTCTTTATTATTAATGGCAAGAGTTCTTATAATATGCTCCTGGGATGAGATTGGATTCATGCTAATTGTTGCATTCCATCTACGATGCATCAGTGTGTGATTCAATGGATCGAAGATTCGGTAGAAGTGGTAAAAGCCGATGCTCCGTTTAATATTGCAACGGCTGAAGTCTGCCCATGGTGTTATGAAGTGACTTGCATATCGGGACAGGCTCTTGATACTGATTTTCTCAGAATGTCCGATTTTGGCTTACAACCGATCCAAGCAATCGGTCCTGAAGAGTTGTCCTAATGGATGCAGAAGATGATGGAAAATTAGGCTATGGATTTACGTCGGCTGATAAATTGGAAGAAGTAGATTTAGGTGATGGTAGTAAGCCTAGGCCGACATATGTAAGTTCTAAGTTAGATCCTGAGTTTAAAACCAAGTTGATAGCTTTGTTGCAAGAATATAAAGATTGTTTTGCTTGGGATTATTCTGAAATGCCTGGTTTAGACCGATCGGTTGTTGAACATCGGTTACTAATTAAAAAAGGGTTTCGGCCGTATCAGCAGCCGTCTCGCCGTTCTGATCCTAAAATTCTAGATGAAATCAAAGCTGAAATTACTCGGCTCATAGATGCCAAATTCATTAGACAATGCCGATATGCCGAGTGGATTTCAAATATTGTTCCTGTATACAAGAAAAATGGAAAGCTTCGGGTTTGCATTGATTTTAGAGATCTTAATAAAGCAACTCCGATGGATGGATATCCGATGCCCATAGCCGATGTGCAGGTTGATGTAGCAGCAGGACATAAAGTCATTAGTTCTATGGATGGGAATGCTGGATATAATCAGATCTTGATGGCAATCGAAGATATTCATAAAACTGCGTTCCGATGTCCTGTTCATCTTGAATTGTATGAGTGGGTTGTGATGACCTTTGGGCTTAAAAATGCTGGTGCTACATATCAAAGGGCTATGAATTATATTTTTCATGAGATCATTGGAAAGATTGTTGAAATATATATTGATGACGTTGTGGTTAAATCGGAGAGTTATGATGATCATTTATCCGATTTACGTCGCACGTTAGAATGTACAAGGAAACATGGTCTCAAGATGAATCCACTCAAATGTGCCTTTGGAGTATCGGCTGGACAATTTTTGGGATTTATGGTTCATGAGAGGGGAATCGAAATCAGCCAGAAAAGCATCAGTTTAATTAATAAGGTTGTTGCTCCGGAAAATAAGAAAGAACTTCAATCGTTGATCGGGAAGATAAATTTTATCAGAAGGTTCATATCCAATCTGTCTGGTAAGATTAAGCCGTTCACTTCATTGTTAAAACTTAAAGCCGATCAAGAGTTTGTTTGGGGGAAGGAATAGCAAGAAGCTTTAGACAAAATTAAAGAATATTTGACTTCTCCTCCGATTTTAGTTCTCCACAGAAAGGTAAGCCATTTAAATTGTATTTATCGGCTAGTGAATCGGCAATCGGATCTGCCTTAGTTCAAGAGTTTGAAGGGAAGGAACGGGTTGTTTATTTTGTGAGTAGAAGGTTATTGGATGCTGAAACAAGATATTCTCACGTTCAAAAGTTATGCCTTTGTCTTTATTTCTATTGTACTAAATTAAGGCATTATTTATTATTGGCTGAGTGCATTGTTGTTAGCAAAGATGATGTGGTCCGATATATGTTGTCGTTACCGATTTTGAATGGAAGAATCGGTAAGTGGATCTTAGCTCTTTCAGAGTTTGATCTTCGATATGAATCAACAAAAGCTATTAAAGGTCAAGTATTGGCTGATTTTGTTACTCAACATTGTGGATCGGATGTGGTAATGGTGGAGCCAGTTCCTTGGTCTTTGTTCTTTGATGGATCAGCTTTTGGAGTCGGATCTGGAATCGGTATTATGCTCATCTCGCCTCGGGGGACAAGTTTCGATTTTGCACTACCAATTGAGAAGACCGCTGCTAATAATCAAGCTGAATATCGAGCTGTACTTAAAGGTCTGCAGTTATTAAGAGAAATCAAAGCCGATGCTGTTGAGATATTTGGAGATTCGATGTTAGTTGTAAAGCAGCTATCTAAAGAGTATGAATGTAATGATGATGTCCTTTTAGGATATCGTAATGAGTGTCTCCAATTGTTGAAGGAATTTAAGATGGTTACGATCGAACATATTCCAAAACTGCATAATCATGAAGCTAATCGGTTGGCTCAGAGTGCTTCAGGGTATCGACCGATTCAAGATGTATTGGAATCGGATTTAGCTGATGATGATTGGAGAAGAGAGATATTTGATTATTTGTAGGATCCATCTAAAAGAACCGATAGGCGAATAAGATTACAACAATCAAGTATGTCTTGATGGAAGATAAGCTATATTATCGGACTCTTGATGGAGTATTGCTCAGATGCATCGGTTCTGAAGAAGCTAAAGTGTTAATGGGTGAAATTCATGAAGGTGTCTGTGGGGCACATCAATCGGCTTTCAAAATGAAATTGATGATCCGACAAAACGGGTACTTTTGGCCAACTATTCTTGAAGATTGTTTCCGATATTATAAAGGTTGTCAAGATTGTCAGAAATTTGGTAATGTTCAAAGAGCCCCAACTTCGGCTATGAATCCAATTGTTAAGCCATGGCCGTTCAGAGGATGGGGAATTGATTTGATCGAACAGATTAATCCACCATCTAGTAAGAATCACAAGTTTATAGTGGTGGCGACTGATTACTTGACTAAATGGGTTGAGGCTATTCCCTTGAAAAATGTGACATCGATTGATATGATTGAATTTGTCAAAGAGCATATTATTTATCAATTTGGTATTCCCCAGACTATAACTACCGATCAAGGAACTATGTTTATTTCCGGAGAATCTGAAGAATTCGCATCGAATATGGGGATTAAGTTGTTAAATTCTTCTCCATACTATGCTCAAGCCAATGATCAAGCGGAATCTTCGAATAAGGGAATAATCAAATTGATTAAAAGAAAAATTGAAGAGAATCCTAGGAGATGGCATATCACATTGAACGAGTCTCTGTTGGCATATCGGATGGCTTGTCATGGAGCTACAAAATTGTCTCCTTATCAATTAGTTTAGGGTCATGATGCCGTTTTGCCTTGGGAAATTAAGACAGGCTCTCGGCGTATCGATCTTCAAGATGATTTAACATCTGAAAACTATGCTATTTTAATGAAAGAGGAATTGGAAGATTTGGCAGGACATCGGTTGAGAGCTTTGAGCAATATCGAAAAGGATAAGGTGCGTGTGGCCCGATGGTACGATAAAAAAGTAAAAGTTAAAAGTTTTATTGAAGGAGATCTCGTTTGGAAACTAGTGTTGCCAATCGGATCAAAGGATTCGAAATTTGGAAAATGGTCTCCAACTTGGGAGGGACCATATCGGATTCATCGTTGCGCATCAGGCAATGCATACATCCTGGAGACACTTGAAGGGGAAATATTTCCAAGAGCTCTAGATGGAAAATATTTGAAGAAGTATTACCCTAGTATTTGGGTCAATTCGTGAACCGATTATTGATGGGGAAAATAGGAAAAAGCATACAAGGATGAACGAATCGGATATGTGTCCATTTCGAAAGTTCCTAATCCGATTTGGATCTAAATTGGATGATACATGGCCGATGTGACATACATCGCCCTTAGTGCAAAAAATAAAAGAAATTACAAAGAGCTTAGATATTCTTGGATAATCTCTATTGCTCTCAGATAACCCTCTTGTTGTTCATATGAAGCTTTGAGTCTTTGTTGTTCTTGGAGAACTCTGGCGGTGTTGTCTCGATCATTCCGAGTGATGTTTATCAAATGTTGTAGATCTTCCCTTAGCTCTACTCTTGATTCCAAGGAGAATAGCTATTGTTCAAGCAGAGGGAGAGAAAGTTGGAGAAGTTGAATCCTGCGTCGAACCTCTAGGATTCCTCCTGGTGGCAGGGAGTTGGAGTTGATGGAGCAGAGTACGGGAACTATATCATCTGGAAATTTTTCTCTGATTTCTTCGGCGTAAGCTTGAAGGAAGACTTCATCATAGGCGGTTAAAAGGTTTCCGGCTTGAAGCGACACGATGATTCCATCAAGTCTCTGAATAAGTTCAAAAGACATTGAGTTGAGAGAAAATATTAGAAGATAAGCAGAGCCGAAAGATTTTTACCTGTTGGAATGATGCCATTTTCTCGCAAAAAGCTATGATGATAAATTGGTATGGTGTGTCTATTTATAGAGGTTTTCGGTCAAGGACATTTATGATGCGGCATTTAAATTTACAAATTGCAAGGAAGACTGAAAAAGCTTGCAAGTCAGGAGTCATCAATGTGAATTGATGGCAAAGCTGGAAAATCGGCTGAAAGATCACACAAAAGTTAAAGTAGAAAACGGCGGTCAAATCTACAGGAGATAGTATTCATTACAAGACCATAAATGTATGACAGTCGAATTACAACCCATCACAGAAGGGATCGGACCGCATTCAATGCTCGCAGACGTGTCTGGTTTACGTCATCAATGACTCGCTGATAAGCTTCAATCAGACCTTGTTGTGCTGGGATGCTTCTATGAAGTTTGAATGCATCGGATGCCTGAGCCTTGAGGGTCTGGTTGAGATCTTTGATCATGGTCGGGAGCTGCTGTAGTCTCTTTTCTTATTCCTCATGCTTTTGGCTAACCGATCGGAGCTCATTTGCTAGTTCTACTTTACGAGCATTCAGTTCATCGATTTTGGCCACTATAGAAGGATGGCTTGCTTCAAGGAATTTGATCCTGTCCTTAGTGGCATTAGCTGCGTCCGTTTTCTTCTCCGATTCCTCGATTAATGATTCCCGATTCTGCTGATCAGATATCTTCTGTCGGGCTTCGATGAATTCAATCTGACGGCCTTCGATATAAGCTGTAGGGATGATGGCAGCCTGAGCTTCGCGGCTGAGATGGGGTCGTAGCTGATGAAGAATCGATCGGATCGGTCCAGCGTCTTGAACCAACACAAAAGTGTCTTGCTCTAGCAGAACTAGAAGGTCCGATAGCTTGTTCTTGACGTCTTCTGGAGAGATGAAGTGTTGATTTCTGGTGGATGGGTCCCCACATCCGATGAAATCCTTTTGTTAGCCGATTGTACTTCTTCTTCGTCCAGGAGGCCTTTAATCGGAAAATCGAAGAAGCTGTTATCGATTGTGTCTTGGGCCTGAAAATACGATTAAGTTCTTGTTAAGATTGAAAGAGAAAAATAGGAAATAAGCAATCGGATGAGGGAGTAGTAAGATGACCTCCTTCAGGTTTATTTCATCAAATTGAGTTGGTTGTTTCGATAACAGAATCGGATTTGGTTCCGATTGGAGTTGATCTTCAGCCATAGTTGAGATCCCAGCCGATTCGTTCTGAAGCAAAGAGGAGGAAGAATATTAATATACTAAAATGAAGTATGTGATAATTAAGTGAGGGATGAGATTTACTAGCATCTGATGTTGGACCGATTCTATCCTTTGTTGAGGATGATCCTCAGTTGTTTGAATCGCCGATTCGTCTGGAAGACGATCGGTCATTTTCTCTGAAAGAAGACAATTGGTGTTAAAATTGGTTAATATCGACTGAGTATCAGACTAAGTTGTTACCAGGTGGATTCAGTTCAGGATGGTTCGATACCGATGAGGCTGGAGAGTCTTGTTGAGGTGCTTGGGGAGGTATCGGTACCATATCTTCTTCATTTCCTTGCTCTGCAAAATATGTAAAAATCAGATTTGATTATAAAAAGTAAGGGAAAAGAAGTTGGAATAATAAGAGAAATCGGTACCTGTTATCGGTGGAAGTTGAAGATTTGAATCATGAATTGCACCAACGAGCAGATCAACCACCGACTGGGTGTCAACTGTTACAATCTTGATCCTCTTGGTGGTCTTCTTTGAAAAGGTGCCAGTCTTACGCTTAACCGATTTTCCTTTGAGGATCTCTGCAGCTGATGGGGCATTGTATCCGATATGGGGGTATCGTTTGCGGAAGCATACTGAATCGGTCGGCCGCTTTTGCTTATCTCTGGAGAAGGGATTCGATTCTCCTGCGTGAGAAAAGAATTAATGACTGAAGTGGTAAAAGGTTAGAAATTTCTGTAAAGGAAATACCTTTTGTTTAGTCGAGAAGTCTGGATCGAATATCTTGCAATACGATGAGGCTGGTTTGCAGAAGAGATGTTGGGACCATTCGGCCCACCAGTTCTTGAAAGCCGATGTGGCTATGGAAGTAATGCCTACCAACTTCCACGTATCCAATTCGGATATGTTTAGATCAGGGACTCGGTCTAGGAGACGGCAAAAGGCAAGACCGTTTTCAACATTGGTCCGATATCCGATCAAATCCGCGAAGTACAATTTGATCGGAGCTTGAACAAAGCTGAGCTGCCTTGTTATAACAGAGGGATAGTAAAATTCGTAGGCATGTTTGTCACAAGCTACGGGGAGAATATTCGGACGAATTATTTCCTTGAGGATCTCCTTCATTCTATCATCCGATAGAACCGAGTCCAATTGAAAGATGATCGGGTTTTCAAAAGAATTGTTGGGATCTTCATAAGCAAACCAAATCAGAGCAGATTTGCTGAGGCCATTATAGAAACAATTGAAGTAAGTAGCCAACCGATTTGGAGACATCTTGTCACCCTCAAGAGTCGCGGCAGCTTTCCCAAAAGATGTGCATCTACGAGGGGTAATCTTGTTTCCTTCTACTTGGTCCGATGGGAAACTTTGGTTGAAAGGGTCTACTTTCCAAGCCTTGTGCATATGCAAGTTTAGCCACAAGTTTATAAACCACCAAGGGCCACTAAGGCATGAAATCAGTTCTCCTTTTCTCAATCGGATCGACACTTCGTGCAGTAGCTCATAGACCGATCCAAGAAGATACTTGCCCAGGGGAAGAAGGTTGCCCGATGCGAGGTGCTGAGCTACTTTCTGGTATTTGATGCAGGGGCAAAGGCTTTTCCACAGAATACAAATTTTTCTAACCACATCAGAAGGAAGGCTCAATACTCCTTGTGGTCGATCGGTCCTTGGCTCTTTGAATATGTGGAAATATAATATTTCCAACCTATTTTGGCCACCTTGATAATATGACCAGGTTTGGCAAGGCTATCGAATCTGGCCCTTGAAGTGATGTTTAGGCCTGTCAACATGACTACATCAAGGAGGGTAGGCGACATTGGACCATGGCCAAACAGGAATGCGTTCAAAGCATCGGACCAGAAATGAGAAGCAGCTATCAAGAGTGGTTCGTTCTTCTTGATGTCTGATAAGGATAAAGTGAGGCATTAACCGATTTCGTAGGTTTCCCAATCGGCCCGCTTACTGCTCATTCGGAGGTACCAATTCCTCCATCCCGTGATCACTGTTGGCCAAGATCAGAAAGCATCTTTCCATGAGGAGAGGGGATCCGACAGGTGCTTGAGGGGGAGGCGATTGGTTTCTAAGTTGATGAAATCGGTTGGGTCTTCGCTACCAATCGGACCTAGAATAAAGAGGCCGGGAGTCTCTGGAATGGGGATGGTGATTTCATTCATGGGTACCTAGAAAAAGCGAGGAAAAGAAATTTAAATCTATGAAAAATATGAGAACATTTCGGGAAGAACGAAGAACAGCGGAGAACGGGAGAAAAGGATTGAGATCTATTACCTGAGGGACGGAAGAACTTGAAGCCATTGCAACTTGCGGGGTTAGGCGGTTCGCTTGAAGATGGAGTTGGAAATCACTGAAGACAAGTCGCCGGCGAGGTTCTTTGAAACTTGCGCTTGAAAGCTCTCGAAATGAAGGCAATGGCGAAGGGGGAACGACGGCTAAAGGGAGGAAGAAGAGGTGAAGTATTTATAAGCCTCGCCTGTGGGGGTAAAAGTGGAATTTCGCATGGTCAAGTGAAAATCAGGGTTTCGTGTGAAACGGTAACAGATCTAAAGGGCCCGAGAATTTTGGGACAATATGGACATTTTATCCCGAAACTGGGGGGCATGTGTTGATGACGTTTTTTGACACGTGTCAGAGCCGGCGCCTTGGGGGAGTTCCAATGAGGGTTGAGTTAATGTTGAAGACGGAGTTTGAATTGAAATAGGATCAAGTTCGTTTCCATAATAAGAATCAGAATCAGACTCAAGACTCCAAAATTGGATCGGAAGCCTTTAACAGAGCCGATTAGATCATGTTCTAAGCTGGATAGATGGTGATAAAAGCTAAAAATAACAAGAAAAGACTTGCAAATCTAGCAGATATCGATAACTGTCGAATAAATCTAAACGAAGCAACAACGATGCGCCCGATGCTAAAGCTTAGAAATTACTCAGTAGAAGCGAAACTCACGAGCAGGCTTTGGAGATCAAGATCGCCTCGACTTGCCCAGGAGAACTCGTGAAAGAAAAAGTTTTGGCGAAGTCGCCGATTTGAAAGTAAATTGCGAGTAGTAAATGCAAGTAGTAAAGGGTTTTGTTGTATTGATGTGTATCCTTTTCTCACGACCCATAGGCCTTATATTTATACCCTAGAATTAAAAACTCCTAGTCGATCACGACATGACTAAACTTGATGCAAAAGAAAGAAACTCTCTAAAGACTACTACTTTTAACAGACTAAAAGACTATTACTTAAAAGATACACGAAACGGCCCAATCACTGGCCCAACTAAGCCCACGAGGCACCCGACATTCCTATCCTCCGAATCGGACATCTCGATCTTGCCTGTTCCGATTCCGATCTACGATCCTGAGGACCCGGTGTGTCCGAGGACCGGTGGATGGTCGCTTCCTGGTGTGATGAGTGATTGACAACGTGGTGTGGATTGACGTTTCCCTTAGCTCAAGTATTGCAGGTGTAGAATGCGGCTTGATTGCATTGGTGCAGGTGAAGAACAGGCGCGAAAGGTCTTAGCCATGGCGGCCTCCGAGGAGCGGAGAGACAAGTAGGCTTGGTTCGAGGGACCCGGTGGCCAGATGGATCAAGTGCGGTTCACATGGTGGCAAGAACGAGCGAGAGGACGTGGTTCCGGTGCGAGGTAGCGGCTCACGACCGAAGCTCGTACGCGGACATGAAGCCGGTGCAAGGTAACGGCTCACAACCGAAGCTTGCACGCGGGGTTTGGTGGTTTGGCCACAAGACCATCAGGTGGACGGTTTCCTTGGTTTGGGCCTCAAAACCAAGGCGAGGACTCGACGTCGCATCGTGCCAAAGGGGGCCGGCTGGCCAGCCTAGGGGCGGTCCAACCGCCCCCCCAGGGCAGCTCGCCCAAGAGCATCGAGGAGCTTCGATCCGGAGGACATGCGGCGTGACTGCAAGGCTTGCGTCAGAGGGAAGCTAGCTTGCAGTGGAAGGTGTCCAAGCCAGAAAAATCTTCGTGGAAAATGTCAAATTTGCCCCTAAGGGGTATGTATCACTTAGGGGTAGTTTAGTCTTTAGAGCACCACCACTTGGACTATATAATAGACCCTCTAGGGGTTGGTGGCTGCCATCTCTCTAGTTTTATTTTCTAGGCTTGTTTATTTCCCTTCATCCTCTCCACCTAGAACTTGGATTGAATCATTTGTAGCTTGTATAGGTGATTTCATGGTTGGTTGATTGAGCTTAATCTATTCATCTTTGTGCCATGTTTTGAATTCCCGAGCTACTTTTCTTTTTTCCTATTTTCGGAGCTATTTTTGGGGATTTTCGTTCTTCATGTTCTAGCCCGTTTCCTCTCGGATTTCTTTGGGGGAATCATGTATGAGTGCCTTGTGCCTCTTTTCTTGGTGATTCGTTGCCCCCAAACACCGGAAATCGGTCTAGATTTGAAGATTTCGGGATGAACTCGTGGTGGGTGTGTTCTTCACTAGATCTGAAATTCCTGGAGTTCTAGGAGGTTTGAGGCCGAGATTTTTGGGGCATAGCCTCTCCTTGAGGTGTATATCATCTACCCAAAGTTTCGTCTCAAGAGCTCAAGCCGTTTGGGAGATCCGTTCACGAGTTGACTTTTTCCCGAGTTGTCTGGCAGGACCGGTGCAACCGCCCCTGGATAGAGGTGTGACCGCCCCTGGATAGAGGTCCAACCGCCCCTGGCCGAGATGTGGTGATTTGGGTTGTTTTCGTTCGATTCTTGTTGGACCTGTTCGATTTGTGTTCCACTGTGTTGATCTAGTTCCTAGGGTCAGTAGCCTCTCAGTAGCTACATGATCTTGGCTAGGTCGGTTGGTTGGCTTTGGAGTTGAGTTGGGAGAAGCCGGATTCAGGAAAGAAATTTTTATCGGCTCCCATTCACTCCCTCCCCTCTCTGGTCGCCTAATCGGTCCTTCAGATCCTAACGTCCGATTCCGATTCAAAGCTTTCTTATCTTTTCCTTTTGACGCCGGTCCTAAGACGTGTCAAAAAATGGCGTCAACACATGCCCCCAGTTTCGGGATAAGATGCACATATTGTCCTGAAAACCCTGATTTTCACCACGTGAAATCTCACTTTTACCGCTCAGGGCAAGACTATAAATATAAGGCCTCCCCACGGCGTCGTCTTCCTCCCGCTGCTTGCTAACTCTCGCCATTATCCTTCTCTCTTTCACTTCTATATTTAGCAATTTCTTTACATATGTTCGTTGTTTATTCCAAATCAGCGACTAGATGAAATTATCGTATCCTTGCAAGCAGGAAATCCTCTCACCCGAAGAGATGAACATTTCCTCCAAGTTCATGATGAAGAAGTCAAAGAAAAGTTTCCAGATGATATAGTCTCAGTGCTCTGCTCCATCAACTCTGATGCTCTGCCATCAGGAGGAATCCTAGAAGTTCACCGTCGGATCCAAGCACTTCAATTTTCTCTCCAAGTACTTGAAGAACAGCTCATCCTCTTGGAATCAAGAATAGATCTAAGAGAGAATCTGGAACATCTGATAAACACCACTCGCAATGACCGAGACAACACCGCCAGAGCTCTTCAAGAACAACAAAGAATTGCAGCCTCTCATGATCGATATGAAAATTATCTGAGAGCAATCGAGATCATTTAGGAGTATCTCAACTCTATGTAATTATATATTTTTTGCACTAAGGCCGATGTATGTCACATCGGCCATATATCTTCCGATTTAAACTAAAATCGGACTTGGAAGTATTCGAAACGCCTAGATTTCCGATTCGCCTTTTCCTATGTATTTTTTTTGAATAATCTCCCGATCAGTAATCGGTTTATGCATCAACCCAAATACTGAGATAATATTTCTTCAAATATTTTCCATTTAAAGCTCTTGTTAATAATTCTCCTTCAAGTGTTTCCAATACATAAGCGTTGCCCGATGCACAACAGTAAATCCGATAGGGCCCTCCCAAGCTGGTGATCATTTTCTGAATTTAGAATCCTTTGATCCTATTGGCAATACTAATTTCCAAATGAGATCTCCTTCAATAAAAGTTTTGACTTTTACTTTCTTGTCATACTATCGAGCCTCATGTGCTTTATCTTTTTCAATATTTGAGGACCCGGTGTGTCCGAGGACAGGTGGATGGTCGCTTCCTGGTATGATGAGTGATTGACAACGTGGTGTGGACTGACGTTTCCCTTGGCTCAAGTATTGCAGGTGTAGAATGCGGCTTGATTGCATTGGTGCAGGTGAAGAACAGGTTCGAAAGGTCTTAGCCATGGCGGCCTCCGAGGAGCGGAGAGACAAGTAGGAATGCACTATTCTGGGCAATGGAACTACCGGAAATTTTTTCGCAACGAACGCGCTCAATGCACCTTATTACACGCAAGACTCATGATTGGATGTGTTTCATAGCATTTTGTTACTTCAAAAATGGCCGGAACGAGTTTCTCACTGGTCATGCAGTGTGAATGCACCATTTTGGGCGACGGAACTTCCAGAAACTCTTTTTGCAACGACCGCGCCCAATGCACCTTATTACACCCAAGACTCATGTTTGGATGCGTTTCGTACCATTTCGTCACTTCGAAAATGATTGGTACGAGTTTCGCTCAGGTCATGTAGTGTGAACGCACCATTCTGGGCGACCAAACTTCAGGAGATTTTTCCGCAACGAACACACCCAATGCACCTTATTAGACCCAAGACTCATGTTTGGATGCATTTCATACCATTTCGTTACTTCAAAAATGACCATTACGAGTTTCGCTCGGGTCATGCTGTGTGAACGGACGATTCTGGGCGACCAAACTTCTGGAGATTTTTTCGCATTGAACATGCCTAATGCACCTTATTGGACCCAAGACTCATGTTTGGATGCGTTTCGTACCATTTAGTTACTTCAAAAATGACCGGTACGAGTTTTGGTCGGGTCATGTAGTGTGAATGCACTATTCTAGGCAACGAAACTTCCAGATTTTTTTTTTGCAACGAACGCGCCCAATGCACCTTATTACACCCAAGACTCATGTTTGGATGCGTTTCGTACCATTTCGTCGCTACGAAAATGATCGGTATGAGTTTCGCTCGGGTCATGCAGTGTGAACGCACCATTCTAGGCGACCAAACTTCAGGAGATTTTTTCGCAACGAACACACCCAGTGCACCTTATTAGACCCAAGACTCATGTTTGGATGCATTTCAAACCATTTAGTTACTTTGAAAATGACCGTTATGAGTTTCGCTCGGGTCATGCAGTGTGAACGGACGATTCTGGGCGACTAATAG
Organism: Urochloa ruziziensis; assembly: GCA_015476505.1. Classification (NCBI taxonomy): domain Eukaryota; kingdom Viridiplantae; phylum Streptophyta; class Magnoliopsida; order Poales; family Poaceae; genus Urochloa; species Urochloa ruziziensis. Next base: position 4,296,679 of record CM027126.1, on the reverse strand, counting down.
ATCGCTTTCATAGTTATCTTTTATTGCTTAACCATCAATCGGCTTCCTGCTGTTTGACTATCGAAATCGGCTTTTCTAGCTGTTTCCTGCCTATCGGAATCGGTCATTCATTGTTCGATTTCACTAACGGGAGAATCGGCTTTCTAGCTGTTTCTTAACGTCCGATTTTATCATTGTCAATCAACATGTCAGATTAAATGGCACGCCCCGGTTTTCAAGGTCATTCCTTTGTTCGTGTGTTTGCGCATCTATCTTCGCCCGATTTTTGCGTCAACACATCTCTTATTGATTTTTTTCAGGTCTTGTGATACTAACTTTGGACTCTTACATGGCCACATGAATTTTGCAGGTACTCTTTTGGTTACTGGAGATCCCGCTTCAGTATCAGGTTAATTGGCTCCTTTACTATTTTTTCTCCATAATTGGTGTGCAGATTAGTGACTGTAACAGCTGCTATTCTCAGTTAGTTGGTTAGCTTACTCACATGCAATCAATCTGATTGATCATCCTATACGGCTATACCTACATTTTATCAAATGCTATTTTAGTGTGGGTTTTGTTAGACTGTTCTGCAGATTATATCAATTTGACTACAATTTAACTAACTGCGAATTTCAATTTACAGTATTGCCTCTTGTCAGATCATTTCTAACTGAAGAAGTACCTGAACCAGGCTGTGAACTTATGCTTCTCTAGCAAAATCATTACTGAGTGCCTAAATTAACATTGTAATGTTTTAGCTTATGCCTAAACTGCAAAAAATGGCATCAAATTAAATCAATAAACTATCTGATGATAAAATTATTGCCTCTTTGTTCTGCTTCCCTCATTCAAATTTTGCTTCATAGGAGTATTGTCCTGTCTTTTTTGTTGATCCTAATAAATAATTCTGGTCATTGGCGTGTCTCAAACAGCGGCCTCCACGCAATCTCAACGATGGCAACCCCAAGGCCGACACAACGCTGAGGCCAGACGCCGCCCCGCCGACGATGCCGAGGGCCGACGCCGCCCCGCCGACTAACTGAAGCCGCCACTGCCGCCGACACCATGCCATGTTGATCTATACTCGAAGGACGGCATCAAGATCGTTTCTTTGGTGCTAGCGCTGTCTTGATCCGTTCTGTAAACCCCCATGAACCAAGGTCATTTGCGATCAATAAGTAGATTATTGTGGCGGTTGTGCCACTTTAATTGCCATGTGTGGTATAATTTCTAACAGTTTTGTATGTTTAATGTTACGCTGCAGATGCAAATACTCCCATTGAAGAATCAAACAAAATTGCATGATGGCCCATAGTCAATCAACCAATAGTGTTAACAATGGGTTGTGACAATTGCCAATTTAATTATTCTATTAATAATATACATGGGTACAATAGTGTTAATTGCTTATTGCATTCATAAGTTTCATTGAATGATATATAAGGTGTCGGAAATACGTCGTTCATCCTGAGAGAGCATAGGCGTGAGCATGACACAGCAAGAAAAGCTGCCATAGATCCTGAACAGAGGGCACTTATGAATAAGAGGCGGCGTGAATTGTATACAGCCAAAAAATGCACAAAAATGCACCAAAGAAGTGAAGGGATTCGGGGAGGCTACGCTAGCACAATACAAAATCGTGTACCCAAAACCAGGAACAACTGTAGTTATAGATCTTAGATCATTACCACTAGACGCGCAGATGCAGCGGAACCGTCTCGGTGTAGAGAAGCGCGTCGAGGTAGTAGTGTCGTGAAGTTGCGAACGTCCGTCTGGTCCTGCGGCACGTGCGGTTCGTCCCAGTGCTCCAAGCACAGCACCTCCGAGGTATCCACACGTACGAGGATGGAACACCGAGCGCCGGTGTGCCAGCACCCGGGCGTGCGCGGTGAGAGAGGAGAGAGCGGCGGCCAGGGCTTGGGCGGCACCGAATGCTTGGGACGCCCCCCTTGCCCCTCCCACGTATATATGAGGAGGAAGACCTCCCATCCCTTTGTCCATTAGCAATACGGGACTAATAGATGTTGTAGTCCCACTAGTGTTAATGGGCCATGCTAATGGGCTTCCACTTTGTAGGCCCATTAGTGGATCCAATCCAATTGGCTCTGACAACCGCAAGTTTATATATATTCGTGTTCTGATAACCGCAAATATGTGTCTCTTGATATAGATCACAATGATAGTCTGATGAAACCTGTCAAAACTACTAAACTTGCTGATGGCAATGGTGGTATTTCAAGTGTTTGGTTAGTTTCTTCCTAATAATGAATCTATAATATAGAAGATTGCTTTGTTACACCCACTATTCTGATCATAGTCTTCGTATTGCAGTACAGTGATGCCGAAAAGGTTGGTTCAAATGTTCAAAGTGGTACCAAGCAGCGGTCAGGCAGCAACAATGAAGATTCTTCATTAACCTCTTTGCACAATGCCATGGATTTGGGTAAGGAGGTCTTTGACGAGTCTATTTTGGTTCTACAAGTTTCTCTGTTGTTTTCCCATTTGATCCATTTACATCTTAGTTCCCTAGATATTTGAGTGCCATGTACAAATTGTTACAGCCTACCTGTTTGCACGATCTCCCTCGATACCAGATCATCTAACATATGTTAAATAAGTATGCCATCAGATCCCAATATTTATGTTTCAAATGATTTTTAATGTATGGCCTTCATGGGTTGTATGACATTGTAAAATTTTAGTATGGACAATATTATGGACAACATGCATTGAGTCACGGTCGACTGGTGGTCAAATCAATAGGCACATATGTTAGGTAAAAATTGCATATGGGATTATATCAAATTATGTGTGAAAATTCCTCAAAGATAATAACCTTAGCTCTTAAAATAATAGGTGTTGTGATCCATAAGCTCTAGCTGTAATAAGGACAATCATGTTTTCTCCATGTGCATTGTTTTTCTATTTGTCATGTCTGAAATTTTAATACGATTCCCTTTTATCTATACTATAAAGCATGACGAAATTTTCGTTTCGTCCGTCGTCTTTCGTTTCGTCCGTCGTCATCTATATCCTACACCGTCGGATTTTATGATGATCAAACGTTTTAGATTAATCTAAAGAGTCCATATTGACTACACACCTTTGAGCCTACACCGTCGGATTTTATGATGATCAAGCGCTCTAAATTAATATAAAGAGTCTATATTAACTATATCTCTAAATTATTTTTTTTAAGCACGTGCCCTTCCGCTAGTGTAAGAAACATGTTCGGAAAGCATAGGTAAACCTGGACTAATTGGGTAATGCTCTCCTAATCAATAGTTGTATTGTACTCATGTGATGGTTAAAGCAAATATCCCAATTGGAAGTGGTGAGCGGGCAGTTTAATAACAGGTTCTGAAAATTGGTTAATGAAACCGCAAAAAGATCAATGGCACGCTGTCCAAATCAAATATATGAATCAAACCTGTTTGTTCAGTAGTACGTCCTTTTTTTCATGTAGACATTTCACTTACATTGAAATTCAGCTCTTCATTCGTACTTGGCATAAAATTGACTGAACATGAATAGCCATTGATATTTTCAAGATCAACCCATTTGTCCAATGGAAGCATTTATATATGACGGTATTTAATCTTACACAAAGAATCGTGGAGCTCACTTTTTCATGCCTGCTTGATTGCATCCTTCACTTATAAACTGGTAAGCGTTGCACAGGCATCATTCTGCAAGCTATGGAACTACTTCTTGACTTATACTTCTAAACACTGCAGGCAAATAGATGGATCTGCCAGCCTGCTGGCATTGCGGTGGAAATCACACTAATCAGCCAAGGCAGGGAAATGATCTTTTAAAATTCAGTTAAAGCGATCTAATGATTCTGGGGCCTGGACATTCATAATACTTTTGCTATCCTAAGGATGCAGTTCTGATTTGAAGGTGGAAAATATGCTTTGGTGCTAGGAAAGCCAAATCTAAAATGTTGTTGTTGAAGGTGGTCAAGATAACTAGAAGCTTCTTTACCAAATTGCAAGCACCATGCAAAAGAGGCAATGTTTTATTTTTCCATTGTAGGTATGGCTTTTCCTTCCAAGAAACTCATAATACAGAAGTATTTTATTTGACCAAAATATTGTAGTAACATTGAAATTTTCTTACTATGTTTGGTGAAAATATCATTGTGTAGTAAGTGTGCTTTCCCTGGAATCATATAGGATGGCAATTGTTTTCAAGGAATAGTGTTGGATAGAAAACAAAATGCTCATTAAATACTGTTTACTTGCCATTAAGTACTTTTCCCACACTTGGTTTATGCAGGGATGAAAATTTCTGACACAAGCCAGTCTCTCTTTTCCCTTCATATGCTTCCAAATTGAGTGATTAAATTAGTGAATGCTCCAATATACTGCTTGAGATGAGCTTTCTTTTCACATTGCTTTGTGCCACCTCCTATACCAATTGGATTTCTGCTGACAAACTTAACCATGTATTATAGGGACCACAAGGTTCAGAAAGAAAGATTGACAGATGTTGAAGTTCAGGTGTTCATACTAGCATCTGAACTGAAGCTGTGTGAAGAGATACATCATGAGTTGCACAATGGGTATGTTAATGGGCTATTTTCTAAAATTTTATAATTTTCTGGTTCTTATGAACGCTGTTTTGAATGAAGCATAAGGACTCTTAAACCATAATATAAACCACCTTTCAGTTAGTGTCGATACATTTATTCCTTGCTGTGGTGCACTACATGAGAATGGTTACAAAAATTTAGTCTGTAGTTTAGCAAACCAGCTGGCTCTGTTGTTTTTTACACTACCTGCCCAATCGTGGCAAGGCACAGTGCCTTCGATTGGATGTGTGCTTATGATATATGCATTTCACTTTTCTTTTTCCAACAACTAATGTGCACTGGTGTTCATTTATTATGCATATGCAGTACTAGATTTTGTCGCCCGTGTAAGATGGTCCTTGATATTCTCATTTCCAAACTGCAAACCAAAGTTGAGGTACAGAATGTGTGGATCATCAGAAATCAGATGCCAAACATTACAAGTTTCAGTAGTAATGATGACTCATTATGGGAATGAGCTACAAAGCTGAGAAGAAACTCTGCATATACTAAACTACTGATAGGTGGAGAGTATACTATTTATTTCTCATGCAGTGTAGTTTGTGAAATTTAGGTTTGTTGAGCTAATCTCAGAAAATCCAATAGTGAACCTACTGCATCATTTTCTATAATGAATTTCATGATATATTAGGATGCCTGGTAGCCCTGTGTGAATTTCATGAGAAAATGACAGTTCGGTCCTTTGTGTATAAAAAGAAGTACAAGACGAGAAAGAAGCATAATGTTACATTAGGATGATGGAGACCAATACGAAACGGTGTGCTGGCCTATCAGCTGACGTGTAAGCGTGCTGAGTTAAAGCCCCAGTAGTTTTTTTTTTTGAATTTATTTGTTTTAAAAACTGAGTCTAATTTTGTATCTTCAAATAAAAATGTCAAAGACAGATGACTAAAAATATTTCAGCTTAAAAATGCGCATTGCCTCCCCTAAAATAGAAAGAGAAAGAAGCTGGACCGAAATTGGCAGCACAATATCGCAACGATGAAGGCATAAGTTAAAGAGCTAATCATAACTTCTCTAATATAATTCGCCTCTAAATTCGGGCGCGCAGGGCGCGCCACAGATGCTAGTCTACTAAAAGAGACATCCATTTCACATGATGCATGGGCGAGCTCAGACACGGCCAAACGTACTTACAGATCCGTTGCCGTTGTCTAGCAGATAAGCGGAGCGATCGTCCCGGAACTTTCCATGGTTGTGCTGATGAAGGTTGTGCTGATGAAGCCATTGGTGTTGACATGCAAATTGCTTACGGGTGCAGAAGCACGTGTTCAACGTCTCAACTTAAAAAACTTATTCTCCTCATAAAATATTATTGAATCAGTCTAACATAATATTCTTTTCTCAGACTTTCCAGCCCAACCCAGCGAAACGAACATGATGGAAGTCCTCGCCATCCGATTTTTTAGGTTCTCCCGGTGCACTACATTGATGACAACACAATTGAAAGGTATGCTTTCAGATTATTAGCATATCCGGATCATAGAGAATAAACTTCTTTTTAGTGTGTCAATGCCGCCTCGCGTCCTACTCGTCATCACAGCCCAACCGACGAGACCACCTGTCGGACATAGAGGCACAGGGCCTACACGGACGCAGGATTAACTCCGGAGGAGGATATGACAACGAGTAGAGACCGAGGCGCAAGGCAGCTCAGGACTCTACGAGACATGGAAACTAGTCGATATTAGGAAAGTACTTGCATAGCGAGGCTTCCTCGAGTTGCTACTCAAACTAGACTAGGATTCCACTCTTTGTAACCCTGCCCCCCAGTATATAAGGTCGGGCAGGGACCCCTCTCAACTCGAATCCGATAGATCACACAATACGATCCAATAGGACGTAAATCCACAGAATAGAGAGAATCTCGACTAGTCTTACTGATCATCGATCAAGTAAGACAAGCTTGTACTCATATTCATCCTACGTAATACAAGATCAGCAGCAGGACGTAGGGTGTTACGCCTAATTGGCGGCCCAAGCCTGTATAAATCTCGTGTCACGTAATCGTCGAGTTGCTGATTCTACTGTCACTCCACCAAAACTCAACTACCTAGGGATACCCCTTGGTAGGACTGCCGGTAAAACACTGACATCTGGCACGCCAGGTAGGGGTGATCGTCAAGAATCCCGTGGAGAATTCGACGACTTCACGACAAGACAAGATGGTCCGGGAAGGCGCTGCTCTCGGAACCAAGCTCAAGAAGATGATCGACGACGGCGACTCACTCCAGTCAGGGAAGGCATCGCCAAGCATGGAGGAGCTCGTCGAAAACTTCGACGAGCTGTCTGACATCGCTAAGGGGAAAGCGCTCGAATCAGGATCAAACTCCGATCAGGAAGTTCACTCCGAGCCCGACTTGTTTTCGACGAGTAGTTCAAGCACCCACCCAACCCTACCCACTTTTGGATTACACAATTTGGCATCTACCTACCAAAGACTCATATGCTCCCAATTTGAGTCAATGATAGAGCAGTATGTGGACATCCTAATTCGAATCGGTCTAGAGCATGCCACTTTTTGCAAGGAGACAGCTCAAGTACTCGACCGACTCGGACTCAGACAACGAAGGTGCTGGAGGTGCGACTAGGCAGTGCCTATTCATAACCTCAACACCAGAAGAAAGAACTGCAGATTGAAGGCAGACAAACCACCCAACCATCAAAAGTTACGACTCATCCGTCCCAAGCTTTAACCTTGATCAAAGCAAAGTCCAAGTCAAAGACAACAACATGGCACACCATCGGGACCGTGCCATATACATGATTGGCCTCAAAGACTTCGAAGAAGCTAATATCTACAAGAGGGAAGAATTCCTTGAGCTCTCAGAAGCACTAAACAGTCCTCAGGAGCAGGAAAGGAAGAACAGCCGAGTAGTCAAGAACCAAAGGAGAGCAGAGCGACGCGCTACTCTACGAAATAAAATAGGCAACAGCAGATTCGCTCAGCCAAGCAAGTTCTGCAATTCTCCAGCGGCCAACGCCATGGAACTACACTTCAGGCTATCCCTCATGCATCAAACTGCCGAAATCAAAAATCTTCTCGGGTTGACCGCCACGATCATCAAACAACTCGATGATTATGAGGCCCCGCATGAAGAAGAAAGCGATGATTCAGAGACACGTCTATATATTGCTGCAGTAGAGCAATATGATCCTCAGGAAAGGTGGATCAAGGGCGTTGCGAGCTTTAGGCTGAAGTGGGCCATGATGGGCCGGCCTTTTTATCGTTATTTAGAGTCTTAGTTAAAGTAGCTTCTTTCTTTTTCGTCAAGTTTGTTCATGTCGTAATCAAATAGGAGTCTGTAATTCCAGGGTATAAATATAAACCCTGAGGGTCGTGAGGAGTTTACATACACATCAATACAAAAAACCTTTACTACTTTGCATCTACTTTTCGCAATTTACTTCCAAATCGACGACTTCGTCAAGCTTTTCTTTTTCACGAGTTCTCCTGGGCTAGTCAAGGCGATCCAGATCTCCAAGGCTTGCTCGTGAGTTCCGCTTTTACTGAGTAATATATAGGCTTTAGCATCGGGTGCATCGTTGTTGCTTCATCTAGATTTATTCGACAGTTATCGATGTTTGCTAGATCTACAAGTCTTTTCTTGTTGTTTTAGCTTCTATCACCATCTATCTAGCTTAGAATACTATCTAATCGGCTCTGTCAAAGGCTTAATCTTAAGATTTATCTAATAGCTGATTAATATTGTTCTAAGTGTTGCTTTACTAAGCTATATCGGATCACTTCACGTTTATCTTATATTTCTTAGTTATCAATCGGCTCTTTGCTGTTTGATCATCGGAATCGGCTCCCTGTGCTGTTTCAATACATATCGGATCGGTCCTTCATCATTCGATTTTACTAACGAGAGAATCAGCTCTTCAGCTGTTTCTTAACGTCCGATTTTTATCCTTGTCAATCAACAGGTCAGATTGACTGGCACGCCCCGGATTTCAAGGCCACGCCTTTGCTTGTGTGTTTGCGCATCTGTCAAGTCCCGATTTTGCGTCAACACATGTGTTGCATTATGCTCATATATTACCACCAAAACACTGTCCCTTGCAACCAAATTAGTGTAGTTGCTTATGTGACTCGTGGCATTAGGGGGAAAACCTTGTAGTGTTGCGAGGTGGGGAGCGCAGCTTCCTCTGCTCCCGGGTATTCGTCGGCGCCCCTCCCGGCCTCCCTGCGTTCTCTGCCTCCTCCCTGCCCATAAGTAAGCCCCCAACTCCAAACTCCTTCCCTCCTCATCCTCCCGCTTATTCTGCTGTCTTGTAAATCTGTGCTGCGGCCTGCGCGTAGCTTCGTCGATTCGATTTGTTTTGTGGGTTGGATCTGGTTTGCGGTTGATTCTGCTGTTTGGTAAATCCATGAAGTCTTGTTCAAATATTGGGTGTGAACTTTTGCGAGAATGTTTCAAAGCGCTGGAATCTGACATTGTGTAGATCCGAACTAGGAATGTATGAGTAACCTAGGGTGATCCCCTAACAAATCCGTAACCGAGCACCATGGATTTGAAGTTTCCCACCAATTTGTTCTTCATCTTGGGTTCTCGAGATTTCTGAAATCAATATTTTTTGGGTGTTTTCGGTTGGAATAGATTGTCTGTGATCTAGTGGGGCTGTAGTTCAAGCCTTGTGTGAGTCGATTTGGATTTGGTCATGTTTTGTGAGTTCCTGGTTAAGCTCGGCTGGTTGTTGGCTTATGGCTGTTGTGCTCCTCTACTCGACAGCTTCATTAGTTTCGTTTCTCAGCACATGCGAACTGCAGCTCGCCAACATCTTCTGTGAATTCATTTTTCTCTGTGAAACCTACTGCAGCTTCAAGGTTTCCTCTGCCACCAATATCTGATTGCAGGGAGGTCAGGGGCTGATTGGAGTGTTTTGTTTCTACTCAGAGGTATCTTTCTTGTGAATGTTTTATCATATGCTTATTCTTTTGTAGCAGTAATCTGACTTGTATGTAACTCTCTGCGACATTCATGTGTATGGTTGTGCTGTGTATGATAGTTGTTTCATGTGTATCTTCTGAACTTTGAATGTGAAGGCATTTGTTTGTGTTTGGAAGACGAAAGAAAAATATGAAATTATTTGGCACTGGTGGCTGCCGCCACAGAACTATCCTCTTGATGATCTATTATTTAATATAGTTCTAGTATGTCCCTTGACTGCTGAGGGTAACAAAAACAGTAAGGAAACTGCCAATATGCTTTCTTAGTACAAAAGGAAATAAGAGTGTCATTTCCAAAAACCATCATTCCTGTTTTCCTTTTACTTGTTTTGGCAGCTGTAGTTTAGATGAATTGTCCCTTGTTTTTCTAGTGTGCTAGTCAGTTTACATGCAAGCTACTCTGATTTTCTTTGCTTTGTACTACAGCTAGTTTTCCTTTGAATTAATCTTTGCTTAGAACACTGATTAGTGGTACTGCAGGGAAGATGTCTTTGATCTTTTATTCCTAGCAGCAGTCATATTGACACGTGTTCTCAGTAGATCTTTTCGCAAATATGTGTTCTGCAGGTCAGCCATAACACCTGTGATGGTGCTGATGCTGCTCGCTGGTCGCTTCATGGGGAAGTGAGTTACATTCCTCAGGAAAGTGTTGGCTCTTCATCTGTGGTGAGCTGCGCTTCATCATATTGTGTGATGTCGTGTCGGTTTGCATTGTCCTAATCGATGGCCGTTTATCACCAGTGTCAATTGTCAATGGCTGAATAGTACTATACAAAATGGCTAACTGCTCTTGTTGTATCTGCTTTTTTTCATTTGCCTAGAGTTGTTCGAGTAGCTATAACTGACTAGTGTTCAGGTTAGGAACAAGTTCTATTTATGCAAGATTTTTTTATCATAGTTTAATTTTTTTGCAAGATGAATGCTCTGATATACTTGTTAATGTACACTCGAGTAGCATGCTTACCGCTTCTAGAATATACTTGAGTATTCTTGATGCAATTTTAGTGATGCAAAATTTTTTCTCATATACTAATGTACTTATTACTTGTCCTTTCTCTACCAGTACTATAGAGGAGTGGAGAGGAATGCCCCTGAGAACTTCGATTTGCTAGATGTCTTAGCTTTTAAAAATGATATTCTTGTGCTTGATATTCTGTAGAGATAAATGTATTTATGATATGTGCTGTAATTAATATGAAGCTATGTAATTATTTGTGAGTGACATTCTTATGGAATATTTAAATATATTTATAATGTGGCTCAAAAATGGTAGGACATCTGTCCTAACAGTAGGCTGACGCCTGTACCAACAGTAGACTGACACCTGTCTCAACAATATGCTGACATGTGGCACAATAGTAGACTCACATGTGGACAAATAAAAACTGACATGGCCTAACAGGAATATGACACATGGACCAATGAAAAAATTGACACATGGACCAATGAAAAATTGACACATGGACCAATGAAAAATTGACACGTGGACGCTTAAGATGACACCACGAGGACAGCCACGTCATTTGCCATGCAACGTCCACGTCACTTGCCAGTGTGGAGAGGCGACATGTCAGCTAACAGCGTTCACGGTTCCAGTTGACGGTGCCACGTCAGCAAACGGAGATGACGGCGCCACGTGGATTTTTTTGCTTCAATGACGAAATCTAGCTGTCGTCATAGAAGCAAAACAGTTCTATGACACAACATATTTCGTCATTGAATCAATCACTTCAATGACGAAACCGGTCAGTTCGTCATTGATGTACATTTATGACGCTCGCTTAATGAAGAACCCGATTCCGTCACTTTTTCGTCATAGATGATTTTTAACGATGAAAAACGCTATTTTAATGACGAAACCCCGACGTCATAGAAGCAACATTTTGGCGTAGGGCATGCGGTGAAGTGTAGGCGGATAGTATATTTCATTCGCACCCCGAGGGGGGAAACGAATACCAGGCCGACCCCCGCGCTGCCCTTCATCACTGACCCATCGAAATACAGGGTCCAGTACTCGACATTGACCGCCGCCGGAGGCAGTTGGGTTTCTTTCCATTCGGCAATGAAGTCAGCCAACACTTGCAATTTTATGGTTGTACTCAGGGTATAGGTTATCCTGTGACCCATGAGCTCGAGTGCCCATTTTGCGATCCACCCAGAGGCGTCGCGGTTTTGGATGACTTCCCCATGTGGGAACGACGTCACCACCGTAATGGGATGTGACTCAAAGTAGTGGATCAACTTCCGTTTGGCGATAAGGACCGTGTACAGAAGCTTCTGTATGTGCGGGTAACGGGTCTTGGAGTCGGACAAGACCTCACTAACGAAGTAGACGGGGTGTTGGACCTTGAGCACCCGACCCTCCTCCTCTCGCTCTACTACCAATGTGGCACTGACCACCTGGGTGGTTGCTGTGAGGTATAGCAAGAGAGGTTCATTGGGGATCGGGGGGACCAGGATCGGGCCCTTGGACAAGATCCCTTTTAGCCCTTCAGGGGCCTTCTGGGCCTCATCCGTCCACACGAAGTGGTCGGCCTTCTTCAGTAGTTGATAGAGAGGGAGAACGCGCTCCCCGAGCCTTGCAATTAAGCAGCTCAACGCTGCCAAGCATCCCGTGATGCGCTGGACCCCTTTGAGGTTTCGTATGGGCCCCATGTTGTCGATGGCCGCTATCTTGTCCGGGTTGGCTTCGATGCCGCGCTTGGATACGATAAAGCCTAGGAGCATCCCTCGAGGCACTCCGAACACACATTTTTCTAGGTTCAGCTTCATGTTCTTGTCGTGAAGCTTGGCAAAAGTTCGCTCGAGGTCGACTACGAGTTGATCGGCTTTTCTAGTTTTGACTACGATGTCGTGGACGCACGCTTCGACCGTAGTCCCGATGAGTTCGTCGAATATCCTGACCATATCCGACATTCTTCAACCCGAACGACGTCGTCACGTAGCAGTAAGATCCGAACGGGGTAATGAACAAGGTCACAAGCTGGTCGTATTCTTTCATTGCGATCTGGTGGTACCCGGAGTACGCATCAAGAAAGCATAAAAGGTCACACCCTGATGTGGAATCAACGATTTGATCAATTCGTGGCAAAGGAAACGGATTGTTCGGGCATGCTTTATTCAAATGAGTGTAATAGACACACATTCTCCACTTGCCTGGGGTTGGCTAACCAATCAGGTTGGTACAATTCCTTGATGAATACTGCCGCTAGAAGTTTCGCTATCTCCTCGCCGATGGCCTTGCGCTTCACCTCGTCGAAGCGGCGTAGGCATTGTTTGACCGGCTTGGAGCCTGGCTTGATCCTCAAGGCATGCTCGGCAGCTCCCCTCGGAATGCAGGGCATATCTGAGGGTTTCCACGCGAAGATGTCAGCGTTCGCGCGGAGGAAGTCGACGAGCGCACTTTCCTAATTGGGGTCTGTTCACGGCCATTATAACCCAGTAGTGACCTTCAACATTTCAGTAAAATGAGGATGATCATACCATGTTCCATACATAAATATGTTTTTACTGACCAATTCCACAAGTTTTGGATGAGTTGTGCTTGCAAGACAAATCAGGAGAAATCAGGGCCAAACCTGGCTTAGAGCCAGGCCGGCCACCCTATCCTAGGCCGACCGGCCTCCCCTGGCTACCTCTGGCCAAGTCATTGATCCACAAGCTGAGCCAAGTACCCTAGATGATCAGGAGACGTGCATTTGATGGAGGTTTGATCCAAGGACCCGAAAGGCCTAGGGTGGGATAAACATGGATTGAAGGGCCCACAACCTAGGATTCTCGGACAGCCTCAACCGAACGCAACCGTTACCGACTTCAGGACATCATCCAAGCCGTCCCAGCAAATGTCGGTGCCACTTCACACCAGAGCCAGGCCGGCCAGCCTAGATGAGGTCGACCGGCCTCCCACCGTGGCTTCCATGCTTCCCTCTTCACATGGATGTTAAGCAGAAGGTTAGCTTGCCAATGACGCCGAGCTTCGCCCCTGAAGACTATAAAAGGAGAGCTCATCCACCTTGGGACACACACACCACACTTCTCAAGTTCATACTTGAAGGAAGCTCCTGTATCTTTTCTATTTCTTAGATTAGGATAGAGTTGGGAGTAGGGTCGAGTCGAGCTTAGCTCGGATCTTCGGAGTCTTCGGAGTTCTGGTAAAGCTCTTGTATCCTTTTCTTCATTTTGAAGAGTTTATCAATATATTTACCTTCTTTATTTTCAGAGCTTAAGTTTATCTTTTGTCTTCTCATCTTGCTCTTTTTAGAGTAAAGATCTTGCACTACTACAAAAAACATTTTAGGAGACACTGCCAAAACATTTTCCGAGACACTTGCGAAATGCTTGTGTCTCTGTTAATGTCCACCATTTTCGGAGGCGGTGACGATTGATTAACGGAGGCGGTGGAAAGTTACCGTCTCTGTTAATCTCCCGTCCACCCCCTCGCTCTCTCTCCTCCTGTCGGCCCCCTATCTCCTCCCGTCAACGCCTCTCTCTCTCTCCCTCCGCCTCCTCTCGCTCTCTCCCCTCCGCCGCCGCAGGCCTCCCTCTCTCTCTCCGTCTTCCTCTCTGCCCGGCAGGCCGGCCTCTCCCCCCTCCGCCTTCCTCTCTTCCCGGCGGCCGTCCGTGCATCCGCTCCCTCTCCTCGTAGATCTCGCTGCTCCAATCCTTCCCCCTTCGCTCGCCCCTCACTCGTGACGGCATTGAGGAGCGGTGGCGGGGCAAGGTGCGGAGCAGCGGGCGCGGGGTGAGGAGCAGCTCCGGCGGTGGGCGCGAGGAGCAGCTGCGGTGACCGCCGTGGCGGGATCCGGCGGTGGGCGCGGGATCCGGTGACGGGCGCAGAGCTGAAGCCCCTCTAGCTCGCTCGGCGCCAAAGCCGTCGCCGCCATCGCCCTCCATCCCATGCACGAGCAGCTTCGCCGGCGACCAGACGACGATGATCTCCTTTGATCTATCACCTCCTCTCTCCCTAGTATACATGCTCAAACCAATTCCTCTCCTAACCCTAACCCTAGAGTAGGTTCTTTCTTTTGGCAAGCAAGATCCGTCGGAGGAGAAGCAAAAAGACGGGAGGAGATTGACGCGCAGCACCACGTATTCCCCCAAATTGGTTAGTCATGCCTGTGCTCTATCTCCCCCTTCTCCTGTTCTTGGTAGTTGATTTTTCAGTGGCTCATCAGTGTGTGCATTCCTTAATCTGCCTAGAGCTAATCCTGCATGTTTCCAAATAAACATTGGCTACGGCGGTGTGGTTAGAGGAATTCATATTATGAATGATTGCGTCTGTAATATTCACTCATTGCTTATTAGCTCATTTGGTCGGTTTAAACTCAGATTCTGGAAATCAATGTGTACCTTTTGTCATATATTGTTATCCTCCAAACTGTCAATCAGTGTGTAGCTTTGCCATATATTGTTAGCTTTGTCGTGCTTCTATCCGTGGTGGACTCCAGCCTGCTACTCACCTACTCTGCTTCGTTAGCCGTCTGCAGTGCAATCTGAGAGGTTGGGAAATGGGTTGTTAACGGGTTGAACCTAAAGTTAGCTAATGAGTTCTTTTGGTTAGCAGCAGATAAAACAATATGGCTTGGGGGGGTTTGACTTCTTCGGGTGATGGATAGGATTGACATGAGTTCTATTTACTTGGCCAGCTAGAATGGTTCGGTGTGGGTACAAGTTGGACCACAGCCCATTAGCAGGTTGATATACGATTCTTCACTAGTGTCAGAAGAAGAGAGTTCATTTGATGTATATCCCAAAGTCAGTGAAGGCAGAGTTCTGACGATAGGATTAATAGAGTAGAATTCTTCAATAGAACAAAAGTCTTGTATAGAGATAGAACATTTTTGCTCTGCCTGCTTATAGAACAATTTACTGCTACAATTAATATTTTTCCATAAACTGTGTTGGACTGTTGGTTGTCTTGGTTATAAACTAGTTAATGATTTTATTTACTAGCTATGAACTTGTAACTTTAGTCTGAATCAGATGTGAACTGCTAATTCTTGTTTGAACAGACTAAAAACTTGTAGTCCTATACAGAGATACTTTGTTCCAGTAACTTCAAGTCTGGCTTCTTTATTAGAGATAGTACTCAGAGATAGTCTTCTTGAGGTTTAATTTTACTGGCTGCTGATCAGAGGTCTAAATTTTTCTATAAGATGTCCTTCTTAGTTTTGATGGAATGATATGGCTGCACCCTAGAACTTGCCTGGAAAGTCAAAACCTGTAGAGACAATAACCAATTTCAGGAAGTATGGCATCTCTCTGATGCACTGTCCATCTAAAATTTAGATTCCTTTTTTTTGAAAGGAGTAAAATATGGAGTCTGAACCAATGTACTGTGGTCCACTATATTCATCATGATGAGATCTATTTTGCTGCCTGACGATCAGTTATTGTCACCGTTGTGTTGGAGTTGCTTAGTGTTCATGCATATTGATGTGATGGTCATTTCGTTTTGGTCTAATACATATGCTGATTTGGAACAGGGACCACAGTATGTCTTCACAAATTTCTGGACCTTCGTTTGCACCAATTGTAGTGGAGCACAGTGACATATGCTTTGCTGAGTAGCTTCACCACTAGCGTCACTATATGTGGTAAGCTTTCTCAGATTGTACTTTTCTCAATGGGATGATGTATTACTTGGCAATGTTTTATAAGAATGAAATCAAGTTTGACAGTTTGAGTCTATTCCTTGCACAATCCTAACTATTACTTGCACCCACTCACTCTCTCTCAACCTGTGGGTTCTTTATTTGAAATCTGAACTGTATGTGTTAATCTGACTTTAACATGAATAATGTGTTCCCTCTAAATTAGAAATATGGCCAATATTTAGTGCAAGCTAGTTCCAAAACAGTTTCTAGTTACTTCTTGTTTTCCTTTTATGCTTCCCTGGTTTAGTGTATGTGCTCTATCCATTTTGTTTGCATGTCCTATTGTTTGTTGACAAGCTAGTGTTTTATTTAAATCTACAACGTGTAAAATTTTTGTAATACTTTTTTTACAGGGGTTTGTGTATGTGCTGTCTATCTGTAATACTTTTTTTTACAGGAGTATAGGATCTGGGTGTTGCGTATGCTGAAGTCATATCTCTATGCTTATTGTCATTATTAAGTCATATACTCTGTCACCGAACTGCTCGTATCCCTTTCACCTAATCAGGCCATACACCCAGGTAAGTTTCTTCTACTAATTCGTTCAACAAAAAAAAGTCTTCTACTAAATGAGTCTCTCTGACTACTATCTATATGGCAGTAATGCGACAGTGTCATTTGCATGTTACAGGTTCCTAGACATAGATCCTATTTCGGTGTTGCTATATATGTGTGTTAATGCATATTGATTTTGCTAATTATACACTTTGTAATTGAGCAGCATATTTAAGTTGTGTAGTATACATTTCCTGAGTTTACTTGCAAATGGTATGTCTTCAGGGGAGTGCAACTACATGGGCTGCATCAGCTGCAGGAACCGTTGCTCCAAAGCTGATATCAATAAGAGGATAGCTCTTGGCTGCCCTTCTTTCTAATCTTAAAAAATCATTGCTGCATAGTTTTTAGATGAATAATCATTGACCAATTATTGCTAGATCAAGGTCTACTGAGTATTTGAGTGATAAGAGTGTAGTAGTCATTTACTAGATGTCATTTTATTTCCGTGGATAAGAGTGTAGTAGTCAGTAGATAGGTGCAATACAAATATGTACAACGAGTAGATTAAACCGCATTGTATTGTACTGTACCCTCAAATTGCCTCTTATTTCAATATCCCAATTTTTGACTTTGTACTGAGTTAAACGATAAACAATGTTGTGCCTACACTAATTGTAGAAGGTCTTAGTTTGAATACACCTAAGAGGCTGTTGAACTGTTCTTTTTTCTGTTTGCTCCATTGTGGCCAATCTGAATATCACAATCCAAAACCAAGGATGTAAACCTTCATAATTTTCTAGTCAAGCTCTTGCATGTTTGAGTGTTGATATATGACATGTCTAAGCTTTATGCCCAATTTGTTTTCAGCTTGCGCTGCAGGAAGACTGCCATCACCTGTGGTGAGTGGGAACTGAGTGATCAATTTGATTTCTGGAATGACATTTGTGCATTGTAAACTATAGCTATGTTAGGTAGGATATAGTGTTAGTGTGATGTTAAGTAAAAGGACTTGTACTATGTGTTTATCCGATATGAATGTCTGTAATGTGTGTGGTCTGACAAAATTCAGATTCAAATGACAAAATTTAGATTCAAATTCAAAATCTATTTTTTTAATTTGCAAAATCATTAACAGAGGCGGTTTTTGTAACACAACCGTATCGATTAACAGAGACCCCAGCTTAGAGACGGTTGCGAAAACCGCCTCCGTTAATGCAAAAAAACCGCCTCCGTTAATGTTTTTTGTAGTAGTGTTGCTCTCTTGTTAGAATAAAGTTTCCCCCTTTAGTCTTAGTGTAGAGTTTAGTTTAGCTCTGCCGGGTTTTACCTCGCGGGTTTGCTCGCATTGACCGGACATTAGACGCCTTAGGGAAGATGGGGATTTCTCTTGATAGGCCTCAAGAGAAATCTTAATCATCGAGTGCAGACGTGGTGTCTGGCTTGTTGATTAACTAGGAAGTGTGTTGCACCCCATGAAACTGCAGTGGTAGGCGGCAGGTGGTGATAGTCCTGTCCGTCCTTCGTAGTCCACCACGTTCGGGTGTACTCATAACAGTAGTGCTGAGCCCGGAGAACCCCCTCTCTCATCCCATTCTGAGGTTCTCCCGTTCTAGCCGTCGAAGCGAGCTCTGTTCCCGGTATCTAAGCTAGAGTCTAGGTTAAGGTCAGAGTGTGTTTCACTCTGAGGTAGGAAGTGTTTAGGTCCGTTCTCTTCCAACATCTTTCCTTTTCTATAGATTTATGTGCTACTGTGTGTCGCTGGTCTTTTAGACCTTCTATCCGGTCATTTATTTGACCATTATCCCAAACTTTAGAGTTTGTGCCTCTAGGTTTAGTGGCTTGATATTTCTGGCAAGATATATCATTTCATTCTTCAATACACTTTAACCACTCTGCTTCCCTATGGAAATATAAATACGATACCCTGGGATAACTCCCAAGGCGAAGTGCTACAACGAGATATATTATGTGCGCTTGCAGAATCCATTTGCATACAACGATATATCTTCGCGCTCTTGAAGCGTTGCTAAAACGTGACGCTAAGGAGTGCCAACAAGCATTTCTGGCGCCGTTGCCAGGGAAGCAATTGGCTAAAGTTATTGTTGAATTATTTGATTATCCTTACAGATTTACCAACCACTAACCTTAGTGACCTCACCACTGCAATATTCGTCTATCTTTGATGTGTTTGCAGGGTAGTGCACGACTGGTTTCAACCTACCATCAAACTTTGATCCTAATCCACAACGCATTGGAAGAGTAGTGCAAAGGAGATACGTTCCTCCTCAAATTCCACTCAGCTCAAGCAACACACTCGAGTCGTCATCCGATTCCGAGTCCGAACCAGATTTAGATTCATCGTTCTCTTCACCTTTAGAGTCACCAGAGATAATGGCTCGGCCAAAGAAGACACTCCGTGAATTCTCAGCCCCGTCAAGCAGTAATCTCCTGGGATTGTCCGAATGCACAGGAAGGAAGCATTTGAGCTGAGATTTGGCCTAGTCAATATGGTTCAGGCCAGCCCTTTCCGCGAAAAAGCGATTGAGGACGCCAACGCTCACCTTCGGAACTTTCCAGAGGTGTGCAGCACCATTAATCCCAATGGCACACTGATCAACAACATCCGCCTACAACTTTTTCCATTCTCCTTGCTTGGGAAAGCCAAGGAGTGGTTCTATGCCAACAAGGCATCTTTTGAAGGACGCTGGCAGACTTGCGCAGACGCATTTCTGACCAAGTATTTTCCAGTGTGCAAAACCAACGCCCTCCAAGGATAAATCACTAGCTTTTAGCAGCTAGACGGAGAGTCAGTCCCAGAAGCTTGGGAGCGACTGCAAGAATACATTGTAGCGTACCCCCACCACGGCGTGGAAGATTGGTTGATCACTCAAAACTTCTTCCACAGCTTGAGTCGTCGATCGCAAGAGCTCATGGATGCAGCTGCGGGAGGAGCCTTCCTCTCGCTTGATGTAGACGTAGCTAAGGCATTGATCGAAAAGATATCCTCTCACCAGAGTTGGGTGGGAGAGAGACAAGCCTCTCGCACAAAGGGAGTACATCAGATTGACTCCGTCGATATGCTGACAGCTAAGATGGACCTCCTCTTGAAAAGGATTGAATCTCCTGGTAAGGAGATGAATCAAATCATGGAGGAAAGAATCACATGTGAAACATGTGGAGAAGCATGACACTCGGGTGACAGTTGCCCGATGACGTAAGAGGAAGCCTACTTTATTGGAAACAATAATAATTCAAGCTTCCGTCCTCAACATGGTTGGAATTCCAAGCCCAATTTCCCCTTCAGCCAATAGCAAGGTAATAGCTCTAACAACGGTTTTCAGCCGTCTTTAAAAGATATCTGGTATGGCCGAAAACAAATTAGCGATAGCATTAGCAAGAAATTTCTCGCTAATGATAAAGTTATGGAGTCGATGGCCTCCCAGATAGAAGCTTTTATTTCCGTCGTTAAGAACCAGCTAAGTTTCAACAAAATGATTGACACCCAAGTAGCTCAGCTGGCTACATCTTGTCCTAATCCCAATGTGGAAAAGCTACCCGGGCAACCAGAGGTTCCCTTTAAGGAAAACGTTAGTGCGGTGACCACGCGAACTGGCAAATCCACGCGGGATCCGCACAATCCTAAAGATGCAGGTACCCAACAGAAGAAATCTAGCGACGCCGAGCTAGCAGCCGAAGAGGAAGATGACGAGGAACCCATCCCTGTCTCAAAGGAGGGGAATGAGGCACCAAAAGCCTTTAGCGACAG
The DNA here is from genome assembly GCA_015476505.1 of Urochloa ruziziensis. NCBI lineage: Eukaryota > Viridiplantae > Streptophyta > Magnoliopsida > Poales > Poaceae > Urochloa > Urochloa ruziziensis. Next base: position 4,276,226 of record CM027126.1, on the reverse strand, counting down.
CCGTGATCCCACTTTCCTCCCGTTCCGAGAACGGAGGAGAAGACCGGTGGCCGATGAGCAATTCGACAAGTTCGTCGAGGTAATCAAGAAAGTATATATCAATATGCCACTTCTTGATGCTTTACAGGTCCCGACATATGCCAAGTATATCAAGGATATCCTTGGCAATAAGAGGACTCTACCCACACGGGAGACGGTGCAGCTAACCGAGGAATGTAGCTCCGCTATACTCGGGCCCCACCTAAAGAAGAAGAAAGATCCTAGCTGTCCCATGATTTCATGCTCAATTGGAGGCCAAGATTTCAACAATGCCCTATGTGACTTGGGGGCAAGCGTCAGCGTGATGCCTAAGGTAGTCTTCGACAACCTTAAATACATTTCACTTGTCTCTACGCCCATGTGTTTGCAGCTAGCCGATCAATCGGTCCGCTACCCCCTCGGAGTCGTTGAAAATGTTCCGGTCAAGATAAAGAATTTCTTTGTCCCTGTGGATTTCATTGTTCTTGACATGGAAGCCAAAGCCAAGAACTCTCTCATTCTTGGGAGACCATTCTTGAGTACTGCGAATGCAAACATCGACATGGGGAAAGGGACCATTCAACTTAGGATCAACGGAGAAACCAAAAATTTCTCCTTCCGTCCTAAAAAACCCCCTTAGCAAGTCAATATGGTTGGAGAAATCGTACCCATAGGAAATGCCAAGTTGCCAACCATAGAATCACTCATGAGATTGGTGGAAGCCTTCGTCGCCAAAGAAAAGAAAAGGCATGAACGTTATCATGCACGGCGAAGGATATCGAGAGCCAAAGCTCTGGAAGAGCAAGCAAAGCAAGATAAGCAGGTTGAATCCAAGCCCCGTACGGTCCAAAAGGAATGGCGGGTAAAAGCAAACCCGAACGAAGATTCGGAAAGTTTCGCTCAGGACGTAAAACTCGAGCCCTCGCCATACGGTATATGGTACGTATCCATGCATTGCATTTGCATATAGAATAGGTTTTCCTTTCCTTGCATTTCAATTCTTTCAATTAGCATGGCTTGTTTAATTTTTGAAACACACATCCATATTTTGTTTATGCATTACTTAGCATATAAAAAAATATATATTTCAGCCAAAATTCCAGGCCGGCTGACCCCACCTAGGCCGACCGGCCCCACTTGTCATCAACCATGGCCAGATCATTGCAGCAGGCAACTAGCAATCGTGCATGGGCATCGCACGAGGGAGATAGAGAAAAATGGGCAGGCCACCAGGCCGTTCGGCCCCATGCAGGCCGGCCGCCCTCCCTCCACCATTGTTGTCCCATCTTCACCAACTAGCAGCACCATGAGCAGTAAAGTGACCACTGACACGAGGATGGGCCCGACCGGTGCGATGTGTAGGCCGATCGGCCTCACACAGGCCGGTCGGCCTCCCACTATCGCGCCTCTATAAAAGCCGATGCTCAGCGCTTCATCAACTCGCCCCAAGTGCAGGTATGCAAACTTCCGCACCGCTACACTCTTCCTTTGCTCTAAATCTGAAAAATCTCTAAGCAAGATTAGAGTGCAACCACAAGAAAATTCTTCTGAAATTTATCCTCAAAATTTTTGTGTGAACAAACCTCTTCCGGTTGAACAAGAACGTTTGTGGTGGTTCATTCCCCACAAGAACGACTAACCGAGTTGTGGTGATTAACCTCCCACAAGAACGCCTAACTGCTAATTGCCTAACCCTTGATTTCCTTCTGGTATTGTATAACTAATCTTTTGCAGGAATCATGTGGACTAAGGCGAAAGCAAAGGCACGGGGAGTGGTGACCAATCTAGGCTCTTCGAGTTCAGGGCGATCCCGAAGCTCCTCTGCTTCTTGGGAAACTATGTCTGTTGATTCGTCTCAACATGACACAGTGTCCCAGTACAGCGAGAGGCAAGAGGTGCCCTGGAGCAGGCTCCGTATCCGGATCATGGCCCGGGTCGAGCACATCATCGCCAGGTCCAGAGAAGAGAGAGCAGTGCTTCACAAGCTCCAGAACCGCATCTTCAGTCACGCCAAGTACTTCGATGCCATGCTGCTAATTAAGACCAGTCTCGGGCGAGACATGGAACGGGCTTTCAACAATGCCAGATGGCAAGATTTCTACCCCGTCCCAAAAACAGGTTCGCATTTTCTGACTATGGAATTTCTGATGAGTTTGAAAGTTAAGGTTCTTCCCACAGAGACGAACATCCATTTTCAGTTTTTCAATGAGTATTTTATCTATAGCCTGAAACAGCTCAGTGAGGCTCTTGGTTTCCACAAGAGATGCATCATTGACGCTGACCTTTTGGTGACTAACCACCGGTACAACCGTGCCCAATGGTGGGATAGCATCACAAGTGAGCCTATCTCTGGGAAAAACAGCATCACTTCTATCCATAACCCCACGCTTCATTTTCTGGCAAAGTGGATTGCCATGGTGGTTCACCCGCGCGCTGATTTGTGTCTTTGCCTTTTGCCTGATTTGGAGTGGCTTTATGCCATGGTGAAGAAAATTCGTTTCTCGCCTGTCATGAGCATGCTCGATGACTGGCAGAGGTTAGTCACTGGCCGAGCCACGATTTACATAACCTTGCTGGTCACCCGCATTGCCACCCATGTTGGTGCTTTGCAGGGCGCTCAAGTTTCCTACCTACCCACTTCGCAAGACTATCGAACTTGTATCAGTTTAGACCATTTTAACCAGGGCCACTTGATGCACGAGGGCCCTGGCAATACACTTTTTATGTGCTATCCCGGTTTCATCGATGCAGTCAAACTTCCATGCCCAGCTCTTTTGTTGAAATCGGCGAAAAGTCTAACCTTTCAGCTTAGGAGGAAGGAACCCGCTCGCCACAGTGTCGTAGGATCCATGACACGTGGCAGGCAAGCCAGGGACGATAGCGACGCCAAAACATCTACCGCACCTCAGACCGAGTACCACCAGCAGCAGACCGAGTACCCCACTGCCCATATGAATTTTGAGGAAACGTTCGACTACTACCAGGAGACAGGACATGGACCGAAAGTCGGACCACCTGCGTCCGCCTGGTATGACTACGAGACCCCGGTCGCCCGGGGAATCTCGGATCTCAGTGCCAGACTAGACACGGTGAGCTTGCAACAGCAGGAGATAAGCTACAACCTCGCCCACAATCTCGAGCTCACCCAGCAGAACTGGGGGATGACCACAGCCCTCCAGACCGACCTTGGCGACTTCTTCAACTACATGCATTACGACCCCAACCAGTACTACCAGTGAGCTTCGTCGAAGCTTGGGTGAGTCCCTGGTAAGTTCGGAAGTACCCTGTCACCTAGCCTTGCCTTGCCTTGCTGTGATAATAATAAAAAAACAAAAACAATAATAAATATAGTCTAGATGTGTTGAATAAAAGCTCCAAAAAGTCTTTATGTGTGTAAGCATGGTTGATAACCTTGGGAATGATGAATAGTTGCTCTGTTTATACCCTCTAAGTGCCTCGTTCTTAATCCTTTGCTCTTTGAGTATTTGAGTTCGTTGGCATTTAAGCATCCTTCATGATTAATCTGTGGGAGTAGAGCATATGTTCATTGTTTAAGTTGTTGTGAGTTTTGATATGGTTTGCTTCGAAGTATAACTGTATACTTAGTAAGGAACCTCTCGAAAGTTTTTATAAAAATGTTACATGGTAAATCTTCCCCGATGGTTTAAATGTCCTATCCAGAGCCTAAACAGTTATATCTTATGAGCTACCATATGCTACCTTGAGTTGCTTTGAGTTTTGTCGAATGGTGAAGTCCGCTTGCAGAAGGCACTTGTCATCTACCGGTCTTTCCATAATACATCCACCTCATTGCTAGCCTCAAAGATGTCCGACTAATCAATTTTCCGCTCTGGGGTTAATGTCCGCCCTCATTGACATACACTCGCAACATCTCCATTACAAAGTTCATTCCAAAGGTCCTCAAAACTTCACACCAAGTTGAAATCCTCTCTGCTATCAAAATTAAAGAAGAGATGCATTAGGAAAAAAAAAGAAAAAAAACAAAGAGAAAGAAAGTTGGAGACCAATGCTCCAACAAAGAAAGAAAAGCATCTCAAAATTATGAGAGAGAGAACAAGGAGTCCTAAGACCTTTGAGCATAAACCATCTTCTCCTTCTCCACTAGAAAACCCATGAATTCCAAAGACTAGAATTTGACGACTGCCATCGCTCGTGAACCACTCTTCGACTCGATAATAAAAGTAACCAAGGTATGTCACTCTTACCCTTCCTATAACACCACTTCAGCCTTAGAATAGGAAAAGTTGGTCACTCTTGACCAAAAGCGAGGATTATACACCTTCAGTGTCTCAAGAGTATCATCGGGGGATGATTCAAACCATCTTTTGAAAAATTCATATCTCCGAGATGGAACCTGAAAAGCTGCAGGAAATACTTTGAAAATAACTGTTCAGGCTATCAATAGCCCAAGACGTGAACCCTATGCAGCCCCATGAAGAACCATGGTATGAGATCTCTTTTATGCCAACTTATTCAAATGATTTGTTGAGTTTTGGCTTAAGCACAAGGTACCTAAAAGGTATAAACATTGAAGCAACTCCTGACCCGACGAACCTAGAGTTTTAGCCTTGCTCGAGGACGAGCAAGAGTCTAAGATTGGGGGTGTGTTGACGGCCATTATAACCCTGTAGTGACCGTCAACATTTCGGTAAAATGAGGATGATCATACCATGTTCCATACATAAATATGTTTTTACTGACCAATTTCACAAGTTTTGGATGAGTTGTGCTTGCAGGACAAATCAGGAGAAATTAGGGCCAAACCTGGCTCAGAGCCAGGCCGGCCGGCCTATCCTAGGCGGACCGGCCTCCCCTGGCCACCTCTGGCCACGTCATTGAACCACAAGCTAAGCCAAGTATCCTAGATGATCAGGAGACATGCATTTGATGGCGGTTTGATCCAAGGACCCGAAAGGCCTAGGGTGGGATAAACATGGATTGAAGGGCCCACAACCTAGGAATCTCGGACAGCCTCAACCGAACGCAACCGTTACCGACTTCAGGACATCATCCAAGCCGTCCTAGCAAAGGTCGGAGCCACTTGGCACTAGAGCCAGGCCGGCCGGCCTAGATGAGGCTGACTGGCCTCCCACCGTGGCTTCCACGCTTCCCTCTTTGCGTGGATGTTAAGCAGGAGGTTAGCTTGCCAATGACGTCGAGCTTCGCCCCTGAAGACTATAAAAGGAGAACTCATCCACCTTGGGACACACACACCACACTTCTCAAGTTCATACTTGAAGGGAGCTTTTGTATCTTTTCCATTTCTTAGATTAGGATAGAGTTGGGAGTAGAGTCGAGTCGAGCTTAGCTTGGATCTTCGGAGTCTTCGTAGTTCTGGTAAAGCTCTTGTATCCTTTGTTTCATTTTGAAGAGTTTATCAATATATTTACCTTCTTTATTTTCAGAGCTTAAGTTTATCTTTTGTCTTCTCATCTTGCTCTTTTTAGAGTAAAGATTTTGCTCTCTTGTTAGAGTAAAGTTTCCCTCTTTAGTCTTAGGAGTTTAGTTTAGCTCTACCTGGAAGACTGGATTTCTCTTGACATGCGTCAAGAGAAATCTTAATCATCGAGTGCAGATGTGGTGTCTGGCTTGTTGATTAACTAGGAAGTGTGTTGCACCCCACAGAACTGTAGTGGTAGGCGGCAGGTGGTGACAGTCATGTCCGTCCTTCGTAGTCCACCACGTTCGGGTGTACTATAACAGTAGTGCTGAGCCCGGAGAACCTCCTCTCTCATCCCGTTCTGAGGTTCTCCCGTTCTAGCCGTCGAAGTGAGCTCTGTTCCCGGTATCTAAGCTAGAGTCTAGGTTAAGGTTAGAGTGCCTTTCGCTCTGAGGTAGGAAGTGTTTAGGTCCGTTCTCTCCCAACATCTTTCCTTTTCTATAGATTTAGGTGCTCCTATGTGTCGCTGGTCTTTTAGACCTTCTATCCGGTCATTTATTTGACCATTATCCCAAACCTTAGAGTTTGTGCCCCTGGGTTTAGTGGCTTCAATACACTTTAACCACTCTGCTTCCCTGCGGAAATGTAAATATGATACCCTTGGATAACTTCCTAGGTGAAGTGCTACAATGAGATATATTCTATGTGCTTGCAGAATCCATTTGCATACAATGATATATCTCTGCGCTCTTGAAGCATTGCTAAAACGTGACGCTAAGGAGTGCCAACAGGGTCGAGGGTGGCCCCGATCTGGATCGTCTTGTCAGACGAACCGCTGGGTCGAGCAGGATCTTCTTGGTGCCTTCTGCAGGCTCAAATGATCCGCTCTTTCGATTGGAGTCTGGTGACTCCTCGACCGTATTGCGCTTGATCGCCTCAAGCTCAGCGGACACCACGGTGGCCGCAGAGAGCTCGGCGCACTCTGTCTCGCATATGTATGCGTGCTCCTCCATGGATACGACAGTGATCACCCCCTTAGGCCCTCGCATCTTGAGCTTAAGGTAGGTGTAGTTGGGCATGGCCATGAACATCGCGTAGCATGGCCTTCCCAGAATGGCGTGGTAGGATCCGTGGAAATCCACCACCTTGAAGGTAGGCACCTCTGTGCGGAAGTTCACAGGTGTCCCGAAGGTCACGGACACGCCTGTTTTCCCGGCACGATGCCGTAGAATGGCGACCCCGAGGGTCGGATTTGTGATCCGCTCACGCCCATCTTCTCGAGGGTTTCGGTGAAGATGATGTTGAGACCGCTGCCTCCTTTCATCAGCACCCGACTGAACCTCTTCTTCTCGATGACGGGGTCGACCACAAGCGGGCTACGACCCGGCCGAGCCACTTTCTAAGGATGGTCGGCCTGATCGAAAGTGATCGGATGGTCCGACCATTTCAGATAAGTAGGGGTCGCAGGCTCCACCGCAAACGTAGCGCGACACTCCCGCTTGGCCCAGGTCTTGCTCCCCAGGCCTAGAGGAGCTCCGACGATCATGAACGTTGTGTTGGGGATCGGGTAGTCCTTGTCGGGCTCCTTTTCCCCGTCGACGCCACCTTCGGAGGTGCGCACTTTCTGGGGTTGGTCCTCACGGTCGACCCTGAGCCCTAGATTTTTCCACAGTAGACTACATTCCTTGTAGAGATGCTTGATCGGACCATCGTGGTTCAGGCAAAGCGCATTCCACATACGATCGAATTTCCTCGTCTGCCCCTGGCCCGACCCCTTCGCAGGATCCTTTGCCTTGCGCTCGATGGGGGCAGTGGCGAGTGCCTCGTCGGCGCATGCCTTGATTTTATTCTTCTTCTTGACGGGTCATTCTGAGGGGCCTACATTGACCATCTCTTCCCGCTTCAACCCGCCGAAGGGTCGGTCAAAGATTGGGCCCATGGCATCTTCTCCACTAGAAAAGTTGGTGGCGACCTTCATGAGCTCATGGAACATCTCGGGCTTCCAGCGCCCGAGCTCGTGCACCAGCGCCTTGTAGGTCATGCCGCTCAGGAAGGCATTGATGACCTCAGAGTCGGTCGTCCCTGGAAGCTCGTTGCAGACACGTGAGAAGCGCCAGATGTACTCTCGTAGAGTTTCTCCACTCTTCTGTCGGCAATGCTTAAGGTCCCAGGAGTTCCCTGGTTGGGAATAGGTTCCTTGAAAGTTCCCAATGAATAACCTTTTCAAGTCCTGCCAGTCATGGATCTCACTGGGTGGAAGATGTTCGAGCCAGGTGCGCGCTGACTCAGAGAGGTAGAGGGGAAGGTTGAAAATAGCAAAGAGGTCGTCATTTGACCCACCTAGGCCTGGCACGCAAGCCGGAAGTCCTCAAGCCAGAGCTCAGGATTCGTCTCCCCCCCTCCCCGTACTTCGGGATGGACGTCGGTAGGCGAAACCGTGGAGGCAACATGGCAGTCCGAATGGCAATGCAGAAGACTCGGGGGGCCGGAGCATCGGGGCTCGGGCTCCGATCCTCATTGTTATCGAACCGTCCGTCACACCTCAGGTGTCATGGTCGTTCTGCCATTCTTCCGCATGCCACCATCTCTCGGTGTCGAGCCTCGAGCGTGAGCCAGACGTCTCAGTTGCCGCTGACCCGCTCCCTGACCAGCGGCCTTCGAGGCGTGTGCACGGTCGTTCCTCCCTGACCGACTGACTCGTTGCCTCGTCGGGAAGGCTCGCGTTGGGAGTGAGCTTGTTGGTTGGCGGCCCGCCGGAGAAGGAGCTCAGCTTCGCGTTGGGCTCGTCTTGCTTTCGGCGTGGTTAGTTGAGGAAGCGTCCGGAGGATCGCAGCTGCCGCTGCGATGTTTTGGCTTCCATGCGAGAAGGGTTCCGGGTCGCCATTGTTGGCATTTCTTAATGTCGTTACCAATTCCGCGGCAACGGCGTCAGAAAGCCTGGTGATGTTTCTTCACGTTCACAGATAAATCTACAAGCGCACAAATATCGTTGTAGCTTTCCCCTAAGGGTATTCCAAGGGTATCGAATCCAAGGAAGGCAGCCGGCCAAGAGATTCTACTGTGGTTATGAATTATATCTTGATATGATAAACCAAAGCTCAATAGGGGCAAAGATAATAGCAGGGTAGTGTGACACACAAGAGAATGACACTCAAGATAAGATAGTCTAAGGCTAGGGAGAAGGACTGAGATTTAGCTCTAGGTTCTAACGTACTTCCTATATACTGCACAGGTCATGTCAGAGAGGAAAACATACACAAGATATAGTCTAAACCTATGCACCAAGGGCTACCTAGGGAGATAGCCTCCCTCACCACTTACGCGTGACCACTTTGTGAGGTTGCTACTTGTCGGACTCTAGGACCGGTAATCCACTAGGAGGGTACCCAAGTGGTAGATTTATCGGCAAGGGTGATCGCAAGGCTAGGGAGCTCGAGGTAACACAGGAGACACAAGGTTTATACTGGTTCGGGCGGCCAAGAGGCACAAACCCTATGTCCTGTGTTCGGTGGTGTCTTTATTATCTGCTCATCAATGCTGCCTGAGCAATGGCGAGTTGGTGGGTGGTTACAATGAACGGGGAACAGATGAGATGCCGTGGGATGCATATCCCTTTGGGGGATGACCTAGGCCGCCTTATATGGGCTGACGACCTAGGGTTACAAGTCAGTTGGGATCTAATCCTACCGGCTTACAATATGGAAATCAATCCGAGTCAGTTGAAGTACAATCTCTAAGATATCCGGACGCAATCCGCCAGCCGCGCTACGCATATCTCGCGGGATCCGGGTGTCACGCCGCACGCCTTGCGGGCTAAGCCTTCATTGTCTTGTCCGGCAAGTTAGGGCTGTCCTATGGGCCCGGCCATGAGTCGGCCCACGTTGCTGTCAGGCGTAGGCCCAGGCCGAGTGTTATCCTGGTCAGTGAGGGGCCCCCAGGTACCAATATCCCACAAGTCCCCGAGCAACGTGCAGGCGCGTGGAGAGTTGTCGATGAAGAGGCGAGGCCATCGTAAATAATTGAAGCATCTTGATCACCAGGCCGACACAAGGGTGTGCGGTGCTGATTAAAAATCGGGGCTGATCGTGATCAGGCCCGTGTGGCTGGGTGCCATCTGGTGGCCGGGTCGGACTCCTGAGGGTGCCGAGTCACATCAGAAAAAATGACCTGACTTGTCGAGGTATATCGAGAGCGACTGAAAGGAGCTCTCCATATGGAGTAGTCCCCGAGCATTGGTGTGATTAGTATAATCAGGCCAATGGTCAAAAAAAAAATAATCGAAGCCTAGAAGCTGCTGGGCTGCCGAAAGGATAAGGATAAGGATGCCAAGACATCTTGGTTAGGTCAAGGCAAAATAGAAATCCTGTGAATCTCGTAGGCATGCATGCGGAACGGGCAGAGTCGCAGGGCCATAAAGGCGGTCAAGCGCATTGAGGCACGAATTTGTCGTGATCCAGAAATCATGTGCGGATAGTAACGCGGGCCTGTGCATGCAATGCCAGGGGGACTATAAAAAGGGATGTATAGATGTAGATCTTGAGGAAAACCATCCAAGTGTAGAAGATGAAAGGTAGCCAGGCAAAAATCCCCTTCGGAGGAGGGAAGACCGTCCGTCCACCGGAGTGGAGGTCGAGTGGCAGCGTTCATGGTGCTAGAAGAAAGCTTGCAAGCGGAGGGAGGGAAGGCAAATAGCTGGTGTACTGGCTCCTGCGGCTGGCGATGCAGGCGGTGCAATAGCTCGGCATATGAGAGCATCGCCGGTGCCGAGGGAAACCTAAACGCTGCCGGCCTTCTACTTCCCTTGTGCGAGAATGCCAATAGGTGTCCGGATGCTACAAGAAAGCTTGCGATGAGCTCATGTGGGCCAAGCTTGCTAGACGTGTAGCAGTCAGCACATTGGTATCCATAGGTAGGCACCAAGTAGGTGCAAATATCCTTGCTTGTTTGTAAGGATAAGCAACAAGCTGGTGCAAATATCTTTGCTTGTTTGTAAGCGGCTAGAACCCGCATCTCCTTATGCACTTATTATTCTTTCTTAAGAAATGCATATTTCATGGTCTTGCTGAGTGAAAAAACGGGCACCCAGTCCCCGAGTATACGAGGCTGGCCTGGTCCTTTGGATGCGCCAAGTGAAAACGAGCGCCCAGTACCCGAGTATACGAGGCTGGCCTGGTCTCTTGGACGCGCCGAGTGAAATCGAGCGCCTAGTCCCCGAGTATAGGAGGCTGGCCTAGTCTCTTGGACGCGTCGAGTGAAAACGAGCGCCCAGTCCCCAAGTATACGAGGCTGGCCTGGTCTCTTGGACGCGTCGAGTGAAAACGAGCGACCAGTCCCCGAGTATACGAGGCTGGCCTGGTCGCTTGGAAGCGCCGAGTGAAAACGAGCGCCCAGTCCCCGAGCATACGAGGCTAGCCTAGTCCCTCGGACGCGCCGAGTGAAAACGAGCATGACTCTTTAACACCGTTTCGAGCCGTTGGGCCTTTCACTGTTAGATTTGCCCGTTGTTCCGCTAATGGTAGTGCTGCGGATTCTGTCCATACGCAACCGCACAGTTAGGGTTATGGGTTGTGGTAAACAAAAGGGGAAGACTGTTTTTACCGCAGTCGTCTTCACCACTTCCGCATCAGTCGCCGCCATAGCCATAGCCATCTCCGCCGCCCTGTTGCGCCATCGTGAATCACCAAGGCCCGCGCTTCGCCGTTGTAGTCAGGGGTGCGAACGCCGTTTGAGTGACTGGATGCGAGTGAAGAAGCTGGTGACCTTCCGGGCGAAGAGGATGGCTGGAAAGCAAGGAGAGCGCAATGCGGCCGTAGAGACACCGGAGGGAGTCGCCAGTCCCAATGCAGGGCAAGATAACTTGGTGCCGGACCAAGAACTGCATTGGTCGTAGTCGCGCGTCACCAAGGCGCAATTGAAGGCGATGGAGGAGCGCGGCCTCATGGGGTCCAAGGAGCGGTTGCAGTGGAGGGCGCCGGGAAAGGATAGTCGGCCATGGGAGAATACCGGCGAGACCATGGTCTTTACTTCGTTCTTCGAGCACGGATTTGGGATTCCCACGGGCGACTTCTTCTGTGGGCTACTGGAGTACTACAAGATCGAGGTTACTCATCTGAATCTAACCTCAATTTTGAGCATTGCAGTCTTTATTCATGTCTGCGAAGCATATCTTGGAATTCCGCCACACTTGAATCTTTGGAGGCGGCTATACAAGCTGAAGTCCATAGGTCTAGGTCGAGGGGGTGCAGGCCTCCCAAAGGTTGTTGGCGGGGCGGGGTTTGCCTTGAGGTCCGGGATGAGCAAGCGGTACCTGGTACTTGATTCCAACGATTCCAACAAGTGTTGGAACAAGCACTGGTTTTACATCGGCAACTACAAGCCGGCCTTGCCAAGTCGGACGGGATATCTCCCGGTGGTGCTGCCGTGTTGGGACGCCACGCTGGAAGATGAATATATTGCGGAGACAGACGAGCTTCTTGCAATGCTTGCAAAGCAGAAGGCGGCGGGGTTGACTGCGAGCACAGTGATGTTGTCTTATTGCCAGCGCTTGACCTAGCCGATCAAGGACCGGGTGCTTCCGGTGTACAAGTATTGGGGGCCAACAGACCCGACTCGGGAGCAGGCACGAGTGGTGTCGGGAGATGAGGCTGCAGAGCGGATCTCCCACTTCATGAAGGGGCCGATCAACAACCTGAAGGCGCCGAGTGCTTTCTCATTGAAGAACCCGGCCGACCCGGTGAGTTGCCGAAGATGTACATACTTAGCTACCCTGTGGTATAAACTGACACTTGGTGTGATGCAGGAGCTCCCTGTAAAGTACTTCTATCCTGCTCCGCTATCCATGGTGCGGGACCAGATCGAGAAGACCATGGGTGAGGGCGCCGAGTCATCTGCGGCGGCCCAGGTGCGACAGCCGCCGACTAACATGGACTGGGAGTCGAAAGAGCGGGTTGGCGAGTCGGAGGATGACGACATGGGCGACGCAGAAGTTGTCCAATCCGCGGCACTGCGTTGAACACGACAGGCCGCCCGCAAGCAGTGAGTCAAGAAAGTTGACACCGCAGCTACGGGCGCACAGAGCCGGAGCGGGCGGAGTCCGCCGGCGGGCAACAGAATAGAGTCATCAGCAGCTGATGCGGAGGACATGCTGCATGGGCGAGACACGGTCGGGGAGGAAGATACTGCCATAGGTAACATGGCGCAACATCTGCCTCCACCGGTGGTGCAGAGGACGTCGGCGCCGCCACTGGTAATAAAACTGGTGGGTCTGAAATTTCGGACCTTTAAGAGTGCAAGGTGAGTGTTCTTGCAGATACATCTTGGTATTGTTGTGCGCAGGGCAGGAATCCTTATCTTGGCTATTTCTTTGGCAGGCCTGCCGACCAAACTCTGGGTGGTACAGGGGAGCCGCAATCCGGGCTGGAAGACCGAGCTCTGAATGATGGGAGGGCGCCCATGCGCACTCGCATCGAGGAGAGCGACGCGGCCCCTATGAGAGGCGACGGTTCACTCGGTGCGGGGGCGAAGGGCAGTGTGCCACCTGAAGTGAGCATAATGCAAAATTCAGAGGTCGAGGAAGCCCTGACTGGCAGCGGGCTATCAGCTGACCGCATTGGCCGCCCTAACGTCGTCCCAGAGGTGAATGTCCCGCTTCTGCAGGTGGATGGTGAAGCGGGTGAGTCCTGATCCTTGATCTTTATTGGACATTTGTGTGATGCCATGCTGAGCCGCGTCAGGTCCTGACCATATACGCTGAGAAGAAAGAGAAGGTGCTGAATGCAAAGGTCAGCAAGCTGACTGAAAAACAGTCAGCCCTAAAGGACAAGCTGCGTCAGGCGGAGGAGGAGAAGCAGAAACTGGCCGTCGAGCGCCTGACGGTTGTGTAACAGAGAGGATTTCAACTTTGTATGGAGTATTTGAGGACCTTTGGGATGAGCTTGGTGATGGGGGTGTTGCGAGTGTATGTCGACGACGGTGGACATCAACCCCGGAGCGGGAAATTTATTAGTCGAATATTTTTTTGAGGCTATCAATGAGGTGGATGTATGATAGAAAGACCGGTAGATGACAAGTGCCTTCTGCAAGCGGACTTCACCATTCGACAAGACTCAAAGCAACTCAAGATAGCATATGGTAACTCATAAGATATAACTGTTTAGGCTCTGGATAGGACATTTAAACCGTCGGGGAAGATTTACCATGTAACTTTTTTTTTATAAAACTTCTGAGAGGTTCTTTACTAAGCATGCAGTTATACCTCTGAGCAAACCATATCAAAACTCACAACAACTTTAAACAATGAACATGCGCTCTACTCCCACAGTTTAATCATGATGCATCCTTAAAATGCCAACGAACTCAAATACTCGAAGAGTAAAGGATTAAGCACGAGGCACATAGAGGGCATAAACAGAGCAACTATTCATCATTCCCAAGGTTATCAACTATACTTCCATACATAAAGACTTTTCGGAGCTTTTATTCAACATTTATTTAGGTTATTATTATTGCTTTTGTTTTTATTTCTGTTTTATTATTATCATGGCAAGGCAAGGCAAGGCAAAACATTGCAAGGTAATCTGACGGGGGTACTTTCGAACTTACCAGGGACTCCCCCAAGCTTCGATGAAGCTCACTGGTAGTACTGGTTGGGGTCGTAATGCATGTAGTTGAAGAAGTCGTCGAGGTCGGTCTGGAGGGATGTGGTCATCCCCCAGTTCTGCTGGGTGAGGTCGGTGTTGTGCGCGAGGTCGTCGCTGATTTGCTGCTGTTGTAGGCTCACCGTGTCCAGCCTGGCACTAAGCTCCGAGATTCCCCGGGTGACCGGGTTCTCGTAGTCATACCTAGGGGACGCAGATGGTCCGACTTGCGGTCCTGTCTCCTGGTCGTAGTTGAACGTTTCCTCAAAGTTCATATAGGCAGTGGGATACTCGGCCTGCTGCTAGTGGTGGTACTCGAGCTACTGCTGCTGGTGGTACTCAGGTTGATGTGCAGTAGATGTTCCGGCTTCGCTATCATGCCTGGCTCGCCTGCCACGTGTCATGGGTCCTGCGACACTGTGGCGAGCGAGTTCCCTTCTCCTGAGTTGCAAGGTTAGACTTTTCACCGATTTCAATGAAAGAGCCGAGCATGGAAGCTCGACTTCGTCGACGAAACCGGGGTAGCACATAAAAAGAGTATGGCTAAGGCCCTTGCGCATCAAGTGGCCCTGGGTAAAATGGTAAACCAATGCAAGATTGATACTCATGTGAAGTGGGTAAGAAGGAAACTTGAGCGCCCTGCAAAGCACCAACGTGGGTGGCAATGCATGCGACTAGCGAGGTTATGTCAATCGTGGCTTGGCCAGTGACTAACCTCTGCCAGTCATCGAGCATGCTCATGACAGGTGAGAAACGAATTTTCTTTACCATGGCATAAAGGCACTCCAAATAAGGCAAAAGGCAAAGACGCAAATCAGCGAGTGGGTGAACCACCATGGCAATCCACTTCGCCATAAAGCGAAGCGTGTTGTTATGGATAGAAGTGATGCTGTTTTTCCCAAAGAGAGGCTCACTTGTGATGCTATCCCACCATTAGGCACAGTTGTACCGGTGGTTAGTCACCAAAAGGTTAGCATCAATGATGCATCTCTTGTGGAAACCAAGAGCTTCACTGAGCTGTTTCGGACCCAAGATAAAATCCTCATTGAAAAACCGAAAATGGGTGTTCGTCTCATTGGGAAGAACCTCAACTTTCAAACTCATCAGAAACTCCATAGTCAGAAAATGCGAACCTGTTTCTAAGACGGGGTAGAAGTTTTGCCACATGGCATTGTTGAACGCCCATTCCATGTCTCCCCTGAGACCGGTCTTGATTAGCAGCATGGCGTCGAAGTACTTGGCGTGAGTGAAGACGCGGTTCTAGAGCTTGTCAAGCACCTCTCTCTCTCTTCTTCGGACCTGGCGATGATGTGCTCGACCCGGGTCATGATCCGGATACGGAGCCTGCTTCGGGGCACCTCTTGCCTCTCGCTCTCCTAGGAAACCATGTCGTGTTGAGATGAATCAACCGACATAGTGTTCTGGGAGGCAGATGATCCTTGAGAGCGTCGGGAACTTGAGTTGAACTTGGTCACCACTCCACGTGCCGTTTGTCATGCCTTAGTCCACATGATTTCTGCAAAAGGTTAGTTCTACAATACTCGAAGGAAATCGAGGGTTAGGCAACTGGTAGTTCGGCGTTCTTGTGGGAGATTAATTGCCACAACTCGGTTAGTCGTTTTTGTGGGGTAAGAACCACCACAAACATTCTCGTTCAACCGGAAGAGGTTTGCTCACACAAGAATTTAAAGATTAATTTCAGCAGAAATTTCTTGTGGTTGCACTCTAATCTTGCTTAGAGAATTTCGAGATTTAGAGCAAAGGAAGAGTGCAGCTGTTGATGACGTTTTTTGACACGTGTTATAGCCGGCGCCTGAAGAGATGTAATGAGGATTGAACCAGAGTCGAAGACGGAGTTCGAGTTGAAATCGGTTTGAGATCGCGTCGAAATCGGATTCAAGGCTTCATAATCGGATTCGGAGGACGGATCAATGGTGTCGTGAGCTTTGGACTGAAATGGGCCGCTGATGGGCCAGTTTGTCAAGAGTCTTAGGTTGGATAGTTTCTTTCTTTTGCGTCAAGTTTGTTTAAGTCGTGATCGACTTGGAGTTTGTAATTCCAAGGTATAAATATAAACCCTGAGGATCGTGAGAAGTTTAGATACACATCAATACAAAAACCTTTACTACCTTGCATTTACTACTCGCAATTTACTTACAAGTCGGCGACTTCGCCAAGCTTTTTCTCTTTCACGAGTTCTCCTAGGCTAGTCGAGGCGATCCAGATCTCCAAGGCTTGCTCGTGAGTTCCGCTTCTACTGAGTAATATCTAAGCTTTAGCATCGGGCGCATCGTTGTTGCTCCGTTTAGATTTATTCGACAGTTATCGGTATCTGCTAGATCTACAAGTCTTTTCTTGTTGTTTTAGCCTTTACCACCACCTATCCAACTTAGGGTTTTATCTAATTGGCTCTGTCAAAGGCGTAATCTTAAGATCTATCTGATAGCTGATTAATACTGCTCTAAGTGTTGTTTTGCTAAGTCCTATCGGATCGCTTCACGGTTGTCTTTTATTGCATAGCTATCAATCGGCTACTTGCTGTTTGATCTATCGGAATCGGCTCCCTGTGCTGTTTCAATGTTTATCGGAATCGGTCACCCAGCGTTCGATTATACTAACAAGAGAATCGGCTTCTTAACTGTTTCTTAACATCCAATTTTATCCTTGTCAATCAACAGGTCAAATTGACTGGCACGCCGCTGGTTTTCGAGGTCACGCCGTAGCTCGTGCGTTGGTGCAGCTGTCTCTGCCTGATTTTTGCGTCAACACACTTTTGACACGCCTGGTGGGACCCGAAAAGAAAAGCTCATGATGGCTCCGAAGAAAGCAGCTACTGAAAAGGGAACCAACTTCTGCGATGTTGATCCTGAGAATATCATTGAAGTGACCTTCGATGATTTTAATGAGGAGCAGAGGAAAGAGTTTGAACTCCACCAGGAAGTGTACCGTAAAGAGTATCTCAAATCTTTCTGGGCTACTAAGCGAGGAGAAGCTATCAAGAAAGCTCCGCTCCCTCTTCCACGTACGATTACCATTGCTGAATCATCAGTGAAGCTGCAGGAGATGGTTGATAGCTCCATTCATAATGCCTTCGTTAATCAATCCCCTGTGCTGACGATTATGGTACGCAATGCTGTATTGCTTCAATTGCGTGAAGATCCAACATTGGCAGGACTAAGAGGCCCAGCATATCACTCTCCATATGGTTATTATGGTGGTCCTCCTTTTTATGGAGCTCATGTTAATCCAGCATTCGGATCTGGTCCGTTTGCACCTAACAATATAAAAGGAACTTTTGCACCAGTATCAAACACGACAACAAATGTCGGTGCATCAGTTTCAGCTTCAGCTACTTTTTTGTCATCAGCTTCTGTAGGATTGACATCGAATACCGCTTCTATTCCAGAGTCCTCTTCAGCCGGTGCTATGAATTCCCAAAGCCAATCAGCTGGTGCTATGAACTCTCAAAACCAATCGGCTAGTGCCATGAATTCTCAAAGCCAATCGGTTGGTCAGCCGTCTGGATCGGTTACTGGGAACACAATGTCTATGAGTTCGTCGGGGAATTCAGTTTCACAAATGGCAGGACTGCAAAGTTCATCCTATTCAGCTCCAAAAGGCACTTATAATCCAGAGACAGGTTGGGGTATGCCACCCGATTTTGGCAAGAAAACTGAGGAAGAAACTGTTTTGCCAGGAGAAGGTAATGCTTGGATTCAACATAGTGATGGAGAAACTTGGTCTCTTGTGGATAGCAACTATAAAATCATATATCAGATGCGAGTACCAGCTAACTTTACTCCGTTCAATACTCAGCAGCCTAATCAGATGATGCCATCCAACAGTGGTCAGGCTAATGCATCGGCTTCTCAGCCGATTCAAACTTATGTACCTCCAGCTCCTACTGTCCCTCCTGTTCCGATGGCGCCTCAGAGTCCAACACCACCTGCCAGCTTCCAGTTCAAAGGGCAGCCATTGCCCCAATCGGATGATCAACCTACAGAGCAATCTCCTCAAAAACCAATTGATTGGTCATCCCAGATAGCCGATGTGATTCAAAATCAATTAGGCTTAAAACCAAGGTACAGAGCGTCATGTATCGTCCTCCTTATCCTGCACATTATGACGTGATGTCTTACCCTCCTCGCTATCGGATCCTAGAATTCACAAAGTTTACTGGGCAAGATGACGTTTCAACTGTTGAGCATGTTAGCCAATTTCTTATGCAATGTGGAGAGGCTGCCAATGTTGATGCATTGAGGGTCTGATTGTTTTCAAGTTCCTTATCTGGATCGGCTTTCAATTGGTTTATGGCTTTGTCGCCTAATTCTATAGTTTTGTGGTCCGATCTGGAAAGGCAGTTTCATCAATACTTCTTTGCTGGGGTTCATGAGAAGAAACTTTCTGATTTGACCAACATGAGGCAGAGAAACGATGAATCGGTCTCCTCATTTATTGCCCGATTCAGAGATGTCAGAAATAAATGCTTCAGTTTGATGTTGACAGATAAGCAGTTGGCTGATGTGGCTTTCGATGGACTTTTACCATATTTGAAAGAAAACTTTGCTAATCAAGAGTTCGAAAGCATAAGTCAAATTGTGCAAAGGATGTCTGGGCATGAAATCCGGCAGTATGAACCTAGAAGGAACTATCAGGAAAGGGTCAACTATGCCGGTTATGGGTCCGATTATGAATCTGATGAAGGAGAAGATATCGGCCTTGCTGAGTGGGTCATGAATAAGAAGCCGATTTCAGTTCTTTTTGCCAAGAAAGAACCCAAAAAATTTGGCTTTGATGTTACAAACGCCGATAAGATCTTCGATATGCTTCTGAGAGAAGGGTTGTTGAAGTTGTCTGCTTATCATAGGATTCCCTCTGAAGAAGAATTGAAAAAGATGGTTTGCTGCAAGTTTCATAATGCTACATCGCATAATACAAATGATTGCAAAGTATTCTGTCAACAGTTACAATCGGCTATCGATCAGGGAAAGATTAAATTTGAATTACCTAAAAAGCCTGCCAAGCTGATCAAGATTGATCAGCATCCTTTCCCCGTTAATATGGTGGAAATAGCCAGAGAAGAAGTCCCCAAGAAAGTTCTTACTTCACAGATAGCTAAAGAGAAAGGATCTGTTGACCCTAAAGTCCAAGTTTCTATGTCCGATTTGAAAGGAAAAGGAAAATCGGAGGAGGCTGGAAGTTCTAAGAGTCAGGAAAGGCGAATTACTTCCCGAGGGCTGATTAATAAATTCCGAAGGGAAAATGAGCAGGTTCGATCCAGAGAAGAGATGAGGCAAAGCAATGCTAATCATTGGAGGCGCCCGTTCTTCATTTACTGCTGGAAAGAAGGAATTAAACTGCCGACTCCTGAAAATTGCCCTGAATGTAATGGGCAAGGATGGAACTCTCGTCCAATGAAGGGGCCGTGTTTCGATGAAAGACGTGATCGGTCTAATGTCCGATATCATGAAGATCGACGATCGGTTAGCAAAGATCGGCAGGACGACTCAAATCAGCGTATTCCTGTTCATGAAAGACTTGGCCGTAGAGTTGATATAAAAGACCGATTGGGTAAGAAGCCGTATATGAGCCAAGAAATTTAAGATATGGCTAATGATCGGGTCCCTGATGATGAAATTATGCAAAGAGATCCTGAAAGAGGGCCGATTCATGATCGTCAGCCTTTTCACCGATTCAAAGAACCCCAACCCCAGTGGTGTCCTGAAGGATTGACTAAGTCTTAGAAGAGACGTGTTCAGAGGTTGAGGCAAATCGAATTAGAAGAGCAGCGTCGGGCTAATAATAAAGGTAATCGAAGCTTAGTCTAGCGTAGGAAGGCTCAAGATAGTGATCGAGATGATGCTCCAGCAGCCGATGTTCTGATGGCATTTATTTAGCCAAGGGAATTTATGGCATCAGATGAAGTAATTGAATCGGACGCTGAAGAAGGAATTGCTCAGTTGGCATTGGAATCAGCTCCTGCTACTTTTGAAAAGCCAGAAGAGGAAGACCGACAGCACTTAAAACCTTTATTCTTGAAAGGTTATATTAACGGAACTCCGATGACTAGGATGCTAGTTGATGGAGGCGCTACTGTTAATCTTATGCCATACACTGTGTTAAGGAAACTCGGCAAAGGAGAGTCCGATTTGATGAAAACCGATCTAATGCTCAAGGACTTTGAAGGAAAAACCTCTCCGGCCCGGGGGGCACTATGTGTTGACTTAACAATTGGAAGCAAGACTCTGCCCACTACTTTCTTTGTTATCAATGGCAAGAGTTCTTATATTATGCTCCTGGGACGAGATTGGATTCACGCTAATTGTTGCATTCCATCTACGATGCATCAATGTGTTATTCAGTGGATCGGAGATTCGGTTGAAATTGTAAAAGCTAATGCTCCGTTCAATATTGCAACTGCCGAAGTATGCCCATGGAGTTATGAAGTGACCTGCATATCAGGACAGGCTATTGATCTAGATTTTCTTAAGATGTCCGATTCTGGTTTACAACCGATCCAAGCAGTCGGTCCTGAAGAGTTGTCTTAATGGATGCAAAAGATAATGAAAAGTTAAATTATGGATTGATGTTGGCTAACAAATCGAAGGAAGCTAGAGTATTAATGAGTCGATTCATAAACCGATTATTGATCGGGAAAATAAGAAAAAAACATACAAGGAAGAACGAATCGGATGTATGTCCGTTTCGAAAGTTCCTAATCCGATTTTGGACTGAATCGGATGATACATGGCCGATGTGACATACATCGCCCTTAGTGCAAAAAATAAAAAATTACAAAGAGTTTAAATACTCTTGGATAATCTCTATTGCCCTCAGATAACCCTCTTGTTGTTCATATGAAGCTTCGAGTCTCTGTTGTTCTTGAAGAACTCTGGCGGTGTTGTCTCTATCATTTCGTGTGGCGTTTATCAAATGTTGCAAATTTTCCCTGAATTCTATTCTTGGTTCTAAGGAGGACAATTGTTGCTCGAGCAGAGGGAGAGAAAGTTGAAGAAGTTGGATTCGGCGGCGAATCTCTGGGATACCTCCTGGAGGCAAAGAGTTGGAGTTGATAGAACGAAGTACAGGGACAATGTCATCTGGGAATTTTTCTCTGATTTCTCCGGCATAAGCTTGAAGAAAAACTTCGTCGTAAGCAGTTAAAAGATTTCCAGCTTGAAGCGATGCGATGATTCCATCAAGTCTCTGAATATCAGGAGATCGATTTGAGAAAGAATAGTAGAAGAAGAGCAAGACTAAAAAATTTTTACCTGTTGAAACGATGCCATTTTCTTATGAAGAAGTTGGTAGAAGTAAGAAAGGGAATTGGCACGATGTCCCTATTTGTAGAGGTTTTAGGTCGAATGGTCATTTATGATACAACATTTAATTTTGCATAGAACGTTGGAAAAAGTTTCTGAGTCAGGCAAGACATTTATGCGAATTGATGAATAAAGCCGGAAAATCGGCTAGGGAGTCACTCAAAAGTTAAAAAGAAATGCAGAGGTCAAATCTACAGGAATTAACATTCATTACAGACCCATAAATATATGACAGACGAATTACAACCCATCCCAGAAGGGATCGGACTGCATTCAATGCCCGCAGGCGTATCTGATCTACGTCATCAATGACGCATTGATAAGGTTCAATCGGACCTTCTTGTACGGGGATATTTTTATGAAGCTTGAAGGGATCCGATACTTGCACCTTAAGGGCCTTTTGGAGGTCTTCAATCATAGCCGGGAATTCTTGCAGTTTCTTTTCTTCTTCTTCGAGCTGATGGCTGACTGATCGAAGCTCATTTGTTAACTCCACCTTGCAGGCTTTTAACTGGTCGATCTTGGCCACCATCGAAGAGCAGCTTGATTCAAGGAATCAGATCTTATCCTTAGTAGCATTGGCAATATCCCTCTTTTCCTACGATTTTTTGATCAATGATTCTCGATTTTGTTGATCAGATACTTTCTGGTGAGCTTCGATGAATTCAATCTGCCGACTCTCAATGTAGGCTGCGGGGATGATAGCGGCTTGGGCTTGACGACTAAGATGAGGCTGTAGCTGATGAAGAACTGATCGGATCGGACCAGCGTCTTGAACTAACACAAAAGTGTCTTGCTCTAGCAGAACCTGCAGATCCGATAGCTTGTGCTTGATGTCTTCTGGAAGAGATGAAGTGTTAATTTCTGGTAGATGAGTTCCTGCATCCGATGGAATTCTTCTTTCGGCCGATTGAACTTCTTCCTCATCAATAAGGCCTTTGATCGGAAAATCGAAGAAGCTATTGTCAATCGAATCTTGGGCCTGAAAAAATGATTAAAACTCTTGAAGTTGGAAAAGAAAAAGAAGAATTAAATAATCGAATGAGGGGATAGAAAATAACCTGCTTCAAGTTCACTTCATCAAACTGAGTTGGTTGTCTTGGTAACAAAATCGGATGTATGTCCGATTGAGCTTGTTCTCCGGCAGCAACAGAAGTCCCAGCTTGTTCATTCTGGGTAAAAGAATATTAGAATACAATCAGATATTTTAGCAAGTTATAAGTGAAATTACTGATGTCTGTTGGGGAGCCCTCATCTCCGTCTTTTGCTGAGAACGATCTTCCGTTGTTTGAACAATTAAATCTTCTATTGGTTGATCGGTCATTTTCTCTGGAAAAAAGGGCAATTGTCATGACTATGTAAGATTAACCGATATCGGATATATGATAAGGTGATTAATTATCAGGTGGATTCGGTTCAGGATGATTTGATGATGAAGCTGGAGAGTTTTGTTGAGCTTGGGGGGATACTTGTCCAATGTCTTCTTCATGTTCTTCCTCTGCAGAGTATGACAAGGGTCAAGTTTGATTGTGAAAGCAAGGAAAAAGGGATTGAAAATAATAAGAGGAATCGATACCTGTGATTGTTGGAAGCTGGAGGTTCGTCTCATGAACTGCACCAACAAGGAGATTAACCACCGTTTGAGTGTCGGTTGTTATGATCTTGATTCTCTTGGTGGTCTTCTTTGAGGAGGTGCCGGCCCTACGCTTGACCAATTTTCTTTTAAGGATGTCTGCAGCCGATGGAGCATTATATCTGATGTGGGAAGTATCGGTTGCAGGAGCATATTGAATCGGCCGGCCACTTTTGCTTATCTCCAGAGGAGGGAATCGCTTTTCCTACAAATGAAAGAGATCAGTAATCGAAACGATGAAAGGTTAGAAATTTTTGTGAAGAGAATACCTTTTGTTTTGTTGAGAAGTTTGGATCGAAGATCTTGCAGTATGATAAAGCTGATTCACAGAAAAGGTGTTGGCACCATTCAGCCCACCAGTTCTTGAAATTAGATGTGGATATGGAAGTGATGCCTGCCACTTTCCATCCGTCTAGATCAGACATATTCAGATCAGGGACTCGGTCCAAGAGTCGACAAAAGGCAAGACCGTTTTCAACATTTGTCCGATATCCGATTAAATCAGCGAAGAATAGCTTGATCGGAGCTTGGACAAAGCCTAGTTGCCTTGCTACTACAGAGGGGTAGTAGAATTCATAGGCATGTTCGTCACAGGCCACAGGGAGGATATTGGGTCGGATCATTTCTTTGAGAATTAATTTCATGCGATCGTCCAATAGGACCGAGTCCAATTGAAAGATGGTCGGATTTTCGAAGGAGTTATTCGGATCTTCATAAGCAAACCAGATCAAGGCAGACTTGTTGATGCCATTGTAGAAGCAATTGAAGTATGCAGCCAGCCGATTTGGGGACATTTTGTCGCCGTTGAAGACTGCAGCAGCCTCTCCAAAAGATGTGCATCTGCGAAGGGTGATCTTGTTTCCTTCTGATTGATCCGATGGGAAGCTTTGGTTGAAAAGGTCTACTCTCCAAGCCTTGTGCATGTGCAAATTTAACCATAGATTTACGAACCACCAAGGGCCACTGAGGCATGAGATCGGTTCTCCTTTTCTCAATCGGACCGGTACTTAATGAAGTAGCTGGTAAACGG
Source organism: Urochloa ruziziensis (assembly GCA_015476505.1). Taxonomy (NCBI): domain Eukaryota; kingdom Viridiplantae; phylum Streptophyta; class Magnoliopsida; order Poales; family Poaceae; genus Urochloa; species Urochloa ruziziensis. Next base: position 4,252,186 of record CM027126.1, on the reverse strand, counting down.
ATCCGAGAAGGTACTTGCCGAGAGGAAGGAGATTGTCCAATGCTAGGTGTTCGGCTACCTTTTGGTACTTGATGCAAGGGGCGAAGGCTTTGCCACAAAAAATGAATTTCTCCAGCCACATCAAGAGGAAAGCCGAATATTCCTTTTGGTCAATCGGACCATTATCCTTTGAGTAAGTGGAAATATAGGCACCCTAACCTATTTTGGCCACTTTGATGATGTGAGTAGGTTTGGCCAGGCTATCGAATCTGGTCGTGGAAGTAATATTTAAGCCTATCAGCATAACCACATCAAGAAAGGAAGGCGACATCGGACCATAACCGAACATGAAAGCGTTCAGAGCATCAGACAAGAAGTAAGAAGCAGCTATCAGAAGCGGTTCGTTCTTCTTGATATCCGATAGAGACAAGGTGAGGCATTGACCGATTTGATAAGTGTCCCAATTGGCCCGCTTACTGCTCATTCGAAGATACCAATCCCTCCATCCCGCAATTACTGTTGGCCAAGATCGGAAGGCGTCTTTCCATGAGGAGGGAGAGTCTGATAGATTCTTGAAAGGAAGGCAATTGGTCTCTAAGTTGATGAAGTCTGTCGGATCTTCATTACCAATCGGTTCCAAGATAAAGAGGCCAGGAGATTTTGGGACGGGGACCGTAATATCGTTTGAAGGTGCCTAAAGAAAAAATGAGGAAAAGAAGTTTAATCAATGAAAAATATGGAGACGTTTCGGGAAGAACAGCGAAAGGGACAGAAGAACGGAATCAGGATCTGTTACCTGGGGAGCAGAAGAGCTTGAAGCCATTGCAACTTGTGACTTTGAAGAGTTGAATGATTCGCTCGTGGTTGGTCGTCGAAAATGAGATCGACGGAAATCGTCGGCAGGACCTTTTGAAATTGGCGCTCGGAAGTTCTTGGAATGAGGGCAATGGCAAAGAGGGAACGACGGCTGAGGGGAAGAAGAAGAAGTGGAGTATTTATAGGCTTTGCCTGCAGGGGTATATGAGGAATTTCGCGTGTTCGGGTGAAAATCAGGGTTCCGCGTGAAGCGGTAACAAATCGAAAGGGTCCGAGAATTTCGGGACAATATGGACATCTTATCCCGAAACTGGAGGGCATGTGTTGATGACGTTTTTTGACACGTGTTATAGCCGGCGCCTGAAGAGATGTAATGAGGATTGAACCAGAGTCGAAGACGGAGTTCGAGTTGAAATCGGTTTGAGATCGGGTCGGAATTGGATTCAAGGCTTCATAATCAGATTCGGAGGACTGATCAATGGCGTCGTGAGCTTTGGACTGAAATGGGCTGCTGATGGGCCAGTTTGTCCAGAGTCTTTGGTTGGATAGTTTCTTTCTTTTGCGTCAAGTTTGTTTAAGTCGTGATCGACTTGGAGTTTGTAATTCCAGGGTATAAATATAAACCCTGAGGATCGTGAGAAGTTTAGATACACATCAATACAAAAACCTTTACTACCTTGCATTTACTACTCGCAATTTACTTACAAGTCGGCGACTTCGCCAAGCTTTTTCTCTTTCACGAGTTCTGCTAGGCTAGTCGAGGCGATCCAGATCTCTAAGGCTTGCTCGTGAGTTCCGCTTCTACTGAGTAATATCTAAGCTTTAGCATCGGGCGCATCGCTGTTGCTCTGTTTAGATTTATTCAACAGTTATTGGTATCTGCTAGATCTACAAGTCTTTTCTTGTTATTTTAGCCTTTACCACCATCTATCCAGCTTAGGGTTTTATCTAATCGGCTCTGTCAAAGGCATAATCTTAAGATATATGTGATAGCTGATTAATACTGCTCTAAGTGTTGTTTTGCTAAGTTCTATCGGATCGCTTCACGGTTGTCTTTTATTGCTTAGCCATCAATCGGCTACTTGCTGTTTGATCTATCGAAATTGGCTCCCTGTGCTGTTTCATTGTTTATCGGAATCGGTCACCCAGCGTTCGATTATACTAACAAGAGAATCGGCTTCTTAGCTATTACTTAGCATCTGATTTTATCCTTGTCAATCAACAGGTCAGATTTACTGGCACGCCCCTGGTTTTCAAGGTCACGCCTTAGCTCGTGCGTTGGTGCATCTGTCTCCGCCTGATTTTTGCGTCAACAGCAGCGCTGCGGAAGCTTGCATACCTGCACTTGGGGCGAGTTTATGAAGAGCTGAGCACCGGCTTTTATAGAGGCGCGGCAGGGGGAGGCCAGCCGACCTGTGTGAGGCCGATCGGCCTGCACATGGCACGGCTGGTGCCCATCCCGCATGTTGGTGGTCTCTTTCCTGTGCAATGTGCTCTGGTAGGTGAAGATGGGACAGGAGCGGTGGAGGGAGGCCGGCCGGCCTGCATGGGGCTAAACGGCCTGGTGGCCTGCCCAATTTCCTCCATCTCCCTCATGTTATGCCCATGCAAGACTGCTGATTCCTTGCTGATGTGATCTGGCCATGACTGATGACAAGTGGGGCCGGCCAGCCTGGAATTTTGGCCGAATTTTTTTTCATATGCTAAGCAATGCATAAACAAAATATGGATGCGAGTTTCGAAAATTTCTCATGTCGTGCTAAGTGAAAGAATTGAAATGCAAGGAAAGGGAAAACCTATTTTATATGCAATGCATGGATACGTACCATATACCTTATGTCAAGGGCTCGAGTTTTACGTCCTGAGCGGAACTCTTCGATTCTTCATTCGGGTCTGCTTTTACCCGCCATTCCTTTCGGACTGGACGGAGCTTGGATTCAACCTCCTTGTCGTGCTTTGCTTGCTCTTCCAGCACTTTGGCTCTCGATATCCTTCGACGTCCATGATAACGGTCATGCCTTTTCTTTTCTTTGGCGGCGAAGGCTTCCACCATTCTCATGAGCGATTCTATGGTTGGCATCCTGGGATTTCTGGGTACGATTTCTCCTACCATATTGACTTGTTGAGGTGTCTCTTTAGGACGGAAGGAGAAATTTTCGGTTTCTCCGTTGATCCTTAGTTGGATGGTCCTTTTCCCCACGTTAATGTTTGCATTCACAGTACTCAAGAACGGTCTCCCAAGAATGAGAGAGTTCTTTGCTTCGACTTCCATGTCAAGAATAATGAAATCCATAGGGACGAAGAAATCCCTGATCTTGACCGGAACATTTTCTGTGACTCCATGGGGGTAGCGGACCGATTGATCTGCTAGCTGCAAACACATGGGAGTAGAGACAAGCGAGATGTGTTTAAGGTGGTCGAAAACTACCTTGGGCATCATGCTGACGCTCGCCCCCAAGTCACATAAGGCATTGTCGAAATCTTGGCCTCCAATTGAGCATGAAATCGTGGGGCAGCCAGGATCTTTCTTCTTCTTAAGGTGGGGCCCGAGTATAGCGGAGCTGCACTCCTCGGTTAGTTGTACCGCCTCACTTGTGGGTAGAGTCCTGTTATTGCTAAGTATATCCTTGATGTACTTGGCATATGTCGGGACCTGTAAAGCATTAAGAAGTGGCATATTGATGTATACCTTCTTGATTACCTCGACGAACTTGTCGAATTGCTCGTCGGCCACCGGTCTTCTCCTCCGTTCTGGGAACGGGAGGAAAGTGGGATCACGGCTGTCGCTAGAGACTTTTAGTGCCTCGTTCCCCTCCTTTGAGAAAGGGATGGGTTCCTCGTCGTCTTCCTCTTCGGCGGCTAGCTCGGCGTCACTAGCTTTCTTCTGTTGGGTACCTGCATCTTGAGGATTGTGTGGATCCCGCATGGACTTGCCAGTCCGCGTGGTCACCGCACTAACATTTTCCTTTAATGGAACCTCCGGTTGCCCGGGTAGCTTTCCCGCATTTGGGTTAGGACAGGATGCATCCAGCTGAGCTACTTGAGCTTTAATTATTTTGTTGAAGCTCAGCTGGTTCTTAACAACAGAGTTGAAAGCTTCTACCTGGGAGGCCATTGACTCCATAACTTTATCATTAGCGAGAAATTTCTTGCTAATGCTATCGTTAATTTGTTTTTGGCCATAACAGATATCTTTTAACGACGGCTGAAAACCGTTGTTAGAGCTATTACCTTGCTGTTGGCCGAAGGGGAAGTTGGGCTTGGATTTCCAACCTTGTTGAGGATGGAAGCCTGGATTGTTGTTGTTTCCGATAAAGTAGGCTTCCTCTTACGCCATCGGGCAACTGTCACCCGAGTGTCCTGCTTCTCCACATATTTCACATGTGATTCTTTCCTCCATGATTTGATTCATCTCCTTACCAGGAGATTCCATCTTTTTCAAGAGGAGGGCCGTCTTAGCTGCCAGCATATCGACGAAGTCAATCTGATGTACTCCCTTGGTGCGAGGGGCTTGTCTCTCTCCCACCCAACTCTGGTGAGAGGATATCTTCTCGATCAATGCCTTCGCTGTGTCTACATCTAGTGAGAGAAAAGCTCCTCCCGCAGCTGCATCCATGAGCTCTTGCGATCGACGACTCAGGCTGTGGAAGAAGTTTTGAGTGATCAACCAATCTTCTACACCGTGGTGGGGGCAAGCTGTATGTACTCTTGCAGTCGCTCCCAAGCTTCTGGGACTGACTCTCCGTCTAGCCGCTGAAAGCTAGTAATTTTTATTCGGAGGGCGTTGGTCTTGCCCACCGGAAAGTACTTGGTCAGAAATGCATCTGGGCACGTCTGCCAGCGTCTTTCAAAGGATGTCTTGTTGGCATAGAACCATTCCTTGGCTTTCCCAAGCAAGGAGAATGGGAAGAGTTGTAGGCGGATGCTGTTGATCGGTGTGCCATTGGGATTAATAGTGCTGCATACCTCCAGGAAATTCCGAAGGTGAGCATTGGCATCCTCAATCGCCTTTCCGTAGAAAGGGCTGGCTTAAACCATATTGACTAGGCCAGATCTCAGCTCAAATGCCCATTCCTGTGCATTCGACAGTCCCAGGAAGTTGCTGCTTGACGGGGTTGAGAACTCACGGAGTGTCTTCTTCGGCTGAGCCATTATCTCTGGTGATTCTGGAGCTGAAGAATACGATGAACCTGAATCTGGTTCGGACTCGGAGTCGGATAATGACTCGGCTGTGTTACTTGAGATGAGTGAAATTTGAGGAGGAACGTATCTCCTTCGCACTACTCTTCCAATGCGTTCTTGATTAGGATCAAAGTTTGATGGTAGGTTGAAACCAGTCATGCACTACCCTGCAAACACATCAAAAATAGACGAATGTTGCAGTGGTGAGGTCACTAAGGTTAGTGGTTTGGTAAATCTGTAAAGATTATCAAATAATTCAACAATACCTTTAGCCAATTGCTTCCCTGGCAACGGTGTCAGAAATGCTTGTTGGCACTCCTTAGCGTCACGTTTTAGCAACGCTTCAAGAGCGCGAAGATATATCGATGTATGCAAAAGGATTCTCCAAACGCACAGAATATATCTCGCTGTAGCACTTCACCTAGGGAGTTATCCCAGGGTATCGTATTTATATTTCCACAGGGAAGCAGAATGGTTAAAGTGTATTGAAGAATGAAATGATATATCTTGCCAGAAATATAAAGCCACAAAACCCAGGGGCACAAACTCTAAAGTTTGGAGATAATGGTCAAATAAATGACCGGATAGAAGGTCTAAAAGACCAGCGACACAGGAGCACCTAATTCTATAGAAAAGGAAAGTCGTTGGGAGAGACCAGACCTAGACACTTCCTAACTTAGAGCAAAAGGCATTCTAACCTTAATCTAGACTCTAACTTAGATACCGGGAACAGAGCTCGCTTCGACGGCTAGAACGGGAGAACCTCAGAACGGGGTGAGAGAGGGGGTTCTCCGGGCTCAGCACAATTGTTATGAATACACCCGAATGTGGCGGACTACGAAGGATGGACAGGACTGTCACCACCTGCCACCTACCACTGTAGTTCCGTGGGGTGCAACACACTTCCTAGTTAATCAACAAGCCAGACACCACGTCTGCACTCGATGATTATGATTTCTCTTGAGGCCTGTCAAGAGAAATCCCCGTCTTCCCTAAGGCATCTTACGGCTCGGTCAAGGCGAGCAAACCCACGAGATAAAGCCCAGTAGAGCTAAACTAAACTCTACACTAAGACTAAAGGAGGATAAAACTTTACTCTAAAGAGAGCAAGATCTTTACTCTAAAAGAAGAGCAGGATAGAAAGATAAAAGATAAACTTAAGCTCTGAAATAAAAAAGTAATTATATTGATAACCTCTTCAAATGAAGGAAAGGATACAAGAGCTTTACCAGAACTCCGAAGACTCTGAAGATCCGAGCTAAGCTCAACTCAACTCTACTCCCAACTCTAATCCTAATCTAAGAAATGGAAAAGATACAAGAGCTCCCTTCAAGTATAGACTTGAGAAGTGTGGTGTGTGTCTTGGAGTGAAGAGGAGGTGGCCTTTTATAGCCTCCCAAGGTCGGTAGTCACCATAACCGTCACGCCACCGACCTGCTTAACTTCCACGTCGAAGATGGTTGCGTGAGGATGCAGCAGGGGGCTGGCCGGCCTGGTGTAGGCGGATCGGCCTACACCTGTCCCCTCTGGCAACCGCCTTCGTCGTGGACGCTCCTGATTGCTTCCTGAGGTCGGTAACGGTTGCATTCGGTTGAGGCTGTCCAAGAATCCTAGGTTGGTGGGCCCTTCAATCCATGTGACTTCCACTCTAGGCCTTTCGGTTCCTTGGATCAAACCGACATCAAGTGCACGTCTCCTGATCCCCTTGGATGCTTAACTTAGCTTGTGAATCAGTGACGTGGCCAGACTTGGCTAGGGGAGGCTAGTCGGCCTGGGCTAGGCCGGTCGGCCTGGCTCTGTGCCAGGTTTGGCCCTGGTTTCTCCTGATTTTGTCCTGTAAGCACAACTCATCCAAAACTTGTGGAATTGGTCAGTAAAAACATGTTTATGTACATGGTATGATTATCCTCATTTTACCGAAATGTTGACGATCACTACATAGTTATAATGGCCATCAACACTCAGTGAGTCGGATCGCTTCGCTGTCGCACTCGAAGGAGATCTTGACATCTTCTCGGATGGTGAGGACCCCTTTAGGGGCTGGTACCTTCAAGACGAGGTAGGTGTGGTTGGGGATGGCCATGAAGCGGGCCAACATGGGCCTGCCGAAGATGGCATGGTAGGAACTCTTGAAGTCGACCACCTCAAAGTGGATGTGCTCCATACGGTAGTTGTCAGCTGTGCCAAAGGTGACTGGCAGGGTGACCCGGCCGACAGGGTATGAGGCTTTGCTAGGTACTATTTCGAAGAAGGGGTCTGTGGCTTCCTGAAGCCTGTCGTAGTCAAAGCCCATGTTGTTCAGCGTGGCCGTGAATATGATGTAGAGGGCACTGCCTCCATCGACGAGTACCTTGGAGAGTATGACGCGGTCGACCACTGGGGCGACCACCAGAGGGTAGGAGCCAGGTTCTGGCAGATGGATCCAGTGGTCCCCGCGACTGAAGGAGATTGGCAGTTCCAATCACTGGAGATACTCAATTGGTCGGGTGGAAACGAGATTGACCTCTCGAGTTTGGAACTTCTGCCGGCGCTTAGTCTTTCTAGGGCCGCCGGTGATGACATGGACCTCTCGGTCGATGGGTTGGAACTCGCCATTGGGGTTGTCTTGCTGCTCCGGCTCTTTGCGGGGTTCTTCACGCCACCTCTCGTCGTCGTGACGACGGTCGTCGTAGCACCTGGGACGGTGGTATGGGCGGTCGTCACGCCTGTAGTCATTGCGGTTGTTGTAGTTGCAACAACCATTGTATGGTCGACCGCCATCGTTGTAGCGCAGCCCTGCATAGATGCACCGCTTCTTTGGTGGGGGGAGGACGCCGAGCTCTTGTAGGAGGTTGCGACATTCACGGAGGGAGTGCGTGGCGTTCTTGTGGAATGGGCAGAAGTCGTTGAGGGTTTCATGGAACTCCTCCGGCATAAATCAGGATGCTGCCTTCTCTTCTCCTTCTGCCACAGCCACCACGGGTTCAAGGCCCTGCCTTCTTGCCCTTGCCGACTCAAGTTTCTTGGCATGGTCGGGGCGGTCGTCTTCATTGACTTGTTTTCCCTTGTTCTTGAACTGGGCTTGCTCGGCTTCATCGGCGCGTGCTTCAAGGTTAACGACGTCCATGAGTTCCCCCACGCCATTGGGGTCAACCTTGAAGAGTGTACGAAAGAGCCCTGGCTGTGTGAACCCACGACGGAAAGCGTCAATCACCTCCCGATCTATGACGTCCGTAAGCTTGTTACGGCTGTCGAAAAGCGGTTGGCGTAGTCTCTGAGACTTTTGCCCTTCTTCTGCTTGACATTGTCAAGGTCGTAATACGATCCTGGGGGTGTGTAGCTGGCTTGGTAATTTTAGGAGAATACTGCGCAAAGATCTTGCCAGCTGTCGATGGAGTTCCGGGGGAGGCCTTCGAACCATAGCAAAGCCTCAGGTCCGAGCATGACTGGGAAGTAGGCGGCTGCTTGGTCGTTGGACCCGTGTGCCACTCAAACCGCCGTGTGGTACTGCTTTAGCCACGGCTTTGGGTTAGAGTGTCCGATGTACTTCCCCACCTGGGTGGGCTTGAAGCCATCTGGATAGACAACAGCCCGTAGCCTTGGCATGAATGCCACAAAACTATCGAAGTTGTCGTCGTCGCCCGGAACTCTCTCGTAGCGCGGGAGCCGACTGACTTTGACTCTAAGTCAGACGCGCTCTGCGTGCCTTGGTTCCAAGTTGGGTCGGCCGGCATCACCTGGAGCACCGAAGTCACGATCATAGCGGTCGTGGGCCATCAGCTCGTTGATGGCGCGTTGTTCTTCTTCTGCTGCTTCGGCCTCGTTGCCGTTCGCACCGCGTCCATGCCTTTTCGTGGGGCCGTAGTCCTCATTGTACTGGGCACGTCACGCTAGCTCAGCTATGTCGCGTGCGGCATGGTGGTCCTCGAGGCCTGGTTGAAGATCGCGGGCAAATTGTTCGAGGTGACCGCGGAGATCTCCTGCGGGCTGCCGGTTCCGATCTGCCCGTCGATCGGCGGGCTGTCGGGGTTGGTCTTGGGGGTCATGCCTGTTGTACGGGTTGCGCCCGTCGCCATGTTCAGGGTCTTCACCTTCAGGATTGTGCTGGTCAACTTCCTCATTCACCGCCTGAAGTCGAGGCTCGTTCTGTCGGCGTCCGTATTGACCGGACCGACTATGGCCTGAGCGATTGCTGCCGGTCCGGCCAGAGTAGCCACGTCTGGATTGATACGACCTCTCGACCTGCTCTTGAGCAGCCTCGAGTCATTCTCTTGCGCTGCGGATTGCCGGGTTGTCGGCTACATGCTCCAGCTCTGCTAGGGCAGCAACAATGTTGGCCTGAGGCGTCCTGTATGCCCTGCGGAAGTCGGCTTCAAGGTTTCTGGGCGCGATACGAGCATCACAGCACCTGCGGGGGGCTTGCAGACCGCCATTGCGTCAGTTATCATCGTCGTCGACGTTGTCATTGCGCTGATCGTAGTCGTCATCGACGTTGTCGTAACGCTGAACATCGTCGCCGTCGGCGTTGTGGTTGGCGAGGTCACCTGCGGGGTGTTGCTGCCCTTGGGGTGCTGCAGCGGCAGGAGCTGCAACGGCGGCGGCCGCTGCTTGAGCGTCCCGCATGCACTGGCGCGCCTTCTCCTGGTTGCGCTGTCTCCGCCGATCCCACGTGGAGTCGGTTTCACCATCCTGTGTGGATCTGTCTTCAGATACGAACACTTCTCGTCGTGGGAAGGTGTCGTAGATTTTCATGTTGGCCTGGTCAGCTATCCCACACAATCCTCAAGATGCAGGTACCCAACATAAGAAAGGTAGTGACACCGAGCTAGCTACTGAAGAGGAAGACGACAAGGAATGCATCCCTGTTTCAAAGGAGGGGAACGAGGCACCTACAGTCTCTAGCGACAGCCGTGATCCCACTTTCCTCCCGTTCCCAGAACGGAGAAGAAGACCGGTGGCCGACGAGCAATTCGTCAAGTTCGTCGAGGTAATCAAGAAGGTATACATCAATATGCCACTCCTTGATGCTTTACAGGTCCCGACATATGCCAAGTACATCAAGGATATACTTAGCAATAAGAGGACTCTACCCACAAGGGAGACGGTACAGCTAATCGAGGAGTGCAGCTTCGCTATACTCGGGCCCCACCTTAAGAAGAAGAAAGATCCTGGCTGCCCCACGATTTCAAGCTCAATTGGAGGCCAAGATTTCGACAATGCCCTAGGTGACTTGGGGGCGAGCGTCAGCGTGATGCCCAAGGTAGTTTTCGACCACCTTAAACACATCTCGCTTGTCTCTACACCCATGTGTTTGCAGCTAGCGGATCAATCGGTCCGCTACAGTAAATGCATGACTCGTTTCGATCTCGGTAACTGTGCGTGGTTGCATCTGGCTTGACCCGACAGGTTGTCACTTTAGTTCGGTTAAGTGGCTAATCACGTCTAATGCGATGTTTAGCATGATAAGCCGGATTAATTTGAGCGGTTCTGCCACAGCTACCCCCATGGAGTCGCAGAAAATGTTCCAGTCAAGATCAGGGATTTTTTCGTTCCTGTGGATTTCATTGTTCTTAACATGGAAGCCGAAGCCAAGAACTCTCTCATTCTTGGGAGACCGTTCTTGAGTATTGCGAATGCAAACATCGACGTGGGGAAAGGGACCATCCAACTCAGGATCAATGGAGAAACCGAAAATTTCGCCTTCCGTCCTAAACAGCCCTCAACAAGTCAATATGGTTAGAGAAATCATACCCAGAAATCCCAGGATGCCAACCATAGAATCGCTCATGAAAATGGTGGAAGCCTTTGCCGCCAAAGAAAAGAAAAGGCATGATCATTATCATGCACAACGAAGGATATCGAGAGCCAAAGTGCTGGAAGAGCAAGCAAAGGGCGACAAGGAGGTTGAATCCAAGCCCCGTCCGGTCCGAAAGGAATGGCGGGTAAAAGCAGACCCAAATGAAGAATCGGAGAGTTCCGCTCAGGACGTAGAACTCGAGCCCTCGCCATAAGGTATGTGGTACGTGTCCAGGCATTGCATATAGAATAGGTTTCCCTTTCCTTGCATTTCAATTCTTTCTTTTAGCACAGCATGTTTGATTTTCAAAACTCGCATCCATATTTTGTTTATGCATTTCTTAGCATATAAAACAAATTCGGCCAAATTCCAGGCCGGCCGGCTCCACCTAGGCCGGCCGGCCCCACTTGTCATCAATCATGGCCAGATCACAGCAGCAAGGAATCAGGAATCATGCATGGGCATAACACGAGGAAGATAGAGCAAATTTGAGCCAGCACCAGGCCGAGCGGCCCCATGTAGGCCAGTCGGCCTCCCTCCACCGTTGCTGTCCCATCTTCACCTACCAGAGCATGTTGCACAGGAAACAGACCACCGACGCACGGGATGGGCACCAGCCGTGCCATGTGCAGGCTGATCGGCCTCACACAGGTCGGCCGGCCTCCCCTGTCGCGCCTCTATAAAAGTCGAAGTCCAGCACGCTGAGCAACTCGCCCCAAGTGCAGGTATGCAAGCTTCCGCACAGCTGCACTCTTCCTTTGCTCTAAATCTCGAAAATCTCTAAGCAAGATTAGAGTGCAACCATAAGAAAATTCTGCAGAAATTCATCTTTAAAATCTTGTGAGAACAAACCTCTTCCGGTTGAACGCCTAACTGCTGATTTTCTAACCCTTGGTTCTTACACCACAAGAATGACTAACCGAGTTGTGGTGAGTAATCTCCCACAAGAACGCCTAACTGCTGATTTTCTAACCCTTGATTTCCTTCGGGAATTGTAGAACTAATCTTTTGCAGGAATCATGTGGACCAAGGCACGAAAGACGGCACGTGAAGTGGTGACCAAGTTCCCGACGCTCTCAAGGATCCTCTGCTTCCCGGGATACTATGTCGGTTGATTCATCTCAACACGACACAACTTCCCAAGAGAGCGAGAGGCAAGAGGTGCCCCGGAGCAGGCACCGTCTCCGGATCATGACCCGGGTCGAGCACATCATCACCAGGTCCGACGAAGAGAGAGCGGTGCTTGACAAGCTCCAGAACCGCATCTTCACTCATGCCAAGTACTTCGACGCCATGCTACTAATCAAGACCGGTCTCGGGGGAGACATGGAACGGGCTTTCAACAATGCCGGATGGCAAGACTTCTACCCCATCTCAGAAACAAGTTCGCATTTTCTAACTATGGAGTTTCTGATGAGTTTGAAAGTTGAGGTTCTTCCCAATGAGACGAACATTGGTTTTCGGTTTTTCAATGAGGATTTTATTTTGAGCCCGAAACAGCTCAGTGAGGCTCATGGTTTTCACAAGAGGTGCATCATTGACACTGACCTTTTGGTGACTAACCACCGGTACAACCGTGCCCAATGGTGGGATAGCATCACAAGTGAGCCTCTCTCTGGGAAAAATAACATCACTTCTATCCATAACCCCACACTTCGCTTTTTGGCAAAGTGGATTGCCATGGTGGTTCACCCGCGCGCTGATTTGCGTCTTTGTCTTTTGCCTGATTTGGAGTGCCTTTATGCCATGGTAACGAAAATCTTTTTCTCACCTGTCATGAGCATGCTCGATGACTAGTAGAGGTTAGTCACTGGCCGAGCCACGATTGACATAACCTCGCTAGCCAGCCGCATTGCCACCCACGTTGGTGCTTTGCAGGGCGCCCAAGTTTCCTTCCTACCCACTTCACATGAGTATCAATCTTGCATTGGTTTAGACCATTTTAACTAGGGACACTTGATGCGCGAGGGCCCTGGCCACACTCTTTTTATGTGCTACCCTGTTCCATCGATGATGTCGAGCTTCCATGCCCAGCTCTTTCGTTGAAATCGGTGAAAAGTCTAACCTTGCAGCTCAGGAGAAGGGAACCCGCTCGCCACAGTGTCGCAGGAACCATGACACGTGGCAGGCGGGCCAGGCATGATAGTGTTGACGGCCATTATCACCTCGTAGTGACCGTCAACATTTCGGTAAAATAAGGATGATCATACCATGTTCCATACATAAATGTGTTTATACTGATCAATTCCACAAGTTGTGGATGAGTTGTGACTGCAGGATGAAACAGGTGAAACAAGGGCCAAACCTGGCACAGAGCCAGGCCGGCCGGCCTAGCCTAGGCCGACCGGCCTCCCTTGGCCAGGTCTGGCCACGCCACTGATCTAGGAGCTCAAGCAAATATCTTAGATGATCAAGAACCGTGCAATCAATGTCGGTTTGATCCAAGGACCCGAAAGGCTTAGAGTGGGAAACACATCGATTGAAGGCCTCGCCAACCTTGGATTCTTGGATAGCTTTAACCGAACGCAACCGTTACCGACCTCAGGAAGCAATCAAGAGCGTCCTACACCAGGCCGGCCGGCCTCCTGCTGCAACTCCACACGACCCACTTCAGCGTGGAGATTAAGCAGGTCGTTGGTGTGACGGTTAAGCTGGCTACCGACCTTGGGAGGCTATAAAAGGCCACCTCCTCTTCACCCCAAGACACACACCATACTTCTCAAGTCATACTTGAAGGGAGCTCTTGTATCTTTTCCATTTCTTAGATTAGGATTAGAGTTGGAAGTAGAGTCGAGTCGAGCTTAGCTTGGATCTTCAGAGTCTTCGGAGTTCTGGTAAAGCTCTTGTATCCTTTCCTTCATTTGAAGAGTTTATCAAAACAATTACTTTCTTATTTTAGAGCTTAAGTTTATCTTTATATTTATCTCTTGCTCTTCTTTTAGAGTAAAGATCTTGCTCTTTTCAGAGTTAAGTTTTGTCCCCTCCCCTTTAGTTTTAGTGTAGATTTTAGTTCAGCTCTACCGGGCTTTATCTCGCGGGTTTGCCCGCCTTGACCGGGCCATAAGACACCTTAGGGAAGATGGGGATTTCTCTTGACAGGCCTCAAGAGAAATCTTAATCTTCGAGTGCAGACGTGGTGTCTGGCTTGTCGATTAGCTAGGAAGTGTGTTGCACCCCACGGAACAGCAGTGGTAGGCGGCAGGTGGTGACAGCCCTGTCCGTCCTTCGGAGTCCACCACGTTCGGGTGTATTCATAACAGTAGTGCTGAGCCCGGAGAACCCCCTCTCTCACCCCGTTCTGAGGTTCTCCCGTTCTAGCCGTCGAAGCGAGCTCTGTTAGGAAGTGTCTAGGTCCAGTCCTCTCCCAATATCTTTCCTTTTCTATAGAATTAGGTGCTCCTATGTGTCGCTGGTCTTTCAGACCTTCTATCCGGTCATTCATTTGACCATTATCCCTCAAACATATAAGTTTGTGCCCTTAGGTTTGTGGCTTGATATTTCTGGCAAGATTTATCATCTCATTCTTCAATACACTTTAACCATCTGCTTCCCTATAGAAATATAAGTACGATACCTTGGGATAACTCCCTAGGTGAAGTGCTACAACAAGATATATTCTGTGCACTTGCAGAATTCATTTTGCATACAACGACATATATCTTCGCGCTCTTGAAGCGTTGCTAAAACATGATGCTAAGGAGTGCCAACAGATAGCGAAGCCAGAACATCTATCGCACCTCAACCGGAGTACCAGCACCAGCAGCAGATCGAGTATCCCACTGCCCATATGAACTTTGAGGAAATGTTCAACTAGGAGATAGGACCGCAAGTCGGACCATCTGCGTCCGCCAGGTATGACTACAAAAACCCGGTCGCTCGGGGAATCTCAGAGCTCAGTGCCAGGCTGGACTCGGTGAGCCTACAATAGCAGCAGATCAGCGACGACCTCGCGCACAACATTGACCTCACCCAGCAGAACTAGGGGATGACCACATCCCTCCAGACCAACCTCGACGGCTTCTTCAACTACATGCATTATGTTCCCAACCAGTACTACCAGTGAGCTTCATCGAAGCTTGGGGAGTCCCTGGTAAGTTCGAAAGTACCCCTTTTACCTTGCCATGCTTTGCCTTGCCTTGCCGTGATAATAATAAAATAAAATAAAAAATAAAAATAAAATAATAATAATAATAAATGTTGAATAAAAGCTCCAAAAAGTCTTTATGTATGGAAGTATGGTTGATAACCTTGGGAACGATGAATAGTTGCTCTGTTTATGCCCTCTAAGTGCCTCGTGCTTAATCCTTTACTCTTTGAGTATTTGAGTTCATTGGCATTTAAGTATCCGTCATGATTAAACTGTGGGAGTAGAGCACATGTTCATTGTCTAAGTTGTTGTGAGTTTTGATATGGTTTGCTTCGAGGTATAACAGCATGCTTAGTAAGGAACCTCTCGGAAGTTTTATAAAAAAAAATTTACATGGTAAATCTTCCCCGACGGTTTAATGTCCTATCAAGAGCCTCAACAATTATACCTTATGAGCTACCATATGCTATGTTGAGTTGCTTTGAGTCTTGTCAAATGGTGAAGTCCGCTTGTAGAAGGCACTTGTCGTCTACCGGTCTTTCCATCATACATCCACCTCATTAATAGCCTCAAAAAAATGTCCGACTGACCAATTTCCCGCTCCGGGGTTGATGTCTACCGTCGTCGACATACACTTGCAACACCCCCATCACCAAGCTCATTCCAAAGGTCCTCAATTACTCCATACAAAGTTGAAATCCTCTCTGTTACCAAAAGGAGAGAAGAGATGCATTAGAAAAAAAAAGCTGGAGACAAATGCTCCAACCAAAAAAAAAGAAGCATCTCAAAACTATGAGAGAGAGAACAAGGAGTCCCAAGACCTTTGAACATAAACATCTTCTCCCTCTCCACTTGAAAACCCATGAATTCCAAAGACCAGAATTTGACGAGTGCCATCGCTCGCGAACCACTCTTTGACTCGACAACAGAAGTAACCAAGGTATGCCACTCTTACCCTTTCTATAAACTCCACCTTAGCCTTAGAGTAGGGAAAGTTGGTCACTCTTGACCAAAAGCGAGGATTAAACAGCTTGAGTGACTCGAGAGTACCATCGTGGAATGATTTAAACCATCTTTTGAAAAATTCATATCTCCGAGATGGAACCTGAAAAGCTGCGGGAAATACTTTGAAAATGACCGTTCAGGCTCTCAACTGCCCAAGGCGTGAACCTTTGCAGCCCCACGTTGAACCATGGTATGAGTTCTCTTTTATGCCAACTTATTCAAATGATTCGTTGAGTTTTGGCTTAAGCACAAGGTACCTAAAGGGTATACACATTGAAGTAACTCCTGACCCGCCGAACCTAGAGTTTTAGACTTGCTCGAGGACGAGCAAGAGTCTAAGCTTGGGGGCATGTTGACGGCCATTATAACTGTGTAGTGACCGTCAACATGTCAGTAAAATAAGGATGATCATACAATGTTCCATGCATAAAAGTGTTTTTACTGACCAATTCCACAAGTTTTGGATGAGTTGTGATTGCAGGATAAAACAGGTGAAACAGGGGCCAAACCTGGCACAGAACCAGGCCGGCCGGCCTAACCAGGCCGACCGGCCTCCCCTGACCAGGTCTGGCCATGCCACTGATCCACAAGCTAAACTAAATATCCAAGATGATCAAGAGACGTGCAATCGATGTCGGTTTGATCCAAGGACCCGAAAGACCTAGAGTGGAATGAACATGGATTGAAGGGCCTACAACCTAGGATTCTTGGACAGCCTTAACCGAATGCAACCGTTATTGACCTCAGGAAGCAATGAGGAGCGTCCACTGTTGGCACTCCTTAGCCTAACTAAAATCCACAAGTGCACGGAGTACGATGTAGCCTTTCACAAGGGGAGTAAAAACCTGGATATCGAATCCAAGGAACGGTAGACGCGACTAGCCTAGAACTTTTCTAACCGGAGCCACCAGGGAGCGCAAGGTAAATGGGTAGAGAGCTTGACTTTAGTTAGCTACTCGTTACCCCAGATAATCTATCTAAATCTAACCTGATCTGCTTTGATGGCTAGAACGGGAATAACTCAGAACGGGGTGAGAGAGAGGTTCTTCCGGGCTCAGCACTACTGTTATGAGTACACCCGAATGTGGTGGAATACAAAGGACGGATAGGACTGTCACCACCTACTGCCGACCACTGCTGTTCCGTGGGGTGCAACACAACCTAAGGTGGCTAACCAGCATAGGCACCACACCTAAGCTTTCAGCCACTGACCTCCACCCAACGGGAAGGGCTATAGAGGAAACCCCAAACAAGAGTCGCTGTAACTCGCGCAGACTTAGGTACCCGCAGATCAAATGATAGATAAGACAAATTGCTGAAAGTAATTTGTAAACTAGCGAGGTACTAAAGGCAAGAGACCGAGGACTTACTGAAGATAACTCCTGAAATATATATTCCTCGGGGGCGGAAATGTTGAGATGAGGCCGAGAAGAAATCCCGGACTCTCTCTACAAAGCTTGGCTGTCACCCAAGCAACTCACCCACTCTCTCCCTACTCTAACTCTAAAGATGAGAGCTCTTCACTAGACTTCTCTTCTCTCCAAGGACGGTGTGTCTTCTCAAGGTGAAGGAGGGTCCCTTTTATAGTCTTCAGAGGCGATTCCCGGCGTCAAGCTTAAGCCAAGCTTGTGCTTAACTGCCACGCGAAGGGGGGCACGTGGCGGCCTCAGGGGGAGGCCTAGTCTGGCTGACCCGTGGCATCGCCTTCTTCAGGGACGCTCTGGATTGGTCCCTGAGGTCGGTAACGGTTGCTTTGGATCAAAGCTATCCGAGAATCCAAGGTTGGTGGGCCCTTTAATCCATGCAAGCATAGCTTAGGCCTTTCGGGTCCTTGGATCAAACCAACGTTGATCTCACGTCTCAGGATCATTGGCTTTGTGTTTGTGATCTCCTGGATCAGTGACGTGGCCAGGGGCCACAGAAGGGGGCCGGTCGGCCTATGCTAGGCCGGCCGGCCTGTACTTGTGCCCAAAGCGGCTCTTCTTTTACTTGGTTGCTCCTGTACTCACAAAGTGTCGGTGATATTATCTCCGGCAGTCTTCCACGGGGTAGCCCACGGAAGTGATTTGTATTGCAGGGAAGATCGCAAAGATCGGAAGCAAGATGGTTAAGATGGACAGACACAGGGGTTTATACAGGTTCGGGCCGTCAACTCGACGTAATACCCTACGTCCTGTTTTGGGGTGTTGTATTGCGTGGATTGTGTGTTGAGAGATTTCGTGTTCTTTGGAGGGGGTCCCTGCCCGCCTTATATATCGGGGGGCAGCCCCGAAGCGGAAAGAGAAGTCGCCGGGAAGGGAAGCCCCGAAGCGGAAAGAGAAGTCGCCGGGAAGGGCCCGGTTGGCCAAGGCCAAGGCCGCCGTTGAAGTTGCCGTGGATCGCGCCGCCGAGTGGAGGGAGTCCATCACCACCACTAGGCGCCTCGAGCAGCACGTCGTCGACGGCATCCTCCCAGACCAGCAAACCGCCGAGTGGCGCGCAGCCTCCGGTGAGTCTTTCCCCACCCCAAATTCCTCTGATTTGGTGGTGTTCGAGTCTTTCTTTCTACGCAGCTTTGGCGTGCCCGCGCATTCTTTCCTCCGCAGGCTGCTGCATTTCTATGGGATCAGTCTTTGCGCACTGAATCCCAACTCCATTCTTCACATCGCCATCTTCATCAACCTCTGTGAGGCCTATCTTGGGATAGAGCCTCACTTTAATCTTTTTTCTTCACCTTTTTCTGTTGAAACCTTATCCTGGAACCGAGTGCCCGCGAGTAGTCGGAGGTGCCGGATTCCAACTCTGCGAGGGTCGAACCCGGGAGTATTTTGATATTCCTTTCCTTACCTCCAACAAGGGGTGGCAGTCCGAGTGGTTTTACGTAGGAAACCACTCGCGTGTCATTTCCCCTGAAATCGATTCACGTCCTGTTCCCTCCCAGTCCTGGACTGCTCTTCCCAAGGAGAGTGAGATGGACGAGGTTCGGGAACTGCTGGGTCTCATAGCCCAGTTGAAGGACAGAGGGTTGTCTGCCGTAGGAGTGGCAGCCAACTTCGTGCTGCGCCGGATCCAGCCCCTCAAGCAGCGGGCTCATCCGGCGTATGAGTACTACGCCGAGGGGGACAACACGCGTGAAGCCCCCGAGTGTGTTGACAAAGTCCAAGCCGCAGCTCGGCTTGGCAAATTCTTCGTGTCAGGGACTTCCCTGCGGACTACTGATTGTCCTCCGGCGTACAACTTATCGAATCCACGCCCTGAGGTATTTAACCAGTCTGTTGCTGTTTTATGTTTCAATTCCACCCATTGGTTGTAATCTCAGTAAAGAACTGAACCCAACTTTTGCAGGGTCGAGCTGCCTTTGTATCTCTCCCTCCTTTGCCTGAGATACCGAAGGGAGTGGATCAGCCGGCTCGGCGCAGAGCCGGTGGTGTTGAAGAAGCAGTCGGAGGAAGTGAGAGTGACCTGCATGACTCTGATATCACTCTGTCGTCCTCACCTTCTCCAGACGTGCTATCTCCGAGTGGTGGGAAGGCTGCCCCTGTCCCGAAGAAGCGGAAGATTTCAACGGGGATCGTGATGGGGATGCGCCGAGCCGTCGCCAGCTCCTCCTTTCCGAGTCATCTGACTCGGATGAAGACGAAGCTGGCGGTGCCGAGTCGTCAATCCCGCCCCCAATAATCAGCTCGAACCAGTCTCCCCTTGCAATAGTACCTCTGAGTGCTGCAATTCTGAGGGACCTTCCTTCCCCCACTCGGAAAGGAAAGCGCCCGAGAATGCGCGTATCTACTCTGTAAGTATCATTGTCATATTTTGATTGTCCTTTATGTTTTTCTGTGACTAATCCATATGTGTTGTATCCTGTAGCACGCCGTCTGAGATCCCCTTTGCGGGTCCCGCGCCACAGTCGGTCGTTGAGACAGACAACCCGCCAATCCAAACGCCAGAGGTGTCGACCCACTCGGCTGATCTTCTCAGCGATCAGCCTGTGGGTCCGCCACCAGAGTTGCTGCGAGCACCAACCCCGCCTCCACCGAGTCCTTCACCAGCGTCGCCGACCCCACTGCCAATTCCTCAGGGCAGCCCCCCGCCTGCTCCTGTAGTTGAACAGACTGCTGCGATGGAGGAGCCCCAGGCTGCGGGGGTCGAAGTCGCTTCTGCGGTGGTCGGCGCTCCGGGTGGTGGTGCTCCCATGACTCCTCTGGCGGAGTTCATGTCGCTCCATCTTCGTATGGGCCAGATAGCCAAGGTATTTCCTGAGCCACTTTTCTTGTTGAGGTCGAGTACCGAGTGGTACACCTATTTGTTTTGTCATCTGACTTTTCTCTGCAGGACTTAGCTGCTGATGCCGAGGCAAAATCCTCGGTGATTCAAGAACTTTCTTCTGCAGTCGCTAAGGCCGACTCCTTGGCGGCTCGAGTGGCTGAACTCGAAGCTGCTGCGACCCAACACCAGGCCGAGTTGGAGGAAGCCCAACGCACCACTTGCGATCTTCGCGGAGAGGTGGAGCAGGCTAGACTCAACGAAGCCCAGGCCGTGCATGAGCTCAGAGGTATGTTATTCCCTGTTTGTTTTCCTGTCAGACGTGGATATATTATCCAGATCTAACTTTCTGTAGATTACCGGTATCGGATTATGTCCCAATTTTTAGAGCTCACTGCCAAGGTGGCTCGGCTGCAAGGCGAGGCAGAGGCACTGCGCGCCGAGAAGATCGCGCTGGAAGACGCCGTCCGAGTGGTGGCGGAGGAGATCGAGCCGGAGGCGTCATCATCTTCGGCTTCTATCCTCGACCACGTTCGGGCGCTTCCACGCTTCTTCCGGCGACAGCTTTGCTCCATCAGCCAGGCCAGCTGTGGTCATGTCCTGGCGGTGCTCAAGTCTCTGTTTCCGGCATCGGACCTGGAGCCACTCGGCCGCGAATACGCTGCTGGCACCTCCGAAGATGACGTGAGCAGACTGCTCCTTAAAGTCGAGCCTATCGCCAATGTCCTGTCCAAGGATGTTGTTGATGACTCTGATGAAGCGGCCCCGTCTGGTGTTGGTGATCCTGCAATTTAATTTACATAGAATATTTGTAGGATTTGGTAGAAGTAGTACTTTTGAACAATGTTGAAGCTGTTGCTATTGTATATAAGTTTTTATGGGACTACTACTCCCTTTCTTTCTGCGCTGGCCTTAATTTCTGAGTGGTTGACCTGTTACGGAGTAGATTAGCCTCGTTGGTCTCAGTCTCATGCCGCAGAGTCTTTGTCGTACGTTTAGAGCTTTGACTTGGCGAGTACTTTCCCTCTCGATTTAAAGTTTGTTCCACTCATACTTTATGTGCGTGACGCGAAAGAGGAAATTCGAGTAGTAGATGAAAGATGAAATCAACTTTATTGATAACTCATTATAAATCTGCCGACTCGTGACTGGGGGTGAATACTCTCCAAAATCACTCGAAAAAACAAATCTAAACAAAAAAGATGAATACATAACTGAATCAGGCGTAGAAACGCTGTAAGTGCTCGATGTTCCATGGATTTGGGATGTCTACGCCGTCTTCCGTCATGAGGCGATATGAGCCTGGGTGACTCACTGACTTGATGATGTATGGCCCCTCCCAAGGGGACGCAAGCTTGTGCGCGCCCTTGGTGTCTTGCTTCCTCCTCAGAACCAAGTCGCCTGCTTCAAAAGATCTCTGCTTAACTGTTCGATCATGGTAACGTCGCAGGACCTGAGCGTAACGCGCGGCTTGGATCTGGGCAGCCAATCTCTTTTCCTCGATGCTGTCGAGGTCTTCAATGCATGCCACTTGCGCGTCGTATTCGTCATAGAACTCCACTCGGGGGGAGCCGTATGCGAGGTCCGTTGGTAGGATAGCTTCCGAGCCGTAAACCAGAAAGAACGGGGTTTGCTTCGTGGCACGACTCGGCTGGGTGCGCAGCCCCCAGACTACAGCTGGTAACTCCTTGATCCATCGTCCATCATGTTGCTTCAGCTGCTTGAATATCCGGGCCCTGAGCGCCTTGATTATTTCGCCATTGGCTCTTTCAACCTGGCCATTGGCCCTTGGGTGCGCCACGGATGCAGGGCATAGCTTGATGCTCCTCTCGCTGCACCAGTCTTTAAACTCCTGCGCCACGAAGTTCGTACCATTATCTGTGATGATACGATTTGGGACTCTGAAGCGGTGGGTGATGTCGGTGAAGAACTCAATGGCCTTGGCTGCCGTGTGCTTTCTGACTGGTTTCACCTCGATCCACTTGGTGAACTTGTCAATAGCTACTAGGACATGGTCAAAACCACCAGGAGCCTTCTTGAACGGACCAATCATGTCCAAGCACCAACAAGCGAAGGGCCAGGACGCTGGTATGGTTTGCAGCTGTTGTGCGGGTGCGTGTATTTGCCTTGCAAAATACTGACACCCTTTGCAGCGCCGCACGATGTTTTCTGAGTCTGCTACAGCAGTAGGCCAGTAGAAACCAGACTGGAAGGCTTTACCTACGATGGTTCTAGCCCCGGCGTGATTACCACAGATTCCTTTGTGTATGTCTGTCAAGAGCTCAATACCCTCTGCGCGACTTACGCACTTTTGGAGAATTTGAGAAGCTCCAGATCGACGATACAACTTGTCACCAATAATGACATAGCTTTTGCTGCGCCGCACGATTTGTTCGTGGAGCGAATTTAGATCTTTGTCTTCCGCGACCTCTGTGGGCAATATGCCGCTGTCAAGATAGTCGATGATCTGGGTCCTCCAGTCCAACGCTTCGTCTACCACTAATGTGGCTGACTCCGGGGATTCTCCGACTTGTTGCTCCGCGGCAGTGCCATCCGGATTTATCTTGATAGATGGTTTGACAAGATCTTGTATGAAAACTCCGGGTGGGACGCCTTCACGGGTGGACCCCATCTTAGCAAGCTCATCTGCTGCTTTGTTATGGTCGCGCACCACGTGATGGAACTCTAAGCCATAGAATTTCCCTTCCAGCTTCCTGATTTCCTCGTAGTAAGCGTCCATCTTCTCGTTGGTCCTGGACCAATCCTTGTTTACCTGGTTTATGACCAGGGCAGAGTCCCCGCGTACCATCAGGCGTTTGATACCCAAAGATACTGCGATGCGGAGACCGTGCAAGGCTGCTTCGTACTCGGCTGCATTGTTGGATACTGGGAACATGATTTGAAGGACGTATTTTAATTCCTGTCCACTTGGAGAGATCAGGAGTACGCCTGCGCCGCCTCCTTTGATCTGGAGGGAGCCATCAAAGTACATCTCCCAGTACTCAACTACCTCGTCGTCAGCCGGAGATTGGTTTTCTGTCCAGTTTGCTACGAAGTCGGCCAAGACCTGAGACTTGATAGCAGTACGTGGAACGAAGGTTATGTGGTGGGCGGCCAATTCTATTGACCACTTGACGATTCGGCCGCTGGCGTCTCGGTTATGGAGAATTTCCCCTAAAGGATTTTCGCTCACAACCGAGATTGGATGGGCCTCAAAGTAGTGCTTCAGCTTTCTTGCTGAGATGAGAACTCCATAGAGTAATTTCTGCACATGGGGATAGCGTACCTTAGATACGGTCAGGACCTCGCTGACGAAGTAGACTGGTCGCTGAACTCCATATGCGTGTCCTTCTTCAGGACGCTCGACCACTAGTACCGTGCTAACCACTCGGGGAGTAGCAGAGATGTAGAGGTAGAGCTGTTCTCTTGGTTGAGGTGGGACAAGGATGGGCGGACTCTACAGGTAATCTTTGAGTTCCTGGAAAGATTGCTTCGCCTCGTCATCCCACACGAACTTATCCTGCTTCTTGAGCAGTTTGAAAAACGGCAATCCGCGAACGCCGAGTCGTGATATGAAACGACCGAGCGCTGCCATGCATCCAGTAAGCTTCTGCACATCCTTTTGACAGGTTGGTGGTAGCATCTTGGTGATGGCCGTGATCTTCTCGCGATTTGCCTCGATCCCGCGGTTGCTGACCATGAAGCCGAGTAGTTTACCTGAGGGTACTCCGAAGACACACTTTTCCGGGTTGAGCTTCCACCGGAATACACGTAGGCGTTCGAAGACCTTTGTCAGATTCCCTATCATGTCCTCGGGGTTCATGATCTTGACCACGATGTCGTCGATGTAGGCTTCTACTATGTCTGGGATCAATTGATCCAGACACGCTTGAATCGTCCTCTGATAGGTTGCGCCTGCGTTCTTCAGACCGAAGGCCATTGTGTTGTAACAAAAGGCACCGAACGGCGTGATGAACGCGGTCTTTATCTGATCTTCCAGCTTTAGGCCTATCTGGTGATAGCCTGAGTAGCAATCGAGAAAGCAGAGCAGGGCGGAGCCTGCCGTGGAGTCGACGATTTGATCGATGCGGGGGGGTACGAAGGGGTCTTTAGGGCATGATTTGTTGAGATCTGTATAATCGACGCACATTCTCCAATCATTATTATTCTTTTTTCTTACAAGGACTGGATTAGCTAACCAGTCGGGGTGGAACACCTCCTGAATGAAACCAGCCGCTAACAGCTTTGTAATCTCTGCCCTAATCGCCTCCTTGCTGTCCTGCGCGAATCGACGAAGCCTCTGCTTGATCGGTTTGGCAGTCGTATTGACCTTCAAGGAGTGCTCGGCAAGTTCCCTTGGGACACCTGGCATATCGGATGGTTTGCACGCGAATATGTCGGTGTTTTCCCTTAGGAATTTGACGAGCGCTTCTTACTATTTGGGGTCTAATTCTGCCCCGATGATGGCCGTCTTCTTCGGGTCATCCAGGTCCAGAGAGATCCTCTTCAGCTCCGTCTCCTTGCTTGGCGCGATGGCTTCTCTTGCTGGCTTCTTGGTGGGGATCTCCAGGGAGTCCTTGTCCACCTCTTGTGATGCAGCCAGTACTTGCTCCATGCACTTGGACATGTCCAGGGCAGCTGCCGCGTTGAGGGTTTCCTGTTCGCATGTGTAAGCGACTCGGATGTCCCCCAAGACGGTAATTACGCCTTTAGGTCCTGGCATCTTGACTTGCAAGTAGACGTAGTGAGGAATCGCCACGAACTTGGCGAGCGCCGGCCTCCTGAGGATGGCGTGGTATGCAGTTTCAAAGTTCGCCACCGTGAACTGCATGTGCTCGGTCCGGTAGTTGTTCCGGTCTCCGAAGGTAACGGGCAATGTAATGTGCCCGAGTGGTTCCGCCCCCTCTCCCGGTATCAAACCGTAGAACGCGGATTGGGGGGGACTTAGGTCGAGAGTAGTCAGACCGAGCTCCTTCAATGTGTTAGCAAAGAGGATGTTCAGGCCACTGCCACCGTCGACTAGCACCT
This sequence comes from Urochloa ruziziensis, assembly GCA_015476505.1. Lineage (NCBI taxonomy): Eukaryota > Viridiplantae > Streptophyta > Magnoliopsida > Poales > Poaceae > Urochloa > Urochloa ruziziensis. The sequence goes on along the minus strand of CM027126.1, from coordinate 4,227,074 downwards.
TGGTGAGCCGAACGTTCGGATCGTCGGGGCTACTACCAAGGCGTGGGACCCGGGCTTCGGTATGAAGTTTGGGTGATCTTCCCGAGTGAAGGTGATCGGAACTTCCGACCACTTAAGGTACTCAGGTACCGGTCGTTCCCTCGCGTGCATGACTTGGCGATGGGTGAGCTTCTGCTGGCGCTTCGACTCGAACTGTGACACCCCGTGTCACTTATAGGCTTAGTACAATAATTAAGACAAATAAAACACTCATCTCATCACTCATGACATTGGTTTGTGCATTTATTGTAATGTAATGATTTTCATTTTATGAGAATATTATGATTTAATTACATATTTAATATAAAAATTAAATTGACAAGTGAGAGTTTTTATTTTGGTGTCTAACATGTTTTTGAACTCAGTGGCATGTTAGTTTGAAGATTCAAAAGTCAAATTTCGAATTTGAGTTCATTTGGTTCAAATTTGGTTAAGTTATAGCCTTTTCATTTTAACCCTTTTAGAAGCCCAATTAAAATTAAAATTACTTAAACATGTTACTTTTGGCTAACATGAAAATAACACTTTGAAGTATGTATTTTCATATAGGCATGTTGAACTTGATCAAAAACATCTTTTACTTACTCAAATTGATGGTCAAAGTTGAGTCAAACCCCTGTTTTCAGCCCTGCGGAAATCTGGCTAAGTCTTGGAAAAACAGCAGTTTTAGCCAACTTTAGGGCTCAATAACTTTTAATTTGAATCAACACCAAACCAAAACAAGTTCATGGTTTGAAAGCTGGTAGTTTGGACTCTTCAAAAATCATGAACAACTCCAGGATATCAAACCCTAGCTATTTCTTTTTCATGCTCAAAGTCAACTAAACTCAATTCTGTTCGGGGACTTAGAGAAATTTCTGAGTTCGAGTTTTGGCCGAAGTTTGATCGAATTTATCTCTCAAACCAAATCTTTTTGAACCTGGTGACTTTAACAAAAGTTGTTCCCCTTGGTACCATCTACAACTTTTGTATTGGAGTTTTGGAAAGTTTCTACACAAAATCTCGAGTTTGCATCAAATCTTTGAAGTGCATTGGGCGGTTACTGTTGTTCTGAATCGAATCGAGCGATTCAGAACTTCAGACAGAGCAAGCTCGCGCTCGAGCTCTGCGCTGGCGCCGTCGGTGCCACGCGCCGTGCTCCACTGCCCTTTGCCACGCGCCCTCGCCTCGCACTGCCAGTCGAGCCCCAGGTCATGCATTTCGCCTCGGTGTCGAGCTCGGCCGGCGACACCAAATTTGGCGGTGAGCGGTGAGCTCAGAGCGCCGACAGCACTGGCCACGCGGATTCACCGCGGTTAAGCCGCGTTTACCCAATTCACCGCCCCAGTAAACTCTCTTCGTCGTCCTCGTCGTTCTCACCCACTCAGCTCCACTTTTCCCCGCCTCCAGCACCCGTGCCGACTTGAATTCCGGCCGCCATTGCCGCCACCTCACCTCGCCGGGGAGTGTAGCCTTCCCATCCTCCTCCGCTTCCCCAAACCACCCAAATGGAAGGCGCTTGATCTCCTGAAGCCGTACCCACTCTCCTCGTGAACTCCGAAGCTTCGGTGAGCTCTAGCGCCGGCCATCTTTCCGGTCGCCCGCCGCCGCCCATGGAGGAGGGTCTTGCCGTTTCTAATCCTCGACTTTTTCATGTCTAGGTGGTGCGGCTTGAGGTCCTGCGGGTGGGGAGCATCTCCGGCAGGAATTCCGGCGTACCTCCGGCGATCCCCGGCCGGTCAATCGCCGGCGGGAACGCTGTGCAGGGGGGGAAGATAGTCGAGGGGTGTTAGTTTAAAAGACGAGTTCTTCCCAGGGGGTTATGTGTAAGACTGCAGGGTTTAAGTGTTAAGGTGGAAAAGATTCAGGGGGGGGGTTTCGTAAGATTCAGGGGCCGTTTCGTAAAGAAAGGACTGGTTGGTTTAGAATCTTTCTTTCCAGGGGCTTAACTGCAAAAGTTGTTTAATCTTTTTCGTTTAAGTAAACCGGGATAAATCGCAGATCTTGTAAAATGCATAGTAAATCGTAGGAGTGTGAGAAAATTGTGAAACCAATTTTGTTGTACTTGTTGCGTCTCTGACTACAGCATAAAAATATAAAATCATGTTGTTTATGTGCAGTTTTCTGTGTAGAAGTTTTTATTAGTTTATTAGCTATCTGTCAAAATAAATAGTTCTGCATGTCCAGAAATTTTGAGAAAATCACAGTAGCTCTAAAATGTGTTTTTGTGAGCACAGAAAAATTTTGGGTTGCAGGGTGTCTGTGTAGTTTTAGTTAAGTTTTTTTCTCCATGATTAGTTTGTGTGTGCTGTTAAAAATAGTTGTGTATATGTTTTTGAGCTCAATAAATCATAGTAAATCTATGTTAGTGTGTAGGTAGTGTTTCTGTGAAGTTTTGCATTTTTGTGCTTAATTTTGTTGCTGTTTGTTGTTTTAGTAGAGTTATAGTCTTTTTGTCTTTTTCAAAATAAATAGTTTCTGTTAGAATTAAGTGTTGAAAAATTTTCAGTGATAATCTTGAGTTAGAAGCTACTCAGAGAAGTTTTTGTGCTGATAGATGAACTGTGTAGATTTGTTTATACAATTAGTTGCTAAATAACCTTTTATATGTGTGTTTAAATGGTTTTATATATATAGTTTTGTTAATAAACTGTTTTCCAAACTGTTTTGATGAACTCAGTAAAGATTGGATCTGTTGATATAATTCTTTCTTAGTGATAAGTTAATCTTGTTTAAAGAGATATGCACTTACTCTATAAAATGTTAAAAATGGTGTTTGCAACATTTCATGTGATTTCATGTGCATATCTTGTTTTATAATTAAGCTGTATAATTGAATTGCTGCAAGTGGAATTTTGTGTCTTTTCTCGTTATTATTCCAAACTCACACATATGCATTTCCATGTAGAGAACGTACTAGCAGACGGGATATATAACTTGGTGCCTGAGTCAGAGGCAGAGCAGCCAGAGCCCGAGGTTTTTGCAGTTGAGGCAGAGCAAGACCCGAGCCAAGACTCGGAAGGGCCCAAGGCCAGCGAAGGCAAGCACCGGAGTGCATAACCTTTTTAACGCAGCCACAATTTAATTTATTTACTTTACAAAGTATTTACTTTATGCATTTAAGTTTTCATAGGAGTTGACTGAAAACCTAGTTACATGATCCATAGGAAAACCCAGAGTTTTCTAGTATGTGTAGGTCGATAGAATTGCTAGGCTGGTTAAACGGTAGAAGTCGAGTAATTGCCCGTTACTCGCGAGATGATAAGTGGTTTCTTTCAGAGTTATGTTAAACTGTCATCTAGACTGGGAAAGAAAGTTAGGCCGGGCGGAGAATGTTGGTAGAGAAAAGAATGGAATTGTTGTAGCTCCGCCTGTGCCAGTTAAGGCCCGTTCGTTGTTAGCTCTGGGATCAAGATTGAAATGTACTACCTCACATGCTGGGAGTAAGAGGTAGTTGAAACTGGTAACTTATGTACTTTAGCTCGCACTGGTATGTTGAACTACGCCTGACTGCTTATTCATGTACCGGTTAGAGTAACTCATGGCTGACCCGTCGTTGGTATCGGTGGGGACTGGTACTTGAGGGTAGCAGGGTAGGTCAAGTATTTAGTGTTGGCTGAAGGAACGGCTGGCATGAGCAGCTCGACGGGGCTCGTTTATGCCGTGTGGGTAGGTTAACCTTGCAAGGGATAAAACCGAATCGATTCGCCGTACTCACGGTATTGAGCTCTTGATCACTGGGCAGCATCGCTAGATAAGAAAGTGAACATGATGATGATGGAATATATACATGCTGTATTGATTTAATCAAGTGATTGCTCTCTTGTAAAAGTTTTTACAAATGCTTATCTAGATTAAATAGCTCAACATTAATTTGGATGCTAAAACTTGAAAGCAAGGATCTACTGTTAGTTGCTTATTTATGGCAAAACAACAACCCAGCCAAAAGCTTTGCATACTAGGAGTCTTTTTCTAAGGATATCCTAGAGTCGGGTAAGACTTGCTGAGTTTTAGAACTCAACCTTGCTTGTGGATTAATTTTTTACAGATGATGAGGATGCTAGAATAGCCGAGCAGGTGGCCGAGACGTTTCCGTTTGGTGTTCCTGATGGTTATCACCTTGAGTTTGTTCCGGCTCCTGCGGGTGTGGAGCCGAGGGAGTGATAATGCCAGCTGGGCTACTTGTGCATTATTCTGTCTTTGCGACGTAGACTCGTACCGTTTTAAATTTCCGCTGTGCTTTTGAACTCTGTGTTGTAATAACTTTTATAATGACTCGTTTTGTAAATTAAATTCACATGTACGGTGTTGTAAAATTTGTGACTCGTTATTTCATCTGTGCTCATTGTGAAGTGAGACTTGCCTCGTATTGGTTTCGATGATGTGATCAGTGGTGTAATCGGGAGTTACCCGACAGCAACTACACGGTTATGTCAGTTGAAGTGCGAGTGTGCTGTACTGCTTGCATTAGCTAAGGGACAATGCACTTGAGCTGACATAATTGGGGTGGTTCTGCCACAGCTGGTATCAGAGCCGAAAATACTTGGCGGATGATTTAACTTGTCTTAAAAATGTGTTTTCGGAAATAAAAGTTAATCTGGATTGCAAAAATACGTTGGTTACGTTAAGGAATTTGTAGAACGTAAGCCCTAGGGGATTATGGGTATGTGAATTAGGTGGCTATCTAATTTTCGCAAGCTAACTCCCAGCACATTACTTTCTGTCAAAATTTACTTTATTGCACAATCAACCTTTATTTATGCATCGACAGAGGGTGAGGATCTCCGGTCAATGGGGACACCTTGACACCTCGGTCGGTACGGTGAAATCCGAACGCCGTGCTCAAGCGGTGGCCTCCTTGAGCTGCAGCCAATATACCCATGCACTGTTGTGGATTATATTGGGTGTAAAGTTGCCTCTATGTGTTGTCCATACGACACGGGATGTATGGATGCCGTTACTATAGAGAACGGTAATGTATGGGAACGCTTTCATGAGTGCTGGCATGAAAGGTTCATTTATACACTGTGAATTTTCTGCAGGTACACTAACATGCGTTGCGTAAGTTAAGACGTGTACAATACGATTAGCTAATATAGTGAGAGCCGTATATATATATGCCACCGATGCTAACCACGTAAGACCAAGAATACTTGGCAATTATTTTTCTTTGTGAGGACGGTTAGGTCGAGCATGCATCATGAATTAAGAACAACTGAAAGTTATAAAAATTATTGGGGGTATTTTAGAGTTCCACACAACACTCTATCTTGCATTGCACCTAAGGTTGATCTAGCAGTGTTCTGGACGTCTGCTGTTGGTCGAAATTTTCTCGGCTAGTAAATGATGTTTTCTGCAGGGATGAGTTAAAGGAATGTTGCTCAGAATTTGGTTAACTTGTTGCTGTAGAAATTTCACATTTTTATCTTCACTATAGCTCGAGATATGTCTGTTTTAGTAAGCCCCTGTTTCCTGGAATTTTTCTGGAGGACAGCATTGAGTCTTTGAATTTTTACTCCTTCTTAACATCAGCATCAGATCTTCCACTTCATAAGAAAGTTGTAGAGAATTATCTAACAGAATTTCTGGCAAAGTTTGAGCATTTTTGCATACACCAGTTGAGAGTTATGAATTTTTCTTTGCTTGCCAAGAATCTGTCCAATTCTAAATTCAGCAATATCTTTTCCAAATCAAGTACTAAGCTTCATTTGTGTTTCATTTCAGATGAGTTTTCCAAATAACAACCCCCACATCACCACAGACATCGATGGTCGTCTTTTCTCCAACGGGTTGTACCGAGAGGGTTTTCCTTCTCAACTGTGGGAGACCATGCAGACTCTGGGATACGTGGTAGCTCCCCAGTACGTTGGAAGATACATCACTGAAACAGGAATAAATCGTTGTGAGGTCTCGTTGGTGATTCCCAGTTTACAGCTAGGCGGGGGTGAAGAGATTCGTATCGTTGTTACTGGGGGAAATTATGAGGAGGCTTGTGATACTGCCGCATGGAGAGCTTTGCAGCAGCTGAGTTTTAAACATCAGATAAAAACTTTCGGAGCTCCAGCAGGTGTTTTCATGTCCTCTACCAATGAAGTGGGTGAGTCTAGCTCCAGCGTTAAAAAGGAAGACGCTACCGATGTGCAGAATATGACCCGCTATATGGACAATGTTAACCGTCTAATTGAAAGTATGGCTTTCAGTTATGGCGCAATGTTGAATGCTGCTAACTCACAGGCCCAGGAAAGAGCAGCGATGCAGGGACAAGTTGATCAGCACATGGCGGTAATTGGAAGCTTGGAAGAGCGTGTGTATGACTTAGAGGTGGAGAATGATAATCTTATGCAGGAACAGGAGGGAGTCTGGGCTGAAGGGCCACAGGCTAATCATCCACCAGGAGAGCTGCCTGACCAAGGTGATTCTGGTTTGGATGACTCACCTGGACCACCTGTGGAACCACCGTCATCTGATCAGGAGCAGGAAGAGCCAGTTGCCCCTGTTCTACAGCCCCAACTTCCTGGCCCGGCATATGGGTGGATTAGCGAGGAGGAAGATACAGAAGAAGAGCTTGATGAGATGAATGGAGAAGAAGAAGTAGGGGATGAAGAAGAAACTGAAGAAGAAGAGGAAGAACCGGAAGAGCGTATCTTTTACACTGATAATGAGGAATCCGATTGATTCATGTTTACCTTCGGAAAAGTTCCCGTTATCATGGGTTGTATCTTACTTTCCAGTTTGTAATAAGTTGCTTGGTGAAAGTACTCGGTAGTAAACTCTTTTTCTTGGGGTTGTAATAATTATGATGTATGGATGTAGGCGGAACCCAATTTCTTTTTCTATGCAGCACTTTGTTTTCTCTGAAATTTTCGCAGCAGATTCTATTGGAATTTTTACGCCTTGATAACCATTTTTCTAGGCAGACTGATGAATAACAAAGTTGTTGCAAATTTCATGAGGAAGCTGCTGGTAAAATTTCAAGTCCATTGGATCAGTAGTTTGGGAGGAACAACCGAAACAAGTCGAATCTGCCTGCTGAAAAACAGATTTGGCAGAGAGGCAAAGGACGAATTTTTGACCCCTGTTAACGTGAGATTCAATTCGGGAGTTGAATACGAAAGTTGTAGACTATCAAATTCTACATCTACTGGAAAAATTTGAGCATTTTTGGTTTAGTAGTTTGCGAGATACGAATTTTACGCTAAACCCGTACGATCTGTCCACAAGCTGAAAAGTGGAGGAGTGGTAGAATTGCGTTCAAAGAACGATTGGATCTAACTCCCGAGGACTAACGTTATATTGGATTTTTATGTCATGCACTATGCTATAATATTTTCATTTCTGAGTATTGATTTTATTCATCATCGCTCACTGAGAAATTATTGCAAAGTTGTATGACTAATCTGCGTTTGGTGGCTCATGCAGAATGCCTGACTCTCCGGAGCAAGTTGAGGGTGGAAATGATGGAAATCTACCCGGACCTCCGGATCTTCGGGAATTTATGGCACATCAGATGGCCCAGCATACTGAGCTTCTGCGGGTGATTGTTCAGTTGCAGCAGAATCAACCCCGCCATGAGCCACAACATGAGATGCCCCGTGAAGCCTCATATCCAGATTTCTTCGGCACGCAACCGCCACAATTTTTCAAGGCGAAGGAACCACTGGATGCTGATGTCTGGCTCAATATCATTGAGTCCAAATTTGCTTTATTGATATATCCATGTTCAGAAGCCAACAAAGCCAGATTTGCAGCTCAACAGCTTAGGGAGGATGCCCGCATGTGGTGGGATAATTATCGGGCTACACTTCCTGCAGATCATATTGTCACTTGGGCTGAGTTCAAGGCTGCTTTTCGCTCCCACCATATCCCTGACGGTCTATTAGAGAGAAAACTTAATGAGTTCCTGGCACTCACTCAGGGTAATCAGGGCGTGGTACAGTACTCACAGGCATTTAATCATTTGTCGCAATATGCTGGACATCATGTGGATACGGATGCTAAAAAGCAAGACCGTTTTCGTCGGGGGCTTAATACTAAATTGAAGAAAAGTTTGGTTCTGATCAAGCCTGCCAGCTTTAATGAATTAGTGAATATGGCCATCACTCAGGAAGATAGTAACTTGGCTCATCAGGCAGATAAAAAGAGGAAAGCCCCGGCTGCTTCATCTAGTATGTCCGGACAGAGGTTCCGTGTGGAGCAAAAGGCCCCACAAAAAGCTCCTCAAGCTGCTCAGCAAAAGAAAAGTCAGTATGGCTATTGGGCTATTCGTCCAAATCAGTCTCAGGGACAGTCTCAAGGACAAGGATTCCGTGCACCTTCTCCTCAACAGCCAGGGCGCACCCATAATTTTCCATGCTATAACTGTGGGAAGCCGGGACATTTTGCGAAGGAATGCAGAGCACCACCCAAAGGTGGAAACAATAATAATGCACCAAGACAGCAGCCCAATAATCGTCAAGGCAAGAAGCAAATGGTGGTTAAGCAAGGTCGTGTGAATTTCACTACCATTGATGCTATTCCAGAGGGTACTCCAGTTATGGCGGGTACGTTTCAAGTTCGAAATAAACATGTTGTTGTTTTATTTGATTCTGGAGCATCACATAGTTTCATCAGTATGGCATGCATTGAAAAATGTGGATTACAAGTGGCACAGTTAAATTGTAATTATATGATATCCAGTCCTGGTGGGAAGATATCTACCAACCGGGTGACTAAACCGATTCCTCTCCAGATTGGAAGTAAAGTGTTTGACACTGAGCTTATCTGTCTGGATAATCAGGGGATAGATATTATTTTGGGTATGAACTGGATGCAAAGGCACGGAGTGGTGTTAGATTTGTCAGCCCGGGGTGTTGAAATAAATTCCCCTAGTCATGGTGTTTCCACACTCTATTTGCCATCTGCACCTTCTCCAGATAATTGCACATTTGCTATGATCCAAGTTGAGTTAGAAGATATTCCAGTCGTCAATGAATTTCCAGATGTTTTTCCTGATGATCTTCCGGGGTTGCCACCCGACCGGGATATTGAATTTGTAATTGAGTTGCAGCCCGGTACCGCACCCATTGCCAAAAGGTCGTACCGTATGCCGCCCAATGAATTAGCAGAGCTAAAAATCCAGCTACAAGAACTTCTTGATAAGGGCTATATCAGGCCAAGTTCATCTCCCTGGGGTTGTCCTGCACTCTTTGTAAAAAAGAAAGATAACACTTTGAGATTGTGCGTGGACTACCGACCCCTCAATGCAGTCACCATCAAGAATAAATATCCTCTTCCACGTATCGATCTTCTCTTTGATCAATTGGCTGGAGCAAAAGTATTCTCAAAAATTGACCTTCGATCGGGTTATCATCAGATCAAGATTCGACCTTGTGATATTCCCAAGACAGCTTTTTCCACCCGATATGGCTTATATGAGTACTTAGTCATGTCTTTTGGACTCACCAATGCTCCTGCCTACTTTATGTATCTCATGAATTCAGTCTTTATGCCAGAGCTGGACAAGTTTGTCGTGGTATTTATTGATGACATCCTTATTTATTCCAAGAATGAGGAAGAGCATGCTGAACACCTCAGAATTGTTCTTCAGCGATTACGGGATCATAAACTCTATGCTAAGTTTAGCAAATATGAGTTTTGGTTGAAAAGTGTAAAATTTTTGGGTCACACCGTATCCGGTGATGGTATTGCCGTTGACCCAGTAAATGTACAGAAAGTTTTAGATTGGGAACCTCCGAAGTCTGTGCATCAAATCAGAAGTTTTCTTGGAATGGCGGGGTATTACCGTCGTTTTATTCCAGATTTTTCCAAGATTGCCAAACCCATCACTGAACTTCTGAAGAAAGGGGAGAAATTTAAATGGAGTGACAAATGTGATGAGGCATTTCATATTTTGAAAAGACTCCTGACATCTGCCCCAGTTCTTGCTCAACCTGACACCTCCAAGGCTTTTGATGTTTATTGTGATGCATCGGGCATAGGACTTGGTTGTGTTCTTATGCAGGATAATCGAGTTATTGCTTATGCTTCTCGATCTCTTCGACCTCATGAGAAGAATTATCCGACCCATGATCTTGAACTTGCTGCGGTGGTACATGCCTTAAAAATTTGGAGGCACCATCTCATGGGTACTCATTGCAATATCTACACAGATCACAAGAGTCTCAAATATATTTTTACCCAAGCTGATCTCAATATGAGGCAAAGAAGATGGTTGGAATTGATTAAGGATTATGAAATTGAAGTTCATTATCATCCAGGCAAGGCAAATGTAGTTGCAGATGCACTCAGCCGCAGGGGTAATTGTCAATTCATAACTTTGAGACCCCAAAATGCCACTCTTGCGAAAGAGTTGGACAAATTGAATTTGGAAATTATTCCACAGGGTACTTTGAATCATCTTTTGATTCAACCTACTTTGCAAGATCAGATTGTCGCGGCTCAGTCTAAATCTAAAGGAGTACAGATCATTAAGCAAAAGCTAGCTGAGAGTGATGGAAAGTATAAATGTTTCTGTCAAGACAATGAAGGAGTTTTAAGGTTTAATAATCGGCTAGTAGTTCCTAAAGATCATGAGCTTAGGAAGAAAATTCTTGATGAGGCACATCTTTCTAAATTCTCTATTCATCCAGGGAGTAGCAAAATGTATCAAGATTTGAAAGAAAATTTTTGGTGGACTCGAATGAAAAGAGAAATTGCTCAGTATGTAGCAGAGTGTGATACCTGCCAAAGGGTGAAAGCTAGTCATTTGAAAACCGGTGGGACTCTGCAACCATTGCCCATACCTTCATGGAAATGGGAGGATATAAGTATGGATTTTATTGTGGGTTTACCATTGACTCCTCAGAAACATGACTCTATCTGGGTTATTGTTGATAGGCTCACCAAATCAGCCCATTTTATTCCTGTCAACAATGCTTATTCAGCAACTCAATATGCTGAGATCTATTTAGATCAAATTGTGCGTTTGCATGGAGTTCCAAAGACTATCATTTCAGATAGAGGTTCACCATTTATAGCTCGCTTTTGGAAACAATTGCATGAGCTATTAGGCACTAAACTTATTCGAAGTTCAACTTATCATCCTCAGACCGATGGGCAAACTGAAAGAGTGAATCAAATCTTAGAAGATATGCTCAGAGCCTGTGTCATTCATTATGACAAGAGATGGGATAAAAGCTTATCTTTAGCTGAGTTTTCCTACAATAACAGTTACCAATCCAGTTTGAAAATGGCACCTTTTGAAGCTCTTTATGGTCGAAGATGTCGAACCCCGTTAAATTGGTCGGGAACTGGTGAGAGAAAAATCTTCGGTCCAGACTTGGTTAAGGAGGCCGAGGATAAAGTCAAAATTATTCAGCAAAATCTTAAGACCGCGCAATCGCGGCAAAAGAGCTACTCTGATAAAAGAAGAAGACCTTTAGTTTTCAAGGTTGGGGATCATGTTTATCTTCGCGTATCACCAACTAAAGGTGTTCAAAGATTTGGAGTCAAGGGAAAACTAGCTCCTCGTTTTATTGGACCTTTTGAAATCATTAGCCAATGTGGTCCAGTTGCTTATGAAATACAACTGCCATCCAAGCTTGCAGCTGTTCATAATGTCTTTCATGTATCTCAACTCAAGAAATGTCTTAGGGTTCCTATCGAAGGAATTGCTCATGAAGAAATTGAATTTGAACCCGATCTTTCGTATGAAGAACAACCTTTCAAGATTCTTGATATAAAGGAAAGAGTTACTAGACGTCGATCTATTAAATTCTATAAAATTCAGTGGACACATCATTCTGAAGAGGAAGCAACATGGGAACAAGAATCTTATCTCAATTCCAAATATCCAGGATTTTTAGATTCCACATTAAGGTACTCTACACTCTCTTTACACCGGAATCTCGGGACGAGATTCTTTTAAGGGGGAAGGGCTGTGACACCCCGTGTCACTTATAGGCTTAGTACAATAATTAAGACAAATAAAACACTCATCTCATCACTCATGACATTGGTTTGTGCATTTATTGTAATGTAATGATTTTCATTTTATGAGAATATTATGATTTAATTACATATTTAATATAAAAATTAAATTGACAAGTGAGAGTTTTTATTTTGGTGTCTAACATGTTTTTGAACTCAGTGGCATGTTAGTTTGAAGATTCAAAAGTCAAATTTCGAATTTGAGTTCATTTGGTTCAAATTTGGTTAAGTTATAGCCTTTTCATTTTAACCCTTTTAGAAGCTCAATTAAAATTAAAATTACTTAAACATGTTACTTTTGGCTAACATGAAAATAACACTTTGAAGTATGTATTTTCATATAGGCATGTTGAACTTGATCAAAAACATCTTTTACTTACTCAAATTGATGGTCAAAGTTGAGTCAAACCCCTGTTTTCAGCCCTGCGGAAATCTGGCTAAGTCTTGGAAAAACAGCAGTTTTAGCCAACTTTAGGGCTCAATAACTTTTAATTTGAATCAACACCAAACCAAAACAAGTTCATGGTTTGAAAGCTGGTAGTTTGGACTCTTCAAAAATCATGAACAACTCCAGGATATCAAACCCTAGCTATTTCTTTTTCATGCTCAAAGTCAACTAAACTCAATTCTGTTCGGGGACTTAGAGAAATTTCTGAGTTCGAGTTTTGGCCGAAGTTTGATCGAATTTATCTCTCAAACCAAATCTTTTTGAACCTGGTGACTTTAACAAAAGTTGTTCCCCTTGGTACCATCTACAACTTTTGTATTGGAGTTTTGGAAAGTTTCTACACAAAATCTCGAGTTTGCATCAAATCTTTGAAGTGCATTGGGCGGTTACTGTTGTTCTGAATCGAATCGAGCGATTCAGAACTTCAGACAGAGCAAGCTCGCGCTCGAGCTCTGCGCTGGCGCCGTCGGTGCCACGCGCCGTGCTCCACTGCCCTTTGCCACGCGCCCTCGCCTCGCACTGCCAGTCGAGCCCCAGGTCATGCATTTCGCCTCGGTGTCGAGCTCGGCCGGCGACACCAAATTTGGCGGTGAGCGGTGAGCTCAGAGCGCCGACAGCACTGGCCACGCGGATTCACCGCGGTTAAGCCGCGTTTACCCAATTCACCGCCCCAGTAAACTCTCTTCGTCGTCCTCGTCGTTCTCACCCACTCAGCTCCACTTTTCCCCGCCTCCAGCACCCGTGCCGACTTGAATTCCGGCCGCCATTGCCGCCACCTCACCTCGCCGGGGAGTGTAGCCTTCCCATCCTCCTCCGCTTCCCCAAACCACCCAAATGGAAGGCGCTTGATCTCCTGAAGCCGTACCCACTCTCCTCGTGAACTCCGAAGCTTCGGTGAGCTCTAGCGCCGGCCATCTTTCCGGTCGCCCGCCGCCGCCCATGGAGGAGGGTCTTGCCGTTTCTAATCCTCGACTTTTTCATGTCTAGGTGGTGCGGCTTGAGGTCCTGCGGGTGGGGAGCATCTCCGGCAGGAATTCCGGCGTACCTCCGGCGATCCCCGGCCGGTCAATCGCCGGCGGGAACGCTGTGCAGGGGGGGAAGATAGTCGAGGGGTGTTAGTTTAAAAGACGAGTTCTTCCCAGGGGGTTATGTGTAAGACTGCAGGGTTTAAGTGTTAAGGTGGAAAAGATTCAGGGGGGGTTTCGTAAGATTCAGGGGCCGTTTCGTAAAGAAAGGACTGGTTGGTTTAGAATCTTTCTTTCCAGGGGCTTAACTGCAAAAGTTGTTTAATCTTTTTCGTTTAAGTAAACCGGGATAAATCGCAGATCTTGTAAAATGCATAGTAAATCGTAGGAGTGTGAGAAAATTGTGAAACCAATTTTGTTGTACTTGTTGCGTCTCTGACTACAGCATAAAAATATAAAATCATGTTGTTTATGTGCAGTTTTCTGTGTAGAAGTTTTTATTAGTTTATTAGCTATCTGTCAAAATAAATAGTTCTGCATGTCCAGAAATTTTGAGAAAATCACAGTAGCTCTAAAATGTGTTTTTGTGAGCACAGAAAAATTTTGGGTTGCAGGGTGTCTGTGTAGTTTTAGTTAAGTTTTTTTCTCCATGATTAGTTTGTGTGTGCTGTTAAAAATAGTTGTGTATATGTTTTTGAGCTCAATAAATCATAGTAAATCTATGTTAGTGTGTAGGTAGTGTTTCTGTGAAGTTTTGCATTTTTGTGCTTAATTTTGTTGCTGTTTGTTGTTTTAGTAGAGTTATAGTCTTTTTGTCTTTTTCAAAATAAATAGTTTCTGTTAGAATTAAGTGTTGAAAAATTTTCAGTGATAATCTTGAGTTAGAAGCTACTCAGAGAAGTTTTTGTGCTGATAGATGAACTGTGTAGATTTGTTTATACAATTAGTTGCTAAATAACCTTTTATATGTGTGTTTAAATGGTTTTATATATATAGTTTTGTTAATAAACTGTTTTCCAAACTGTTTTGATGAACTCAGTAAAGATTGGATCTGTTGATATAATTCTTTCTTAGTGATAAGTTAATCTTGTTTAAAGAGATATGCACTTACTCTATAAAATGTTAAAAATGGTGTTTGCAACATTTCATGTGATTTCATGTGCATATCTTGTTTTATAATTAAGCTGTATAATTGAATTGCTGCAAGTGGAATTTTGTGTCTTTTCTCGTTATTATTCCAAACTCACACATATGCATTTCCATGTAGAGAACGTACTAGCAGACGGGATATATAACTTGGTGCCTGAGTCAGAGGCAGAGCAGCCAGAGCCCGAGGTTTTTGCAGTTGAGGCAGAGCAAGACCCGAGCCAAGACTCGGAAGGGCCCAAGGCCAGCGAAGGCAAGCACCGGAGTGCATAACCTTTTTAACGCAGCCACAATTTAATTTATTTACTTTACAAAGTATTTACTTTACAAAGTATTTACTTTATGCATTTAAGTTTTCATAGGAGTTGACTGAAAACCTAGTTGCATGATCCATAGGAAAACCCAGAGTTTTCTAGTATGTGTAGGTCGATAGAATTGCTAGGCTGGTTAAACGGTAGAAGTCGAGTAATTGCCCGTTACTCGCGAGATGATAAGTGGTTTCTTTCAGAGTTATGTTAAACTGTCATCTAGACTGGGAAAGAAAGTTAGGCCGGGCGGAGAATGTTGGTAGAGAAAAGAATGGAATTGTTGTAGCTCCGCCTGTGCCAGTTAAGGCCCGTTCGTTGTTAGCTCTGGGATCAAGATTGAAATGTACTACCTCACATGCTGGGAGTAAGAGGTAGTTGAAACTGGTAACTTATGTACTTTAGCTCGCACTGGTATGTTGAACTACGCCTGACTGCTTATTCATGTACCGGTTAGAGTAACTCATGGCTGACCCGTCGTTGGTATCGGTGGGGACTGGTACTTGAGGGTAGCAGGGTAGGTCAAGTATTTAGTGTTGGCTGAAGGAACGGCTGGCATGAGCAGCTCGACGGGGCTCGTTTATGCCGTGTGGGTAGGTTAACCTTGCAAGGGATAAAACCGAATCGATTCGCCGTACTCACGGTATTGAGCTCTTGATCACTGGGCAGCATCGCTAGATAAGAAAGTGAACATGATGATGATGGAATATATACATGCTGTATTGATTTAATCAAGTGATTGCTCTCTTGTAAAAGTTTTTACAAATGCTTATCTAGATTAAATAGCTCAACATTAATTTGGATGCTAAAACTTGAAAGCAAGGATCTACTGTTAGTTGCTTATTTATGGCAAAACAACAACCCAGCCAAAAGCTTTGCATACTAGGAGTCTTTTTCTAAGGATATCCTAGAGTCGGGTAAGACTTGCTGAGTTTTAGAACTCAACCTTGCTTGTGGATTAATTTTTTACAGATGATGAGGATGCTAGAATAGCCGAGCAGGTGGCCGAGACGTTTCCGTTTGGTGTTCCTGATGGTTATCACCTTGAGTTTGTTCCGGCTCCTGCGGGTGTGGAGCCGAGGGAGTGATAATGCCAGCTGGGCTACTTGTGCATTATTCTGTCTTTGCGACGTAGACTCGTACCGTTTTAAATTTCCGCTGTGCTTTTGAACTCTGTGTTGTAATAACTTTTATAATGACTCGTTTTGTAAATTAAATTCACATGTACGGTGTTGTAAAATTTGTGACTCGTTATTTCATCTGTGCTCATTGTGAAGTGAGACTTGCCTCGTATTGGTTTCGATGATGTGATCAGTGGTGTAATCGGGAGTTACCCGACAGCAACTACACGGTTATGTCAGTTGAAGTGCGAGTGTGCTGTACTGCTTGCATTAGCTAAGGGACAATGCACTTGAGCTGACATAATTGGGGTGGTTCTGCCACACGAACTCCGGTCTGCCATAGATCATGCGAACCACTCGGTCGGCTTCCTGGAAGTCGTCGCCGGGCTCATCATTCCGCCTGTCGTCTCGCGGGGAACCATCGTTCCTCTTTCTGTAGGGAGGGCCTCTGTTGCCCCCAGTGAAGGCTCGCTTGAGCCCGTAGCACTCTCGTGCCGAGTGCTTGTGCTTGTGGTAAGGACATTGCTCATCGAGCATGCGCTGGAAATCCTCTGGAGTTACCCGGCCTCTGGACCGGTCCAGGGCGGCGACCATATCTCCCTCGTTCTTCTTCTTGCGAGGGTGACTGTCGGTGCGACGATGGTCGTCGTGTCGGTCTTCGTCTTCGCGGCGGTCGCGCTTGCGGGTTGTCTTGTTCTCTTCTTCCCAGCGGCTCCTGAGCTCGCTGAGTTGTTCCTTTTCCGCGATCTCTGCGTCCGCCCACGTGCTAGCGATCCGGAACATGTCATTGACAGTCGCGGGTGGCTTCCGAGTCCACTTGTGAATCAGTCTCCCATCGGAGATGCCGTGCTGGAAGGCTGACATAACCTCCTGATCTGTCACGTCCGTGATGGAGTTGCGCTTCTCCGAGAACCTGTGCACGAAGTCGTGCAGGGTCTCGTTCTTGTGCTGCCTGATCTGACCGAGGAGTCGCTTGCTCCCGGGCCTTTCCCAGGTACCAAGATAGTTACCGACAAAGAGTGCGGTAAGCTGATCCCAGTTGTCGATGGCGTCCTGCGGGAGTCCTGCCAGCCAGTTGCGGCAGTCCTTGGTGAGCATGATGGGAAGGTAATTCGCCATCACGTCCTCGTCGTCGCCGGCCGCTTGTACGGCGGTGTAGTAGATCTGAAGCCATTGAGATGGATCAGACTTCCCGTCGTACTTGTCGATATCCGACAGCTTGAAGCCTCTGGGCCATGTCACGCTTCTCAAGCGCTCGGTGAACGACTGGAATCCGCCGATCCGACCTCTAGGGCGGGAACCGCTCGGACCCGATCCGTCTGTTGTTCTTGGGGGAGTGCTATCCCTCCTGCGATCCCGGTCCCTGGGCGGGGAACGGGTCCTCCGATAGTTCCGAGTCCTGGGTGGAGTTCGGTCCCGTCAGTAGGTTCTGCTGCGTGGTGGAGTTCGCTCCCTTGGCGGAGTCGGTCGCCTGGGTGGTGGAAGCGCTCGTCCTCGTGGCGGAGTGCGACCGCCGTCGTTGCCGCGCCTTGGACTACCAGAGGGGTCAGAGTAGTCTGACTCCGTCGAGTAGCCGCTCCTGTTGGAGTTACGACGGGGATTTCCATGATCCCGATCGTATTCTTCGCGCCGTCGGATTTCCTCACGATGGCGCTCTTCGGTGCTGTTGCGGATGACATCCCTCGCGTCTCGATCTCTGTTGATCGTGGTGCGAAGGTCTTCGTCACGATCCGATCCACCGCTGGCCCGGTGTCGAGACGGACCGGGCTCAGGAGCGACCGTGGTTGCTCTACCCTGCATCTGGTGAACCTGAACAGAGGCGGCCTGCACGAGAGCCCTTACCTTTTCCAGGCCTGGAGTGCTGGGTGGCAGCCGACTGATTTCCTCGTTGATGGTGATGAGGTTCTGGACTGGCGTCTCGTAGACGTCGTATCCGTTGAACTCGAACATGCCGTCGCGCATCAAGTTCCGGGTGCTCCTCCTATGTGCCGATCCCGTTGGCGATGTCGCCTTCAGAGCGTGGTTCCTGGAGTCGAGCGGTGCCAGATCCTGATGCGGTGGCTCCGTGTGGTCGTGCGGCTTTGCGAGTCGCCCGACTGGTGTTGCGTCCTCGACGCTGGTCCCTGGCTTCAGTCGTCTCCTCAGCTGGAGTGACCTCGTCTTCTGAGACAGGGTTGGGCGGCGTCGCTGGCGCCACCATATAGCAGTATGACCCGACTCCTTCTTGCACGAGGTAGTCTTCCTCGGACTCGGAGAAGTCGGATGTGGGCGTATAACGCTCCAAGCTACTCGGAGTTAGTTCTCCGAGTGATCCTAGCAATTCCGGCTCCGTAGAGGCGTCAGACACTATGTAACCTTCCGGCAGGTCGTCTAGGATTGAGGGTCCCTGTGGGTTTAACTCATAGGAGTCGCTTCCAGAGAGGGAATCATCCGCCTGGACGATGTCCTTCATCTTCTGCTTCTGAGCAAGCGCGCAAAAGCCAGGGGTCTGGACGGTGATGACCTCAGGGCTCTGGACGCGCGTCGGTTGAGCGTTTACGCTCTGGGATGACTCGGCGACGCGACTCTCAGGAGCCGGATCGGAACCGAGTGATTGTAGATCTGTTCCCGACTGGTTGGGCCTCGCGTTTTGCGATGGACTCAGCGGGGTAGAACCGGCACGATCAGATGCGATCGGACCGGATTGGGTCGTGACGGCCGAAGTCGGCGCCAGAGAGGAGACCTCCGTGACGGCCGTAGCTCCTGCCGCTTGGGTATCCAAGGCGGCGGTGGTGACGCCCTCGAACTGGATCTCGAATCCGTCGACGTCCGGGATATTGCAGCTGTCCAAGATCTTGACACGATCCATCAAGCTTACCAGATTGATCTCGGCGATATCCCCTACCTGGCGCGCCACTGTCGGTGATATTATCTCCGGCAGTCTTCCACGGGGTAGCCCACGGAAGTGATTTGTATTGCAGGGAAGATCGCAAAGATCGGAAGCAAGATGGTTAAGATGGACAGACACAGGGGTTTATACAGGTTCGGGCCGTTAACTCGACGTAATACCCTACGTCCTGTTTTGGGGTGTTGTATTGCGTGGATTGTGTGTTGAGAGATTTCGTGTTCTTTGGAGGGGGTCCCTGCCCGCCTTATATATCGGGGGGCAGGGTTACAAGTCGGTTTGTAGCCGATCCTATTTCTAAGGATCCTTTCCTTCTTTACAATAATTCCTATTCCAACTAGAACTTCTCCTTCTGGATCCTTCCTTCGTGCGCCGACTTGTCCCGCACGTCTTCAGGTCCAGAACGGTGGGCTGGGCCGCCCCCTTTTGGTGGGCTGCCAGGCTTGCTCGTGAGGTACCCGGGTACTATATCCCCCATAGTAGCCCCCAAGCACTTCTTGGCCGATCGTTGGCTATAATTGATTTGTCTTTTCTTGCATAATCCGAGTGCTCTCAGATCGTCTAGGACCTCATCCGAGTGGTTTCGAAGAAGATCCGAGGAGTTTCGAGGAAGATCCGAGTGCTTGCCCGAACGTTCCTGAAAACAATTCTTCAATTATGGCCATAGTGAGGGGAAGGAGTGCTCTTTTTCACGACGCGACAGCGAAGTGAATACACTTAGCCCCCGGGCTTTGGGCAATTTTAGTATGAAATTGGCCAAAGGTCTTCAACTTTTCTCCAATATCTTGATCTTCAATGGTGTGCACCTCCAGGTGCACCCAATGGGTGTAGCCCCCCAGCCTTGAGCAGAATAGAATATTCTGGTCGAGGGTCAAAAATAAAATATTATGAATCTCTTTTTGAACTTAGTCCATCAATGGTGTGCACCTCCAGGTGCACCCATTGGGTGTAGCCCCCGAGTCTTGATACGACTCGGCACGATCGTGTCAAGACTCTGAAAGCCGTGGATCCTGACTGAATTTTTCAGCCCCCATGCCTTTGGGCACGGATTTCGGATAATCTTCTCCTTTTGGGGCTTTTTTGTTTCCCCTTTCTAAGGTTTCTGTTCTCAAGTTCTTTGAACTCGGCATGACTCCCGAGTCGTGTCCCACGACCCAGCTTGACCATATGGTAAGCCACCTTCTCACAAGATTTATACTTATCAGCACTTAACCCAGACTTCTGAGCGAATCTAGCGATAGTATCGCATGCCTTACGTAAAAATCAATTGCAAGGAAACAATATTAATTGCAAAAGCGAGTCTGGCCGTCGACTAATTTTAGCCTCACGACCGAGTGGTTTCTGCCCCTGAACACTAGCTCAGGAACCCACAAATTTGTTAATGTAACAGAACCGAAAGGTCGTGCTATATTTCAGCCCATTTAGGCCCATTCATGCCGTAAAGTCCGTTGTTTCCTAAGGAAATTAACGGTTGCTTTACTGAAGGCAAAATATCGCGAGATATCGTGACTCCTTACCGCACCTTTGAATTCAAAGCGACGGGACGTGCCTGTGTCGGTTGAATTCCCGAGACACGCATCGCGCTGCGCGCGAGAGGAACGGTTCATTCCATTATAAGCCATCCCCGCCGCAATCTTCTTCCTTTACCAGATTGATCTCCGGCAGTCTTCCACGGGGTAGCCCACGGAATTTTGGTTATTGCTAATGAGTTCCAGAACGGTGGGCTGGGCCGCCCCCTTTTGGTGGGCTGCCAGGCTTGCTCGTGAGGTACCCGGGTACTATATCCCCCACACAAAGTATACAAAACTTGTGGAACTCATTAGCAATAACCAAATTCACTTTGTTATGAGCAAGATGAGCCTGAAATATGATGGAATGTTGGTGGTAAAATCGTATCGTAATGACCACCAACACGCCCCCTACCTAAACTTTGCTAGTCCCTTAGCAAAGAATGAATTAAATTATCAGGACTTAGCAAGATCAGGTTCATAAACTCAAGGCATACACAAGTCATATCTCTGAGTTTTCTTTCATACCTTGAATTTCGGTGGCTAACACCTTCATCTCCATCAATTGAGCCTTAGAACAACTCAATGATTGGTCGAACACTTCTTTTTCATGGCAATTGGAGTTTTTGATAATTTTTGTAAAGAAAGCGAGGCATACCCTTATTATTTCTCAATATCTCTCGATCACTCAAAGTGTTTGGATCCTCACCTCAGCTGAGAATCAAGCCTTTCCTATTTCTATATATTAAGGTGGGGCTTTTGGGATCGGGATTGCTCACTCTTCTTTATTTATTTTGCAAGATCGAAAGGCTTGTCTAATCATTCATGCCACTCATAAATCTTGGCCAATTGCATGTGTATTTTGCTGCTTGAGTCCTTATTCTAGCATCTTTCATCTTTCCCCTTTTTTTCTTTCTTTTTTTACTGAAGATAAGGAGTGTATCATTCCCTTCTTCATTTTCTCTCTCTCTTTTTTTCAGGGGGATGAAGAGCTTTGACAATTCGGACTTTATTGATGCACGTGTACATGAATGGCCATGATAAACAAGATAGCACGAACGTGAAGGCAAGAAATTCAAGCGAGCTCAAAATTTAGAAGATGGCTATGTGGAAGCTTCAACTTGAACTTGTTATATGGCTTTGGATAGGACATTTCAAGTTGATGATAACAAGGGTTGCCTCGAAATTTTATTTTCGAAAATAATCTCCAATGCTTTGAATCACAAGGTTCAACTTCTCATGTCATTATATCATAAGGATCAATTAACAAGAATTAGATACTCCTATTAAAAGTTCCAAGGCAATCAACTACTCGCTCAAGAAATATCACAGGTATATCCAAGATGTCATGTGAAGGGGTTCACTTTCATGAATTTTGATCAAGTTTTTTTTTTAAATTGTTGAGCCAGAAATTTTATATGGACCAAAATCATGCAAGGATCAAAGTGAGGGGTTGCAAACCGTGTCATGGAGTCGAGCCGGCGGTGTTTGGCCACAGGCCCAGGCCGATCAGCCCAGTGTAGGCCGGCCGGCCTGGCCTTGTTACCAGGTGCCCCAGTTCAGGTTCTGCGCGTCTGTGATTCACTGGATTACGCATCGGGCACGGGATCTCCTCGAGTCTCTGCAGTAGGGGGCCGATCGGCCTCTGCTAGGCCGGCCTGGCCTGGCTTTGTGCCTGATCGCGCTGCGTCTCGCGCTGTGGCCAGTAGTCCGTCTGAGTATGTTATTCTCTGCGTGCTTGATCAAAGATGTCAATTCGAGGGTGTGGTTTGTACACAAGTGTGCACTAACCACTTATTATTATTTTTTTCTTTTTATATATGAGCCAAACTTCAAATAAAATATGGGGGTGCTAATTACAAGGGAAAATTTGAAAGGAAACAAATCAAAAGGGAAATCAAAGTAAGCACCCAAAAATCTAAACTTATTGATGAGGACATGACACACATAAAGAGTGTTAAACACACATGGAAGGCATGGAGGACCAAAAAGGTTAATTTGGGACCAAGTACAAGTATTCCTACGTTTCTCACCAGGCTATCACATCACTTTTGGCCTAAGGAAATAAAGAGATTGAATCCAACACGTTTTGGAAACGCTGGATTCGGACTGCAGTAAAGTCCTGACTTTCAGTAGCCACCATGACTTCATCCGGACTCCGTTTGGGGCGTTCAAGTACTTGATGGAAATATTATGAAGTCTAATTTCATATGGATCCAACCTCATGTCCATATCTATCCTGAGGCGGCCGCAATCATCAAATTATTGACCGAAGGTTTTTCTGTCTAGGTGCTGCACCACCTTATTTTGGCCCACGGGCCGTGTATCAAGTTGGGTCCATTAGGGACGCGTCCTAGGGTTGGAGCATGACCCCAGCACCCCTATGGACGTCCTCCCCCTATCATGTACCCCCTAGCCACCGCCAACAACACTTGGTTTTGTTTTACATCTAGCTTTAGCTTGCAACAAGTTCGGTAACCCAGGGAGTTGGTTCAGCGATTGCATTGGCGATTAGGGTTCGCTCGTCGTAGTCAGATCGTGAGGGTCGACTTCTACCAAATTGAAACTATCTCCACTCACCAAAAGATCAGGCACTTCAACTCTATCAAGTGGTATCAAAAGTCCCCTCACGCACGCTCCCTGCCCCCTCCCCCTCACGCCCCACCACCAGCTGTTGGTCCTTTCCCCGTGCAGCACTTCCCCCCTGCCAAAAACCTTCGCCCCCCTTCCTTTTGCTGTTTGGAAAGTTCAAAAAAGGGAAGTTCAAAAGTTTGAAAAAGAAAGAAAAGGGAAGAATAAAAAAAAGGAAACAACAAAGGTTGCCTAATCTTGTTCAGTTTTCGTTTGGAAGTTTTGTGCACTTTTGAACACCTTCACGAAAACGGCCATAACTTTTCGCTCGGTTCTCCGTTTTCAGTGTTCTTTTTTTCTGGAAAGATCTCGAAATGTTCTATATAGGGAACCCACAGAATTTCTGGGTGACGCCACCCACAAGTCTAAAAGACGTCGCTAAGATAGTCTACCGACGCAGGGAAAATTTCTGCATACTCTTGCTAGCCCTCCTTGGCCCTTTGCACTTTGTTTCCAGCAACTTGATTATGTGTTTAGCACTATAATTCAGCTTTGCATTATTGTTAGATTGTGCTAATCCTTGACTTGAGTACAGCCTACCCAGAACTACACATATTCCTATGACGAGCCGACTTTGTTTCTCCAGGCAATCGCTGCTCCAATCTTTCGCAGGTGCTACTTGTTGCTTGCAGGTCGCCCCTGTTGCTTGGTAAGAAAGGATAAGAACTTGATCGCAGCATCTTTGTGAGCTTTCCATCCACACCTTTGCTGCCGTAGGATTTGTTTTTGTGTTTGCGCTAATCATGTCAGGAGACTACGACACGGAATTGCAGAAGGGCTATGGTGGTGACACGGAGCAGGAGGATGGAGAACACCGCGGTCGTGCCCGCCGTGTGGTATGTAATCCTGTTAATGATTCATTTGCTAAGATTAAATTTAAGATCCCTTCTTATAATGGCAAATATGATCCTGCTGCATATATTGATTAGGAATTAGAGGTTGAACAGAATTTTTCAAGCCACGATATTCCTGCTAGTGCACAAGTTAAAGTTGCTATAAGTGAATTTACTCTTTTTGCTTTAATGTGGTGGCGTGAATATAAGCTAAAACATCCCACAGCTATTCCAACCACTTGGGCTCAATTAAAAGCTGCTATGCGACATTGCTTTGTACCTTCATATTATGCTCGAGATTTGCTTAAACAAATGCAGCGAATTCAGCAAGGTCAACAATCTGTTGAGGACTATTACCAGGAGCTACAAAAAGGTATAATTCGTTGTGGTTTGTATGAGACGGATAACGCTGCTATGGCACGTTTTCGCGATGGTTTGAACTGCAAAATTCAGGACATACTTGATTATAAAGATTATGTTGATCTGCCCACATTACTTGAGTATGCTTGCAAAGCTGAACGTGAAGTGCAGGAACGTCGCTCGAAGACATATACTAACTCTTTTGCAGGACAAAGCCGACATCCAGCGCAGATCCTGCTCTCCCTGCGCCATCCACGCCTAGCACTACACCGCGCGAGACGACGACCACACCTACAGAGCCCTCGACCACAGGTGCTCCACTCATGGATGGTGAGACCAGTTCTGCTGTGCTGAATTTTTCCACACCTCATGCTATCATAGAGCAATTGTTAGTGGAACCATCTCTTGACAAATCTTTGACACATGATGGTGTGCTTGTTGTTCCTTGTGATAACGATGATTTCTGTGACAATGCTTTTGTTGTACATGTTTTAAAATCAAACCCTTGTGCTGAAATTAAACATGATAACATAGAGCAACTATCAGTAGAACCCTTACTAATTTTGCCTTTGTCACAAGATCATTTGCTTGATGTTCCTTGTGATGAAGAAGAGCTGTGTGATAATGATTCTTTTGTTCCTATGCCGCAATTAATTCATAGTGATGATACACATGCTTTGGAGCCATATAATTATGCTGAAAATAAATGTTTTTTCCAATTACTTGTGCAAATGATGAACAAAAATTGCTATCTTCTTTAAATACTTTAATTATATTGACTTTGCTGTTCTATGTAATCTAAATTATTTGGAGGAGAGATTTCTTGCACCTGAATTGCCATGCTTATCTAGGAATACATATCACTTCATTGGCAAATACAATCACAAAGGAGGATATATGGTGCATCGAGTTTATATTTGTTCAAATCTGAACTCTTCTTTGGTTGGACAATAATGTGATAACTTAGAGGGCTGCAATAACAATAATCATGTCACATCCAATTTCTCTAGCTTTGTTTTAAAGAAACATGTTCAATCCAAAGAAGGGGAGCCTTGCTGGTTGCTACCTATGCCTGCTTTGTCTTTTGTTGGTACTAATCTTGTGCAGGATCATGTTGACAACCATAGTGTGTCGTCCGATCTAGAAGTCTACATTCTTGCTGAAATGTCTATGTGAAATGACACATTTGACAATTGGAAGCATGGTGACACCCCTCCTCTCAATACATTTGGTTTCTTTTGTTTTCGCAACCCCGTTCTCCTTTGCGTTGTGCAGGATCGGTTTCAAGTACAATTGACGCCGAGGACAGCTTTTCGGTAAGAAGGGGAGGATGATGAGGACATGACACAGATGAAGAGTGTTAAACACACATGGAAGGCATGGAGGACCAAAGAGGTTGATTGGGGACCAAGTCCAAGTGTTCCCTCGTTTCTCACCAGGCTATCACGTCACTTTTGGCCTAAGGAAATAAAGAGATTGAATCCAACATGTTTTGGAAACGCTGGATTTGGACTACAGTAAAGTCCTGACTTTCAGCAGCCACCATGACTTCATCCAGACTCCGTTTGGGGTGTTCAAGTACTTGATGGAAATCTTATGAAGTCTACTTTCATATGGATCCGGCCTCATGTCCATATCTATCCTGAGGCAGCCGCAATCGTCAAATCATTGTCCGAAGGTTTTTCTGTCCAGGTGCTGCACCACCTTATTTTGGCCCACGGGGCGTGTATCAAGTTGGGTCCATTAGGGACGCGTCCTAGGGTTGGAGCACGACCCCAGCACCCCTGTGGACGTCCTCCCCCTATCATATACCCCCTAGCCGCCACCAAGAACACTTGGGTTTTGTTTTACATCTAGCTTTAGCTACACCGAACACGCACAAACACGTGTTGTCCTCGTGTGATTCAGAACCCCACCTTCGAGTGATATTAAGATTGCTTGCCTTCTTTTTCTTGTTCGTTCTTCGATTGCATACAGGAAGTTGCCGATCTTGATTGCAACAGGTTCGGTAACCCAGGGAGTTGGTTCAGCGATTGCATTGGCGCTTCGAGTTCGCTCGTCGTAGTCGGATCGTGAGGGTCGACTTCCACCAGATCGAAATTATCTCCACTCACCAAAAGATCAGGCACTTCAGCTCTATCAAGTGGTATCAAAAGTCCAGGTTGATCGGTGAGTTTATCGAGTGTTTTTCATTACCTACAGTCCACAAAACCAAAACAAAAATTTTTCAGGTTAGATCTTTGTCCCAGCACCCTTTTTAGCCTTGCACTCTCTTTCAATAATTTGCTTTATTGAATTTGTGTGCTTACGCGTTCAATTGTTGCTGGTCACTTTGCATCTCGCCAAACCGCCACCGTTCATCGCGTGCTGTACCCCCCTGCAGCGCCCACCTCCCCCTCATGCACGCTCCCTGCCCCCTCCCCCTCACGCACGCTCCCTGCCCCCCCTCCCCCTCACGCCCCACCACCAGCTGTTGGTCCTTTCCCCATGCAGCACTTCCCCCCAGCCAAAAACCTTCGCCCCCCTTCCTTTTGCTGTTTGGAAAGTTCAAAAAAGGGAAGTTCATAAAAGAAAAAAGAAAAAAGGAAATAAAAAAGGAAAGTTTGAAAAAGAAAGGAAAAGGAAAGAATAAAAAAGGAAACAACAAAGGTTGCCTAATCTTGTTCGGTTTTCGTTTGGAAGTTTTGTGCAGTTTCGAACGCCCCCCCTCCCCCTCACGCCCCACCACCAGCTGTTGGTCCTTTCCCCATGCAGCACTTCCCCCCAGCCAAAAACCTTCGCCCCCCTTCCTTTTGCTGTTTGGAAAGTTCAAAAAAGGGAAGTTCATAAAAGAAAAAAGAAAAAAGGAAATAAAAAAAGGAAAGTTTGAAAAAGAAAGGAAAAGGAAAGAATAAAAAAGGAAACAACAAAGGTTGCCTAATCTTGTTCGGTTTTCGTTTGGAAGTTTTGTGCAGTTTCGAACGCCTTCACGAAAACGGCCATAACTTTTCGCTCGGTTCTCCATTTTCAGTGTTCTTCTTTTTCTTGAAAAGATCTAGAAAAGTTCTTTACAGGGAACCCATAGAATTGCTGGGTGATGCCGCCCACAAGTCTAAAAGACGTCGCTAAGATAGTCTACCAACGCTGGGAAAATTTCTGCATACTCTTGCTAGCCCTCCTTGGCCCTTTGCACTTTGTTTCCAGCAACTTGATTACGTGTTTAGCACTATAATTCAGCTTTGCATTATTGTTAGATTGTGCTAATCCTTGACTTGAGTGCAGCCTACCCAGAACTACACATATTCCTATGACAAGCTGACTTTGTTTCTCCAGGCAATCGCTGCTCCAATCTTTCGCAGGTGCTACTTGTTGCTTGCAGGTCGCCCCTGTTGCTTGGTAAGAATGGATAAGAACTTGATTGCAGCATCTTTGTGAGCTTTCCATCCACACCTTTGTTGCCGTAGGATTTGTTTTTGTGTTTGCGCTAATCATGTTAGGAGACGACGACACGGAATTGCACAAGGGCTATGGTGGTGACACAGAGCAGGAGGATGGAGAACACCGCGGTCGTGCCCGCCGTGTGGTATGTAATCCTGTTAATGATTCATTTGCTAAGATTAAATTTAGGATCCCTTCTTATAATGGCTAATATGATCCTGGTGCATATCTTGATTGGGAATTAGAGGTTGAACAGAATTTTTCATGCCATGATATTCCTGCTAGTGCACAAGTTAAAGCTACTATTAGTTAATTTACTCTTTTTGCTTTAATGTGGTGGCGTGAATATAAGCTAAAACATCCCACAGCTATTCCAACCACTTGGGCTCAATTAAAAGCTGCTATGCGACATCGCTATGTACCTTCATATTATGCCCGAGATTTTCTTAAACAAATGCAGCAATTTCAGCAAGGTCAACAATCTGTTGAGGACTATTACCAGGAGCTACAAAAAGGTATAATTCGTTGTGGTTTGTATGAGACGGATGACGCTGCTATGGCACGTTTTCACGATGGTTTGAACCGTGAAATTCAGGACATACTTGATTATAAAGATTATGTTGATATGCCCACATTACTTGAGTATGCTTGCAAAGCTGAACGTGAAGTGCAGTAACGTCGCTCAAAGACATATACTAACTCTTTTGCAAGACGAAGCCCAACATCCAGCGCAGATCCTGCTCTCCCTGCGTCATCCACGCCTAGCACTACACCGTGCTAGAGGACGGCCACACCTACAGAGCCCTCGACCACAGGTGCTCCACTCACGGATGGTGAGACCAGTTCTGCTGTGCTGAATTTTTCCACACCTCATGCTATCATAGAGCAATTGTTAGTGGAACCATCTCTTGACAAATTTTTGACACATGATGGTGTGCTTGTTGTTCCTTGTGATAACGATGATTTCTGTGACAATGCTTCTGTTGTACATGTTTTAAAATCAAACCCTTGTGCTGAAATTAAACATGATAACATAGAGCAACTATCGGTAGAACCCTTACTAATTTTACCTTTGTCACAAGATCATTTGCTTGATGTTCCTTGTGATGAAGAAGAGTTGTGTGATAATGATTCTTTTGTTCCTATGCCACAATTAATTCATAGTGATGATACATATGCTTTGGAGCCATATAATTATGCTAAAAATAAAATGTTTGTTCCAATTACTTGTGCAAATGATGAACAAAAATTGCTATCTTCTTTAAATACATTAGGTTATATTGACTTTGCTGTTCTATGTAATCTAAATTGTTTGGAGGAGAGATTTCTTGCACCTGAATTGCCATGCTTATCTAGAAATACATATCACTTCATTGGCAAATATAATCACAAAGGAGAATATATGGTGCATCGAGTTTATATTTGTTCAAATCTGAACTCTTCTTTGGTTGGACAACAATGTGATAACTTAGAGGGCTGCAATAACAATAATCATGTCACATCCAATTTCTCTAGCTTTGTTTTAAAGAAACATGTTCAATCCAAAGAAGGGGAACCTTGCTGGTTGCTACCTATGCCTGCTTTGTCTTTTGTTGGTACTAATCTTGTGCAGGATCATGTTGACAACCATAGTGTGTCGTCCGATCCAGAAGTCTACATTCTTGCTGAAATGTCTATGTGAAATGACACATTTGACAATTGGAAGCATGGTGACACTCCTCCTCTCAATACATTTGGTTTATTTTGTTTTCGCAACCCCGTTCTCCTTTGCGTTGTGCAGGATCGGTTTCAAGTACAATTGATGCCGAGGACAGCTTTTCGTCAAGAAGGGGAGGATGATGAGGACATGACACACATGAAGAGTGTTAAACACACATGGAAGGCATGGAGGACCAAAGAGGTTGTGTAAGGCGGAACGGGGGTGGGTGGAACCCGCGCACCCTAGAGGGGTGGCAGCGGCGGCGTGCGGCGGCGGCGGTGCTGGCGCAGGGGGTGGGGCGGCGGTGGCGCAGGGAGGAGAGGGAGAGAGGGAGCTGGAGAGCTGAGAATAATTGGGAGTTACCCCTTAATTATTTTTTGATTGATCTGGGTACAACTCCTATCATTATATATCGACTCCTGACTTAATCCCTAAGGCAACTATTGGATTGGATTCCTTATAGATCGGGATCCATCCTTTCCTAACAATCACTTTCTAAATCTCAACTAACCAAATCTAGACTCTAACTTAACTTGGACTCATGACTCGATATGGTAGGCGCCGGTGGGTCCGGCATGGGGGGGGGGTGGCGCGCCCCTCCTGGCGCACCGCTCCTGGCCGAGGGCGCCGCCCTAGGCGCCCCCCTCCTCTCCCGAGATAGCGGCGGCGATGTGGGCCCTCCTGCCTGCTGCTGCGACGGCCTCCTCGTTGCGCATAACAGGTTGATTGGGGACCAAGTCCAAGTATTTCCACGTTTCTCACCAGGCTATCATGTCACTTTTGGTCTAAGGAAATAAAGAGATTGAATCCAACACGTTTTGGAAACGCTGGATTCGGACTGCAGTAAAGTCCTGAATTTCAGCTGCCACCACGACTTCACCCGGACTCCGTTTGAGGCGTTCAAGTACTTGATGGAAAGCTTATGAAGTCTACTTTCATATGGATCCAGCCTCAAGTCCATATCTATCCTGAGGAGGCCGCAATTGTCAAATCATTGAATGAAGGTTTTTCTATCCAGGTGCTGCACCACCTTATTTTGGTCCACGGGCCGTGTATCAAGTTGGGTCCATTAGGGACGCGTACTAGGGTTGGAGCATGACCCCAGCACCCCTGTGGACGTCCTTCCCCTATCATATACCCCCTAGCCACTGCCAAGAACACTTGCATTTTGTTTTACATCTAGCTTTAGCTACACCGAACACGCACAAACACGTGTTGTCCTCGTGTAATTCAGAACCCCACCTTCGAGTGATATTAAGATTGCTCGCCTTCTTTTTCTTGTTCATTCTTCGATTGTGTACAGGAAGTTGTTGATCTTGATTGCAACAGGTTCGGTAACCCAGGGAGTTGGTTCAGCGATTGCATTGGCGCTTCGGGTTCGCTCGTCGTAGTCGGATCGTGAGGGTCGACTTCCACCAAATCGAAATTATCTCCACTCATCGAAAGATCAGGCACTTTAGCTCTATCACTTATCCTAGCCTATCTACTCCTCCTTCGGCCAGTAGAGGTGCGCATTGCCGGTTGCCTTCGTGAGACGCTTGACCTTAGAGGCCATCGCCTTGCGGAGGATCTCGATCTTGTCGTCGGCCTCCATTTGCCCGATTACCGCCTCGGCCACGCGCTCGTCCATGTTATTCACTTTGAGCTGAAGCACGGCAAGATTCCTCCTCAACTCCTCCACATCTTCTTCCTGCTCCTCATCGAACCACTCCATCTGCCCGGGAGGTCCTTGGATCGGAGGGGCCACCATGAAGCGCTTCCTCCCCTCGTCGGGCTTCATGGGGGCCGAGAAGAGCCCCTTCCCGATGCCCGAGCCGCTCCGGCGTGGAGGGCTAGGACTCCTCAGGGTGTACTGCGGTGAGTACTCTGGCAAGGTGGAGATGAAGAGCGGCACGATCTTCTTCTCGGAAGGAGAGGCGACGAGCCGCTTCCCGATGGCCTTCTTTGGGGACAAAAGTCCCGTGGTCGGCCTCCGGGGTGTCTTCGGGCGCGGACTTCCACTGCCTTCCTCCGCTAAATCTTCTTATAGTCCGGTCGTGATTTTGCATTTCCCATCAGAGAAAATGGGAAAAGTTTCCATCGTATGGTGACTTGGTTGACACCGGGTATAATAAGAAGAGAGCAATTCTCTTCAAAAACCTGCAAGTGAGCATAGGGACTTTCGTCTTCCGTTCCACCGAAAGACTGTGCACGAACCATGGCAACGAGACTGGGACGAATCTCGAAGCCATGCGGTGGTATGGGGTGGCAAGATGAAGGCGGTTCCAAATACTCGCTAGATGGAACCGTCGGATAACTAGGAGAAGACTCCATGTGGTAGATGGTTATGGGGTAAAGTGTACGGCTAAAAAGATCCTACACTAGTGTTTCTATCGTTCCTCGGCAACAGCGCCAGAAAAGCTTGTTGGCACTCCTTAGCCTAACTAAATCTGCAAGTGCACGGAGTACGATGTAGCCTTTCACCAGGGGAGTAAGAACCTGAACATCGAATCCAAGGAACGGGAGACACGACTAGCCTAGAACTTTTCTAACCGGACCCACCAGGGAGCACAAGGTAAGTGGGTAGAGAGCTTGACTTTAGTTAGCTACTCGTTACCCCAGTCAAACTATCTATATCTAATCTGATTTGCTTCGACGGCTAGAACGGGAAGAACTCAGAACGGGATGAGAGAGGGGTTCTTCCGGGCTCAGCACTATTGTTATGAGTACACCCGAACATGTTGGAGTACAAAGGATGGACAGGACTGTCACCACCTGCCGCCTACCACTACAGTTCTGTGGGGTGCAACACAACCTGAGGTGGCTAGCCAGCACAGGTACCACGCCTAAGTTTTCAGCCACTGACCTCCACCCAACGCGAAGGGGTATAGAGGAAACCCCAAACAAGAGTCGCTGTCACTCGCACAGACTCAAGTACCCGCAGATCAAATAAATAAGATAACTTGCTAAAAGTAAGTTGTAAACTAGCGAGGTACTAAAGGCAAGAGACCGAGGACTTACTGAAGGTAACTCTTGAATATATTCCTCGGGGGCAGAAATGTTGAGACAAGACCGAGGAAGAAATCCCGGACTCTCTCGACAAAGCTCGGCTATCACCCGAGCAACTCACCCAATCTCTCCCTACTCTAACTCTAAAGATGAGAGCAAAATCACTAAGCTACTCTTCTCTCCTTTGGATGGTGTCTTCTCAAGGTGGAAGGGGGTCCCTTTTATAGTCTTCAAGGGCGATTGCCGGTGTCAAGCTTAAGCTAAGCTTCTGCTTAACTGCCACGCGAAAGGGGGCACGTGGCGTCCTCTGGGGGAGGCCGGCCGGCCTAGACCAGGCCGATCGGCCTGGTCTGGCTGCCCCATGGCACCGCCTTCTTCAGGGATGCTCTGGATTGATCCCTGAGGTCGGTAACGGTTGCTTTGGATCAAAGCTGTCCGAGAATCCAAGGTTGGTAGGCCCTTCAATCCATACAAATGTAGCTTAGGCCTTTTGGGTCCTTGGATCAAACCGACGTTGATCTCACGTCTCAGGATCATTGGTGTTGTATTTGGTGTCTCCTGGATCAATGACGTGGCAAGGGGCCACAGAAGGGTGCCGGTCGGCCTATGCTAGTCCGGCCGGCCTGGCCTTGTGTCCAAAGTGGCTCCTCTTTTGCTTGGTTGCTCCTGCGCTCACAAATTATACAAAACTTGTAGAACTCATTAGAAATAACCAAATTTACTTTGTTGTGAGCAAGATGAGCCTGAAATATGACGGAATGTTGGTGGCGAAATCGTATTGTAACGACCACCAACACGCCCCCTACCTGAACTTTGCTAGTCCCTTAGCAAAGAATGAATTAAATCACCAGGTCTTAGCAAGATCAGGGTCATGAACTCAAGGCATCCACAAGTCATATCTCTGAGTTTTCTTTCATACCTTGGATTCCGGTGGCTAACACCCTCATCTTTGTCAATTGAGTCTTAGAACAACTCATTGGTTGGTCGAACACCTCTTCTTCAAGGCATTTGGAGTTTTTGATCATTTTATAAAGAAAGCGAGGCATACCCTTGTTATTTCTCAACATCTCTCGATCACTCTCAGTGTTTGGATCCTCACCTTGGCTTAGAATCAAGCCTCTCCTATTTCTATGTTATAAGGTGGAGCTTTTGAGATGTTGCTCACTCTTCTTTATTTGTTTTGCAAGATCGAAAAGCTTGTCTAATCATTCATACCACTCATAAATCTTGGCCAAGTGCATGTGTATTTTGGTGCTTGAGTCCTCATTCTAGCATCTTTCATCTTTCCCCTTTTTCTTTCTCTTTTTTTTTACTGAAGATAAGGAGTGTATCATTCCCTTCTTCATTTTCTTCTTTTTTTTCAGGGGGATGAAGAGCTTTTGACAACTTGGACTTCATTGATGCTCGTGTACATGGATGGCCATGATGAGCAAGATAGCATGAACGTGAAGGCAAGCAATTCGAGCAAGCTCAAAATTCAGAAGATGGCTATGTGGAAATTTCAACTCGAATTTGATATGGGGCTTTGGATAGGACATTTCAAGTTGATGATAACAAGGGTTGCCTTAAGTTTTTTTTTCAAAAACAATCTCCAAAACCTCGAATCGGAAGGTTCAACTTCTCAAATCATCATATCATAAGAATCAATTAACGAGAATCAGGCAATCCTATTAAAAGTTCCAAGGCGATGAAATACTTTCTCAAGAAATATCACAAGTATATCCAAGGTGTCATGCGCAGGGGTTCACTTTCATGAATTTTGATCAAGTTTTAAAATTATTTAGCCAGGGATTTTATATGGATCAAAATCATGCAAGGATCAAATGTAGGGGTCGCAAACCGTGCCCTGGAGTCGAGCCGGCGGAGTTGGCCACAAGACCAGGCCGATCGGCCCAGAGTAGGCCGGCCGGCCTGGCCTTGTTGCCAGGCACCCCGGTTCAGGTTTCTCGTGTATGTGATTCGCGAGATTACGCAGCGGGCACGGGATCTCCTCGAAGTGCAGCAGTATGGGGCCGGCCGGCCTGGCATTGTGCCAGGTCGTGTCCCACTTTGGCCAGTGACCAGCAAACCTCCTGTACATCTTAGTTTCTGCGTGCTTCACTGGAAATTTAGTCCGAGGGTTTGGTTGGCACACAAGTATGCACCAGCCATTATTTTTTTTATGAGTCACTTCTTTAAAATAAATTTATTTTATTCAAATCAAGGGAAACAAATATGAGGGTGCTGAATACAAGAGAAATTTGAAGGAAATAAATCAAAGGGAAATTAAACTAAGCACCCAAAAACTAAACTAATCAATCCTATCTACTCCTCCTTTGGGCGATAGAGGTGTTCATTGCCGGTGGCCTTCGCAAGGCGCTTGACGGTAGAGGCCATTGCCTTACGGAGAACCTCAATCTTGTCATTGGCCTCCATCTGCCCGATCACCGCCTCCGCCACACGCTCGTCCATGTTATTGACCTTGAGCTGCAGCGCGGCGAGCTTCCTCCTCAGCTCCTCCACGTCCTCCTCCTCCTTTTCCTCGGACCACTCCATCTTCCCGGGAGGTCCTTGGATGGGTGGAGGCATCATGAAGCGCTTCCTCCCCTCATCGGGCTTCTTAGGGACTAAGAAGAGCCCCTTCCCGATGCCTGGCCCATCCCGGCGTGGAGGGCTAGGACTTCTCGGAGTGTACTGCGGTGAGTACTCCGGCGAGGTGGAGATGAACAGTGGCACGATCTCCTTCTTGGACGGAGAGGCGACGAGGCGCTTCCTGATGGCCTTCTTTTGGGACAAATGTCCCGTAGTTGGCCTTCGGGGCCTCTTCGGCAGTGAACTCCCTTGGCCCTCCTCCTTGGGGTTCAGGAGGGAGGCTCTGCCCGAAGGGGAGCCGAAGCTGCGGCGAGGGAAGGCCGGCCAGCCTGCCGTAGGCCGATCGGCCTGGGCAGTGGGCCGCCGGGCTTCCGGCTTCGCGACGACAGCTTCGACGAACGCCGCCCTTTCGATGATCCTGACGCTGCTGGTGTTGGAGGAGCTTGGCATCCCTTTCAAGGATTTGGATGGAGAATGGCTATCTCGGGATACAGAGTTTGAGTCTTGGTGGCTGGATTGGGAGGCCATGACTTGGATTCTCAAAGGTGGGAGTGTTTCTGGAGAAGGAAGGCTTGAGAGTTCTGAGGGGGAAGAAGAGAGGGGAGCCTTTCGATTTAAAACGACGCTTCTCTTTTCAAAACTCCACAGATTCTCGGAAAGGATAACAAGGGAGACCATTTCAAACAAGGAGCATCTCGAGACGAGCCCGGGCTGGGCCGATCGGCCTGAAGGGGGCCGGCCGGCCTGGCCCTGTCCCGGGAGCCTCTGAAAATTTTTGTGTATTCTCCACTTGCTCTTCTTCCAGAGATTTCTTAGGATTTGGCTAGGAAAAGTTTAAAGAAAAGGAAAAGAAAATAGAAAGGGAAATCTATCCTAGATAAGGGTCAATTTTAGGTCCCGCCCGGACCTGGACTAGGTATCTCGGTTAGCTCGTAGACGTCCATCTCTTTGAGCCCCGGCATTTCAGATTCGAGAAATATTTTCAACCTTTGGCCATTGGCCTTGAAAGTATTTCCGTCATTATCCAGGAGGGTTATCGCGCCATGATCGGCGGCATCTAAGACTTTAAAAGGACCTTCCCACTTACTTCTAAGCTTACCATGACCAAACAAACGAATACGGGAGTTAAAGAACAATACCTGATCTCCCGCTTTGAAATGCTTGATCTTGATGCGCTTGTCATGCCATCTCTTTGTTCTTTCTTTATAAAGCTTGGCGTTGTGGTAGGCGTTCTCCCTCTATTCATCCAGTTCAGCCAATTGCATTCTTCTTTTGAGTCCGGCTGTCTGGAGGTCCATATTCCACCTCTTGATCGCCCAATGGGATTTGAATTCAAGCTCAACTGGTAAGTGGCATGTCTTGCCGTATACCAGTTGGTAGGGGGTCATCCCTATCGGTGTCTTGAATGCTGTTCTATATGCCCATAGTGCTTCCGGTAGCTTTGGCTTCCACCCTGTTCCCATTGCATTGACCGTCTTTTGCAGAATGTTCTTGATTTGTTTGTTTGATGTTTCTGCTTGCCCGCTGGTCTGGGGGTGGTAAGGTGTAGCCACTCGATGGTTTACTCCTAAGTCGCTTAGGCACTTCCGGAACGTCTTATCGATGAAGTGTGATCCTCCATCACTGATCATGACTCATGGTACTCCAAAATGGGGAAAGATGACTTCTTCGAACATCTTTCTTGAATTCTTCGAGTCGGCTGCCGTGCACGAAGTGCCTCCACCCATTTGGAAACATAATTGACTGCCACTAGGATATATTCGCACTACTCGGATGCAGGGAAAGGACCCATAAAGTATATTCCCCACTCATCGAAAATCTCCAATTGGAGGTTATTTTGCAGTGGCATAGCATCACGGGCGTTGATATTCCCATGTTTCTGACACCTGGCACATCTCCGTACGAATTCCTTAGCGTCTCCATACATAGTCGGCCAGAAGAATCCACTTTGCCAGACCTTTGTATGGGTTCGGAAAATTCCGTTGTGTCCTCCGTACGGTGATGAGTGGCAGCGATCAAGGATCTTGTGTGTTTCCTCGTGAGGGATGCATCGTCGGAGCAATCCATCAGCACAAACCTTGAA
Organism: Urochloa ruziziensis; assembly: GCA_015476505.1. Classification (NCBI taxonomy): domain Eukaryota; kingdom Viridiplantae; phylum Streptophyta; class Magnoliopsida; order Poales; family Poaceae; genus Urochloa; species Urochloa ruziziensis. The sequence continues at coordinate 4,190,130 of CM027126.1, read as the reverse complement.
CAGATAGGGGTCATCCCATAGGTGAAATATGCTAAGGTAGATCAGTTTCTTCTTGTCTTCTCCTGGAGGCACATACCCAGTCACCATGAAATTTACCAAATTTGCATACCACGGACTGGATGTGGTGACCTTGAGGAGAGTATCATCTCTGAGATAATCATTGATCGGAAGGTCCGACCCTTGAACTTGCATTCTTGAGAGATGATCTGCCACACAATTATCTGTCCCCTTCTTGTCTCGTATTTCTAAATCAAACTCTTGAAGGAGCAGAATCCAACGGATGAGTCGTGGCTTAGCATCTTTCTTGGTTAAGAGGTACTTCAGTGTAGCATGGTCTGTGTATACTATCACCTTAGCACCAACCAAGTAAGATCTGAACTTATCCATGGCAAACACCGCTGCCAGGAGTTCCTTCTCTGTTGTTGCGTAGTTCAACTGGGCTACGGTCAATGTCTTGCTTGCATAAGATATGGCGTAATGCTGTTTATCCTTGCATTGACCGAGCACTGCCCCAACTGTGTAGTCGCTAGCGTTGCACATTATCTCGAATGGAAGATTCCAGTCGGGTGGTTGTATGATGGGAGCTGAGATAAGTGCCTTCTTGAGGGTGTAGAAGGCGAGAAGGCAATCATCTTCGAAGTTGAAGGGCACTTCTTTAGCCAGAAGGCTTGTAAGTGGTCTAGCTACCCGAGAGAAATCTTTGATGAATCTTCGGTAGAAGCCAGCATGGCCCAGAAAACTTCGCACACCCTTAACATTCGTCGAAGGTGGTAGTTGCTCAATAACTTCTATTTTTGCCTTGTCAACTTCTATTCCTCATTCTAACACCTTGTGTCCCGGCACAATTCCTTCTCTGACCATGAAGTGGCACTTCTCCCAATTTAGGATGAGGTGATGCTCTTTGCACCTCTCGAGGACCCTTTCCAAGTTCTCGAGACAGTTGTCGAAGGTTTTACCATAGACGGTAAAGTCGTCCATGAATACTTCCATGATCTTCTCGATAAAGTCAGAGAATATCGCCATCATACACCGCTGGAATGAAGCAGGTGCGTTGCATAGGCCGAAAGACATCCGCCGATAGGTGAACATTCCGTAGGGGCAAGTGAAGGTAGTCTTGCTCTGGTCATCGGGGTGGATAGGAATTTGGTGGTAACCAGAGCATCCGTCAAGGAAGCAGAAAAATGAGTGGTTTGCCAACTGCTCAAGCATCTTGTCGATGAAGGGGAGAGGGAAGTGATCTTTACGGGTAGCTTTGTTGAGCTTCCTGTAATCAATGTACATCCTCCATCCAGTAACGGTCCTCTTCTCGTTCTGCATAACCGTCATTCCGCCCTTCTTTGGCACCACTTGAACTGGGCTGACCCACTCACTGTCTTGCACGGGGTAGATTATACCCGCGTGTAGAAGCTTCAACACTTCTTTCTTAACTACCTCCCTCATTGCAACATTCAGCCGTCTTTGATGTTCTCTAGACTGCGTATGGTCCGGCTCCATGGCTATGCGATGGGTGCATAAACTGGGATTTATCCCCTTCAAGTCCTGTAGAGAATACCCGAAGACAGACCGGTGTTTCTCTAGGACTGTGATAAGCTGCCGAGTCTCATTCTCTATCAGTTTGTCACTGATGACGACTGGCGAGCATCGGTCGTTGTGGAGGAAAGCGTATCTGAGTCCAGGAGGCAGCGGCTTCAACTCAGGAGGAGGGTGTTGTGGCTTTTCATCCTCGCTGAGTTTCATAAAGCCGTCCGTTTCTGCATCTTGGATGAAATGGTTAGCATCTTCAGCCTGTGATGACTGAGCTTGCTCTGCTTGAGCTGAGCTAACTGCTTCTTCCACTGGGTATGTCTCGGCTCGGGCCTCTGCGATGGTGTTAACTGCTCGCACAAGGCTGACCGGGATGATCTCTTTACCAACCTTGAACTTTATCGTTGCTCGATCGTGGTTCGGGTTGGCAAGGTGCTCTATTGGCTGTCCAAATAGGAAGAAGTTGTCACCTCTAGGGACATCAAAAATGTGGAAGTCTAGGAAAATCCTGTTGCGTCCCATGTGTACGGGCACAACACGGATGATTCCTTTGCATTCCATCATTTGGCTGTCGATCCACTTGAGGTACTTACGGGAGAAGGACCGGGGTTCGTCTGGTTACACTTGTGCTGCGAATGCACTTGATATAATATTACTCCCGACCTTCGGATCGTAGGCAACTTCCTGAGTGTCAGTTCCCTCAATAGCGCAATGGAGTACTCTGAAGTTGCGGGTGGTTCGGATGATGTCTTCGCAACTTTCAATTTCCTCCGTCCATTCCTTGCTCATGATCGCAGATAAACCCTCAATCTGCGGTACGGCTTCTGGAATGAACGCCTTAGACCTTGAACTTGCGCACACTTGTTCCATGGTCATACGTGACGTATTACCGATCTCCAAGTACTCTTCTTCTGTAAACAGCTCGGGAATGAAGTGCGGCAGGTCGTCAAGAATAGTTTCTTGGTCTGAGGACTTGTGGTGTTTGAGCACTTCCTCTATGATCGGAGGAGGCGGATCGAATGTGAGGGCGAGGAGTGGCTGTTTGTCTGTGGGGGTTGTTGGTGGTGTTGGTGGTGTTGGTGGGTCATCGAAAACGCCAGTGTACTCGGTAGAGCTGAGAACTTTTTCCAAGATCTCTCGTACCTCATCCACTGTCTTGTATAGCACTGACCCTGCGGAAGTGATGTTCGAGAACTGTGCACTTTCCGACTTCAATCCACCAACAAAATGCTGCATAAGCATTTCCTCTGGAATGTTATGTGGTGGCCCTGAGTTGGCCAATTTTATGAACCGCTTCCACGTGGCTCCAAGTGACTCATCGCCTTGCTAATATGTCATCAGCTCAACTCTGAGCTTCAAGATCTTGGAGATAGGGTAAAAGAACAGACAAAACTCGTCCTTCAATTTGATCCAATCTCCGCTAAATCTCCTTACAGTCCGGTCGTGATTTTGCATTTCCCATCAGAGAAAATGGGAAAAGTTTCCATCGTATGGTGTCTTGGTTGACGCCGGGTATAATAAGAAGAGAGCAATTCTCTTCAAAAACCTGCAAGTGAGCATAGGGACTTTCGTCTTCCGTTCCACCGAAAGACTGTGTACGAACCATGGCAACGAGGCTGGGACGGATCTCGAAGCCATGAGGTGGTATGTGGTGGCAAGATGAAGGCGGTTCCAAATACTCGCTAGATGGAACCGTCGGATAACTAGGAGAAGACTCCATGTGGTAGATGGTCATGGGGGTAAAGTGTACGGCTAAAAAGATCCTACACTAGTGTTGCTACTGTTCCCCGGCAATGGCGCCAGAAAAGCTTGTTGGCACTCCTTAGCCTAACTATATCCGCAAGGGCATGGAGTACGATGTAGCCTTTCACCAGGGGAGTAAGAACCTGAATATCGAATCGAAGGAACGGTAGACACGACTAGCCTAGAACTTTTCTAACCGGACCCACCAGGGAGCACAAGGTAAGTGGGTAGAGAGCTTGACTTTAGTTAGCTACTCGTTACCCCCGACAAACTATCTATATCTAATCTGATCTGCTTCGACGGCTAGAACGGGAAGAACTCAGAACGGGATGAGAGAGGGGTTCTTCCGGGCTCAGCACTACTGTTATGAGTACACCCGAACGTGGTGGAGTACAAAGGACGGACAGGACTGTCACCACCTACCGCCTACCACTGCAATTCCATGGGGTGCAACACAACCTGAGGTGGCTAGCCAGCATAGGCACCACGCCTAAGCTTTCAGCCACTGACCTCCACCCAACGCGAAGGGCTATAGAGGAAACCCCAAACAAGAGTCGCTGTCACTCGCACAAACCTAGGTACCCCAGGTCAAATAAATAAGATAACTTGCTAAAAGTAAGTTGTAAACTAGCAAGGTACTAAAGGCAAGAGACCGAGGACTTACTGAAGATAACTCTTGAATATATTCCTTGGGGGCGGAAATGTTGAGACAAGACCGAGGAAGCAATCCTGCACTCTCTCTACAAAGCTCGGCTGTCACCCGAGCAACTGACCCAATCTCTCCCTACTCTAACTCTAAAGATGAGAGCAAAATCACTAAGCTACTCTTCTCTCCTTTGGATGGTGTCTTCTCAAGGTGGAAGGGGTCCCTTTTATAGTCTTCAAGGGCGGTTGCCGGCGTCAAGCTTAAGCTAAGCTTCTGCTTAACTGCCACACGAAGGGGGGCACGTGGCGGCCTCTGGGGGAGGCCGGCCGGCCTAGGCCTGGCCGATTGGCCTGGTCTGGCTGCCCCGTGGCACCGCCTTCTTCAGGGACGCTCTAGATTGATCCCTGAGGTCGGTAACGGTTGCTTTGGATCAAAGCTGTCAGAGAATCCAAGGTTGGTGGGCCCTTCAATCCTTGCAAATGTAGCTTAGGCCTTTCGGGTCCTTGGATCGAACCGACGTTGATCTCACGTCTCAGGATCATTGGTGTTGTATTTGGGGTCTCCTGGATCAATGACGTGGCAAGGGGCCACAGAAGGGGCCGGTCGGCCTATGCTAGGCCGGCCGGCCTGGCCTTGTGCCAATAGTGGTTTCTCTTTTGCTTGGTTGCTCCTGCGCTCACAAATTATACAAAACTTGTGGAACTCATTAGAAATAACCAACATCGTATTGTAACGACCACCAACATCGATGAAGTCTGATCCTCCATCGCTAATCATGACTCGAGGTACTCCAAAACCGGGAAAGATGACCTCTTCGAACATCTTTCTTGAATTATTCGAGTCGGCCGCCGTGCAAGGAAGTGCTTCCACCCATTTGGAAACATAGTCAACTGCCACCAGGATATATTCACACTGCTCAGATGCATGGAAAGGACCCATGAAGTCTATCCACCACACGTCAAAAATCTCCAATTGGAGGTTATTTTGCAGTGGCATAGCGTCACGGGCATTGATATTCCCGTGTTTCTGGGATCTGGCACATCTCTGTATGAATTCCTTAGCGTCTCCATACATATTCGGCCAGAAGAATCCACTTTGCCAAACTTTTGCATGGGTTCAGAAAATTCTGTAATGCCCTCCGTACGGTGATGAGTGTCAGTGATCAAGAACCTTGTGTGTTTCCTCGTGAGGGATGCATCTTCAGAGTAATCCATCAGCACATACTTTGAACAGATAAGGGTCATCCCATAGGTGAAATCTGCTGAGGTAGATCAATTTCTTCATGTCTTCTCCTGGAGGCACATACCCAGTCACCATGAAATTCACTAAGTTTGCATACCATGGATTGGATGTAGTGACCTTGAGGAGAGTATCATCCTCCCAAGTTTCCCCCAAAGACAAACAACTTCCAGAAGAGAGTGACCTTTGTGAGGAGTGGGGTTTACCAGAGGAGTGAGAAGCCACAGCCAAAAGAAACCCCAAAGCCAAAACCAGTCCGCTTTCATTGTGATCATTGTGGAAGAGATGGTCACCTAGAAGAGTTTTGCTGGAGGAAGAAGAGAGAAGTGAGAAAAGAGAAGGAGTTGGGTAACAGGGACAGGTACTACTCTTCCCGTAGTGTGCCTGTGTCTCGTTCACCCTTGCCTAGAAGAGAGGCTTTTGTGCGTACAGTTCCTTCCTTGAGTAGTCGTGGTGTTCCAGCTCGTAGTGAGTTTGCTAGGCGGCCTCCTGCTCGTGGTCAGTTTGGTGCAGGGAGGTTTGACCGTAGCTTTGAGGCTAGGAGAGAGTCTAGGCCGCATTTTCCCCCACGTGGTGTTAGAGGTTCGATGGTGAGACACGAGAGGGTTTCACAGAGCGACGTTGATTTTGCTAACCCCTCTTTTGAGCAGATGGCCCGACACTGGTTTAACTCCTTTTGTGCTAACCCCAGTGCGAGTCATTCGCTCTTTCTCGTTCTCGCTTTTGATTGTGCATGTGGGAGGTATGGAGAACTTTTGGTTGATGGTTCTCCACACCTATGGATGGCCTCGATGTGGCTCTTGTACACTTTGTATTGTGAGTATATCCTTTGTACACTATTGTGTTCACTTGTGTATCTTTGGCATGTTTTGTGTCTGTTTCATGTCCTTTTTGTGTAGCTTATTGTATATTTGCTTATCTTGTATCTTTGTTTTTGGATGTGTATATACCATGGTAGGCTAGCCACCTTTCTTGTTAGCTTGTATGATTTCTTGTATATCTTGACATGCTAGCTTTGTGAGATATGTTGGTGGACTAGTCACCTTTGTATGATAGTGTGTGATCCACATAAACTCATTGCCATGTGTTTCTCATATGATTCATTTTGCACATGGCATGTTGTTATTTTGGTATCCTTTTAGTTGGTATCTTTTGTTGTATAGTTCCTTTATACCTTGGTGACATGTTGCTAGCCTGAGTTTTTCATTCATATAATCATCATGTTGCAATGCTTTACTTCCTCACATCTGAGATCATCATTGCATTTTGTAGCATGACTTGAATTGTATCTTGCTTTTTGGGCTTGCTTTGTCTTTGGGTTGCATTTTGCTCGTTTGAGATTTCTCTTCCTTTTATTTTGTGAAGGAGCTTTCCATTTGCTTTTTTACACCTTTTTCTAGTTTTTCTAGGTGTCTTTGGTTGACGGGGAGCTCAGCTTTATTTAAGGGAGAGAAATTGCTCGAGTTGGTTTAAAAAGGAGAGGATCTTGCTTATAGCTTTTTGCATTGCATGAGTTTGTGAGTTTGCTGTGTTGCCACTTTGGTTGTGCATATCATGGGAGTTTGAGATTTGAACCTGAACCTTGGATTTGCATTTCAGTTGCACATTCCAAGGGGAGCTTGTAGTTGAACTTGGACCTTGGATTTGCATTTTGGTTGCACATTCCAAGGTGAGCTTGTAGGTTGAACTTGAACCTTGGATTTGCATTTTGGTTGCACATTCCAGGGGGGAGCTTTATGGTTATGCTTTGATCACGCTTGTGTATTGAGTTTGAGCTTGCCCATGTTTCTACCCAAAACCAGCTTGCAGACATTTTCACTAAACCACTTGACCAAGTTACCTTCACCCGCTTGCGAGGAGAACTTGGTGTGTGCGCGCTTTTCTGAGCTGAGTTTTGGAGGCTTCTGTTGTAGCACATGTACACTATTGTATTTGATTTGATTTTATCCATCTTTTGTATTTTGATGTATAGTTTTTATCTTTGCATCTTGTAATATATCATGCTGCATTTGTATCATATCTTAGGATGAGCTTCTCCTATATGCAGTGATTGCTACAACTTGTTGCTTTTTAGAGTTTTGGCAGGCTGGCTAGGGATTGATTGTAAGATTGGCTATGCTCTTGATGGTCTTGATACATATTCTTTTCAGATAGTCAAAGTTTTGAAGTAAAATGACAAACTGAACTTAAACTCTTTTCATCCATGAGTAAATGCCTTTGCATGTCATGTTTGAGCCGAAGTGGCTATATCTTGCTTAAGATCATGTTAGGGTATGATGTTCTTTTCAATTGGGTCAAAGACCTTTGTCATTGTGAATGTTAAGCCCATGCTTTATCTTGTGAAGGAGCATAAGCTTCTTTTTGTCGCAAAGACATTTCATGTACCAAGCTTAATTTGAAAAACTTGAAAAATGAGATGTTTATGCATGAAAGAAGAAAGATAAGAAAAAAGATACATATGAAGGAATTTATGCTCATGTCTCTATGCTTTCACCATTGCACACACTTGCACACATGGGTGCTAAGCAGTTGCATGTTGTTTGCCGGAGAAGTCTCCCTTAAGAAGTGAACACATGGCTCCGTCCTTTGACATGACATGAGATAAAACTTGGGCGTTTGTAATGATTTTTTGTTAAGAATGCTTGTCCTTGCATAATCTTGGTGAGATGAAGTTTATTTTTGCTTGAATGATCCATGTTTAGGACTTTGCTCATGTGGTGACATTTTTGATATAATTTGAACAACTTGATCATGGCTTTGTCAATTGGCTATATGTCTTTACCTTCTTGATGGCAATGCCCGTGTGACATGATGAACTATCTAGCTTGCCCTTTCTATAACTTGTAGCATTTTGTAGTGCTCATTGTATATTTGAGAAGCTTGTAGTTGCATCTTTTGCATTTTTTTGCCTTGATTTGTGCATTGTCAACAAGGGGGAGAATTTGTGGAATTTGTGGAGAGTCTATGAAGAATTTGATTGGGGAGAGTTTCTGATGGGTTTCTGAAGTAAGAACATTGCTAGACGCTTTTGAAAGCTTTTGAGGTTGAAATGGCATTTTTGCAAGCATTTTGTGTGAGACTTGCTTTTGTTTGTGCTTGGCACTGCCTTGGGCGGTTTAACCGCCCGCCATTGGCGGTCTAACCGCCCCTGTGCAGTGTGCACACGATTTATGGGATTTGAGCCATTTTCGACACATTTTTGGACGCACAAGTTCACTTGTTCAGGGGGAGTTTGCATCTATGCAGGGGGAGTGCTTTGAGTGTCCTGAAAAGTGATTTGGAGATTTGTGACTTGTGTTTTGTGCCTTGCTCTTTTGCCGATGGTGTTGAGCCCTTTTCGCTTCTTATTGAAGGGTCGGCGTTTTCTGACGCTTTCTCTTGCGAGTGACTTTGTTATCCGCTTGTTCTTGCTTTTTGTCACTTGCTTGAGCCTTGTTTTCTATTTCTTTTCTGTTTTCCTTTTATACCTATCGTGATTATGTGTGTGTTGTCAATGCACTCATCAAGGGGAAGATCGAGGACCGGGTGTGTCCAAGGACCGGTGGATGGTCGCTTCCTGGTGTGATGAGTGATTGACAACGTGGTGTGTACTGACGTTTGCCTTGGCTCAAGTATTGCAGGTGTAGAATGCGGCTTGATTGCATTGGTGTAGGTGAAGAACAGGCGCGAAATGTCTTAGCCATGGCGGCCTCCAAGGAATGGAGAGAAAAGTAGGCTTGGTTCGAGGGACCCGGTGGCCAGATGGATCAAGTGCGGTTCACATGGTGGCAAGAACGAGCAAGGCGGCGTGGATCCGGTGCAAGGTAACGGCTCACAACCGAAGCTCGTACGCGGACGTGAAGCCGGTGCAAGGTGGCGGCTAACAACCGAAGCTTGTACGCGGGGTTTGGTGATTTGGCCACAAAATCATCGGGAGGACGGTTTCTTGGTTTGGGCCTCAAAACCAAGCCCGAGGACTTCGCGCGGCGGTAACGGCCCATCAGGAGGAGCCGTGCATGTCAAGGAGCCTGGGCCGGAGGACATGCGGCGTGATCGCAAGGTTTGCGTCGGAGGGAAGCAAGCTTGCAGTGGAAGGTGTCCCAGCTGAAAAAAATATTTGCAGAAATGTCAAATTTGCCCCTAAGGGGTATTTTGTTGTTCGCTTCATGTAAGGGCGTTCTGGACATTTGCAGGGCGCCTATATATATGAGGAGGGGCTATTGTGGGCAGCCATCCCTTGGAGAGAGTAGGTGGTGGACATCTCAATTGTTTGTGAGAGGGTCTTTTCTAGGGTTAGAGTGGAAGAGAGAGGAGGGATCTTTGATTTGATCTTTTTGCCATTCTAGCTTTGTTTGTGCTAGCAAGTGGCATGTAACCGCACATGATGAAGTAATCCAAAGTTCAATTTCATGCCAAATTGATTCCTCCCGTTTGAATCTCGAATTTCTTATTTTCGGTATTTTTTGATGTATTTTTGAGGGATTTTTCGTTCGTGCGATTTGGCTGTGAAATTCGTGAAATTGATTGCGGGCTTTTGTTGCTAGGATCCTTGTGAGCAATCTTGATGTGATCCCCCTTCCAATCCCTCATGAATTTGGCTCGGATTCAAAGTTTTTCCCAAACCGGTTCTTGTGGAAGGCACTCAGTATTTACCAAAATTCGAGATGGATTGTTGATCTTTTCGAGACTTTCCTTTTGGATCTGTTAGGTCTTGTCAAGGTGCATCTATAGCCTAATTTTTATCTCAATCCGTGGCGTACTGAGAGAGATCAATTCGTTTGAAGTCCGACGTGTTCTTCGGTTTCCTTCTCTGTTCTTCCCGAGGTCGATCTCGATTGATTTGCAGGTCCTAGCGAGCGAACGGCAGCTCGTAGCGGGCGACATGGGCCAACAGCGGGGTGCAACGTGGCACAGGCGGCAGCTCGCGGAAGCAGCCCACTCGAGCGGGAGTAGCCCAGCTAACTTGCGCAGCGGCCAGAGACTGAGCAGCACATGACACGGAGGCCAGCTCTGCTGCTCGCGCGCGTACGACCGTACTTGGTCCAGCAAGCTACAGCGGCATCACCTCGTGCAGCAGGCACACGTGTGCACGCATACACTACTACACAAACCACTTTCTCAAACGGGCTATCACAACCGGTTTTGGCAAAACCGGTTGTGATAGGGCATCACAACCGGTTTTAAGTTAGGTGGGGCAAGCATACGTCAAAACCGGCTGTGATGACCCCTATCACAACCGGTTTTTTTACAAACCGGCTATGATAGTCTCCTAGCACATCACAGCCGGTTTTTCTTACAAACCGGCTGTGATGCCCCCCATCACAGCCAGTTTATTATTAAAACCGGCTATGATGTGCCTGTACAGTACAAAACCCTCTTTTCCCTCCCCTCCCTTCTTCTCCAACCCGACGCCCACCCCTCTCTCTACCATTTTTGCTCCCCTTTTTCACCAAATTGCTATCTAAAGGTTGGGTTTTTTTGAAGAATCACTCCATCAACCTTTTTTGAGGTGAGTAACTAGCTACCATTTCAATTTTGAGCATGTTTCATCCGCTAGATTTTGAAATTTGGCTTGAATTTGATGGAGGGGCTTTTGTTCCATTTTAGAGGGCATTTGTTGCCAAATTTGAATGGAGAAAGTGGGGTTTCATTGAAGAATCACTCCATCAACTTATTTTGAGGTGGATAACTAGCAACCATTTCAATTTTGAGCATGTTTCATCCACTAGATTTTGAATTTTGGCTTGAATTTGATGTAGGGGCTCTCTTGTACCATTTTAGAGGGGATTTCTTGCCAAATTTCAATGGAGAAAGTGGGATTTCTTTGAAGAATCACTCCATCAACTTTGGTTGAGGTTGGTAACTAGCAGCCATTTCAATTTTGAGCATGTTTCATCCACTAGATTTTGAAATTTGGCATGAATTTGATGTAGGGACTCTCTTGTTCCATTTTAGAGGGGATTTCTTGCCAAATTTTTCAATGGGGAAAGTGGGATTTCTTTGAAGAATCACTCCATCAACTTATTTTAAGGTGGGTAACTAGCAACCATTTCAATTTTGAGCATGTTTCATCCACTAGATTTTGAAATTTGGCATGAATTTGATGGAGGGGCTTTTGTTCCATTTTAGAGGTGATTTCTTGCCACATTTCAATGGAGAAAGTGGGGTTTCTTTGAAGAATAACTCCATCAACTTATTCTTGAGGTGGGTAATAACTAGCAACCATTTCAATTTTGAGCATGTTTCATCCACTATATTTTGAATTTTTGCATGAATTTTAGATGGACAACGATCGAGGCTGGATGTACAGGCCAGCGGCCAAAAGAGATGTCATATATATCAACGGCGTTGATTCATTTGTGAAGGTTGCGAAGGCTTACATCAACACGAGTGATGGATATGTTTACTGTCCATGCTATGACTGCAAAAACGAGAAATAGTTTCGTAATGTCGAGCAGATCCGGTATCATTTGTTGTCTAGGGGGTTCGTGGCAAACTACAAGATTTGGAATAAGCATGGTGAGGAAGGTGAGAATGAAACCACGCAGCAAACTACCCGAGAGAAGATTAGGGAAATATTTCACCAGCAGGCCGCACAGGGAGTGGAACTTGAAAATCAGTCAGAACCGGTCGAAGAAACATATATGGAAAACATCGATGAAACCTTCGCCGAGACATTAGCTGCGGACGATGTGGTTGATGGTCTTGACCAGATGATACATGATGCGGAGCCAGAATGCTTGGATGCAAAGAATCTGAAGAAGCTGGAGCAGATGAGAAAGGATGTCAAGACTCCGTTGTACAGCGGTTGTAGCATGTCGAAACTTGAAGCTGACCTCTTGCTACTGGAGATGAAGGCAACAAATTGATAGAACTGAAGTGCCCGATCTTTCGGTGAGTGGAGGATAATTTTGATTTGGTGGAAGTCGACCCTCACGATCCGACTACGACGAGCGAACCCAAAGCGCCAATGCAATCGCTGAACCAACTCCCTGTGGTTACCGACCCCGTTGCAATCAAGATCAGAACTTCCTGTACGCAATCAAAGAACGAACAAGAAAAAGAAGGCGAGCAATCTTAATATCACTCGAAGGTGGAGTTCTGAATCACACGAGGACAGCACGTATTTGTGCGTGTTCGGTGTAGCTAAAGCTAGATGTAAAACAAAACTCGAGGATGCTAATGACGGCTATAGGGTTTAATAGCACGGCCACAAGGGAGTTGGGGTCGTGCTACAACCCTAGGACGCATCCCTAATGGACCCAACTCGATACACGGCCCATTGGGCCAAAATAAGGTGGCGCAGCACCTTGGACAGAAAACAGTCCGACTCAAAATTATGATTGCGGCCACCTCGTTGAAGATATGAAGGTGAGTCCAGATCCATCTGAAAGTAGACTTGATAAACATTCCATCAAGTACTTGATCGCCCAAAACGGAGTCCGGATGAAGTCGTGGCGGCCGTCACAAGTTGATGTTCGTGCGCAGTCCGAATCCAGCCACATATCCTGCATTCTTTAGCACCATGACGTAGTTCAACTCTCTTGCACGAGCCCGAGTGATCGGCCCTGAAGGTGGTGCTTGGGGTGAAGGCGCTGCTGGTGTAGATGTACCGGTGATGTCCTCATCATCCTCCCCTTCTTGAACTGAAGTCATCCTCGACGGCAACTCCTCATCCTCGCCCGCATATGGTTTCAAATCTGCAACATTAAAACTAGTGGAAACACCAAACTCCGCAGGCAGGTCAAGGACATAAGCATTATCATTAATCTTGGTTAGCACTTTAAAAGGACCAGCAGCACGAGGCATTAATTTAGAACGACGCAAAGTAGGAAAACGATCCTTCCTCAAATGCAACCAAACCATATCAACAGGTTCAAAAGTAACATGTTTTCTTCCTTTACTACCAGCAACTTGATACTTAGCATTAGTAGCAGCAATGGTTTGTTGTGTTTGTTTATGTAGGTTAATCATATGGTCAACATGTTCAACGGCATCAATATGTGGGGCGTCCACAGCATCAAGCGAAAATAAATCAATAGGCGCTCGAGGAATATAACCATAAACAATCTGAAAAGGGCACATCTTTGTAGAAGAATGTGTTGCATGATTATAAGCAAACTCAACATGAGGTAAACAATCTTCCCAACAGTTCAGATTTTTATCCAAAATAGCCCTAAGCATAGTTGACAAAGTTCTATTGACCACTTCAGTTTGTCCATCAGTTTGTGGGTGACAAGTTGTGCTAAACAGCAATTTAGTGCCTAATTTGTTCCAAAGAGATCTCCAAAAGTGACTTAGAAACTTAGCATCACGATCAGACACAATTGTTTTAGGAACACCATGTAAACGAATAATCTTCCTAAAGAACAATTTAGCAACATTGCTAGCATCATCAGTTTTATGACAAGGAATGAAATGAGCCATTTTAGAGAATCTATCAACAACCACAAAAATGCTATCCCTCCCCTTCTTAGTTCTAGGCAATCCCAAAACAAAGTCCATAGAAATATCAAGCCAAGGTAAACTAGGGACAGGCAAAGGCATATACAAACCATGGTTGTTCAAACGTGACTTAGCCTTTTGACATGTAGTGCATCGTGCAACCAAGCGCTCAACATCAGGACGCATCCGAGGCCAAAAGAAGTGGGTGGCCAGCACCTCAAGCGTTTTGTAAACGCCAAAATGTCCCATTAGTCCGCCTCCATGAGCTTCCTGTAACAACAAAAGACGAACCGAGCTAGCTGGAATACACAGCTTGTTAGCGCGAAACAGGAACCCATCCTACATGTGAAATTTCCCCATGGTTTACCAGTCATACAATGTTTATAAGCATCTTTAAAATCATTATCATCAACATATTGATCCTTCATAGTGTGTAAACCAAAAATTTTAAAATCCAATTGTGACAGCATATTATATCGGCGAGACAAAGCATCAGCAATCACATTGTCCTTCCCGTTCTTGTGTTTAATGATGTAAGGAAAAGACTCAATGAATTCTACCCAATTAGCATGACGACGGTTCAGATTAGTTTGGGTACGAATATGTTTTAAAGCCTCATGATCAGAATGGATTATAAACTCACGATGCCAGAGATAGTGCTGCCACGTTTGCAAAGTACGCACTAAAGCATAAAGTTCTTTATCATAAGTAGAATATTTCAAACTAGCACCGCTTAATTTTTCACTGAAATAAGCAACCGGTTTTCCTTCTTGTAACAGAACAGCACCTAACCCAATACCACTGGCATCACATTCGAGCTCAAATATTTTACCAAAATCAGGCAATTGCAAAAGAGGAGCATGTGTTAACTTATCTTTCAATGTAGTGAAGGCGAGCTCCTGGGAATCAGTCCAAGTAAAAGGCACACCTTTCTTTGTAAGCTCATGTAGAGGTGCTGCAATAAAGCTAAAATCTCGTACGAATCGACGGTAGAAACCTGCAAGCCCAAGAAAACTCTGAATCTGCGTAACCGTCGTCGGTGTAGGCCATTCCCGAATTGCATCAATCTTGCTGCTATCCACCTCAATACCCTGTGGAGTAACAACATAACCAAGAAACGAAACACGTTGTGTGCAGAAGATGCATTTTTCCATGTTAGCAAACAAGTGAGCTGCACGCAACGCATTAAAAACAACACGCAAATGTTCGAAATGCTCTTCCATAGACTTGCTGTAAATCAAGATATCATCAAAATATACAACAACAAACAAACCTATGAAAGGCCTGAGGACTTCATTCATCAAACGCATAAAAGTGCTGGGAGCATTAGTCAAACCAAACGGCATAACCAATCATTCATATAAACCAAATTTAGTTTTAAAAGCCGTTTTCCATTCATCGCCCAATTTCATTCGAATCTGATGGTAACCACTACGCAAATCAATCTTAGTAAAAATAATGGCACCACTAAGCTCATCTAGCATATCATCAAGGCGTGGTATAGGATATCGATAACGAATAGTGTTGTTATTAATAGCACGACAATCTACACACATACGCCACGATCCATCCTTCTTTGGAACAAGTAACACTGGAACGGAGCAAGGACTAAGAGACTCACGAATGTACCCTTTGTCAAGCAACGCCTGGACCTGGCGCTGAATCTCTTTCGTCTCGTCGGGATTTGTGCGGTACGGGGCGCGATTCGGAAGCTGTGCGCCGGGAATGAAGTCGATCTGGTGCTCAATGCCACGAAGTGGAGGTAGTCCCGATGGTAAATCTTTGAGAAAAACATCAGCGTACTCCTGCAAAATGTTAGCAACCGCAGGGGGAATATCCAAAGATGGTACATCATCAAGTGAAACGAGCACACTAGAACATACAAGTGCATAACAAGGTAGCTCATCAACACAAAGATCAACAAAATCAGCACGTGTAGCAAATAAAACAGGCGCATTCAACTTGATTTCAGAAGGTGATGGTACAAGTTGTTTAGCATTTTTAGCGGCTCGAGCAAGGTCATCTTTAACAATTTGTTCAAGTGTCATGGGATGTATAATTATTTTCTGACCTTTAAACATGAGAGAATAATGATTCGAACGACCATGATGCAAGCTATCAGTATCATATTGCCAAGGTCTACCAAGTAACAAAGAACATGCCTCCATAGGAATAACATCACAATCAACAAAATCAGAATAGGCACCTATGGAGAACGGAACACGTACCGACTGTGTTACTTTAATCTTTCCACCATCATTAAGCCACTGAATATGATAGGGATGCGGATGCTTATGGGTGGGTAAGGACAACTTCTCTACCAGCGCTGTACTCGCCAAGTTGTTGCAGCTACCACTGTCAATGATGATGCGAATCGACCGCTCCTGCACAACACCCTTTGTATGGAAAAGAGTGTGTCGCTGATTTTTCTCTGGCGGGGCGACCTGTGTACTAAGAACACGCTGCACAACCAGACTTTCATACCTACCTGCGTCACTAGAAGTAGCATGGACCGTCTCATTATCTGCATGGTTAGTGGCAATCATAGTATGGTGAGGTTCATCGGAATCACTAGCAGAAGAGTACTCACCATCGTCACGTATGATCAAAGCACGGGTGTTGGGACAGTCCCGAATCATGTGCCCAAAGCCTTGGCAACGAAAACACCGAACATCTCGTGTACGTCCCGAGGAAGAAGCTGCGCCTGGTGTAGGTTTCGTCGAAGGTGCTGCAAGTTTCGTCGTCTTCTCACGCGGCATAGTGCTAGGTGTAGAAGGTGCTGGAGTGGAAGATGTAGAGCTGGACGACGGGCTTCTTCCTGCAAAAGGGTTAGTATATGTCTTCGAACGGCGTCCCTGCACTTCACGTTCAGCTTTGCAAGCATATTCAAATAACGTGGTCATATCATTATACTCCATATAATCAAGTATATCCTGAATTTCCCTGTTCAATCCACCACGAAATCGTGCCATGGCAGCATCATCCTGTTCAAATAAACCACAACGAATCATACCCTTTTGTAACTCTTGGTAATACTCCTCAACGGATCGTTGGCCTTGCTGGAATCGCTGCATGGTGTTAAGCAAATCTCAGGCATAATAAGAAGGAACAAAACGATGTCGCATAGCGGCTTTTAATTGAGCCCAAGTAGATGGAACATCAGTGGGATGTTTGAGTTTATATTCACGCCACCAAATTAAAGCAAACTCAGTAAATTCACTAATAGCAGCCTTAACTTGAGACGTAGCAGGGATATCATGACATGAAAATTTTTGTTCTACCTCTAACTCCCAATCAAGATATGCAGCAGGATCATACTTGCCATTAAAAGTAGGAATCTTAAATTTAATCTTCGCAAATGAATCATTAACCGGATTACGTACCACATGGCGGGCACGAGGTTGACGGTCTCCATCCTCATATTCCGTGTCACCACCATAGCCCTTCTGCAAGTCCGTGAGCGTCGCGTTCATCGTCGTGAGCGTCGTGTTCATCGCATCAAGCCGGGCCGTCAAGGCGTCAAATGTACACTTGGCGGCTGTCTGAGCAAGGTCCTGCTGGTCGAGACGCTCATTGGATGAAGAAAGCGCGGAATCAACCTTCTCGTGCAGCGTCTTTATGTCGTCTTTAAGTCCATCAAGGTCTGCCTGCATGCCTTGCAGCTTGGAGTCCATCTTGTCATCGTCTCCTGACATGGTTAGCGCAAACACAAGAAAACCAGATCCTACGACAACAAAGGTGTGGGTGGAAAGCTCCCAAAGATGCTGCGATCAAGTTCTTATCCGTTCTTACCAAGCAACAGGGGCGATCGCAGACAACAAGTGGCACCTGTGAAAGATTGGAGCAGCGATTGCCTGGAGAAACAAAAGTCTGCTCGTCGTAGGAATATGTGTAGTTCTGGGTAGGCTGCACTCAAGTCAAGGATTCGCACAATCAAACAATAAATGCAAAGCTGAATAATAGTGCTAAACACGTAACAAAGCTGCTGGTAACAAGTGCCACCCGCGATGGATCAAGGGAAGGCAACAAGGAAGTGGGCTGCAGAAACGGAAAATCTCTCGGGCCGCGTTACGCTGTGTAAACGGCGTTTTTTGGCCTCGAAACCGGGTTCACCTGGCACTACGTGACGTGCCCTGTATAGGAAATTTCGTAAGCTTTCCAGAAAAAAAAGAACGCTGAAATCGGAGATCCGAGCGAAAAGTTATGGCCGTTACAAAACGGGTGTTCGTAACGACACAAACCTGCCAAACGAAAAACCGAACTTTCCAAAAGCGAACTGCTCTTTCCTTTTTTTTAATTCTTTCCTTTGTCTTTCTTCTCAGAACTTTCCTTTTTTTCCTTTTTTCTTTCCTTTCTTTTTTTTTCCTTTTTTTTCTCTTTCCTGAAACAGAAACACGAAACCGAGTAGGGTTCGGTTGGATCGGCGGCGCGTGGAGTGCGGCTTGGGGAAAGAAAACGAAACCGAGTAGGGTTCGGTTGGAGGGGGTAACGACGCTGGTGGTGATGATGATTGCGGCGGCGGTGGTGCTGGTGGCGAGGTAGGACAGCGGCGGCGGTGGTGGAGATGGGAAGCGGCGGAAGCACAAAGTGACCAGCAACAAATTAACGCGAAGCACACAAATTCAACAACGCAAATTATTGAAAGAAAGTGCAAGGCGAAGAAAGGTTTTGGGACAATGGTCTAACCTGAATTTTTTTTTGGGTTTTGTGGACTGTAGGTAATGGAACAACACTCGATAAAAACTCACCGATCAACCTGGAAAGCTGATACCACTTGATAGAGCTGAAGTGCCCGATCTTTCGGTGAGTGGAGGATAATTTTGATTTGGTGGAAGTCGACCCTCACGATCCGACTACGACGAGCGAACCCGAAGCGCCAATGCAATCGCTGAACCAACTCCCTGTGGTTACCGACCTTGTTGCAATCAAGATCAGAACTTCCTGTACGCAATCAAAGAACGAACAAGAAAAAGAAGGCGAGCAATCTTAATATCACTCGAAGGTGGAGTTCTGAATCACACGAGGACAGCACGCATTTGTGCGTGTTCGGTGTAGCTAAAGCTAGATGTAAAACAAAACTCGAGGATGCTAATGATGGCTATAGGGTTTAATAGCATGGCCACAAGGGAGTTGGGGTCGTGCTACAACCCTAGGACGCGTCCCTAATGGACCCAACTCGATACACGGCCCATTGGGCCAAAATAAGGTGGCGCAGCACCTTGGACAGAAAACAGTCCGACTCAAAATGACGATTGCGGCCGCCTCGTTGAAGATATGAAGGTGAGTTCAGATCCATCTGAAAGTAGACTTGATAAACTTTCCATCAAGTACTTGATCGCCCAAAACGGAGTCCGGATGAAGTCGTGGCGGCCGTCACAAGTTGACGTTCGTGCGCAGTCCGAATCCAGCCACATATCCTTCATTCTTTAGCACCATGACGTAGTTCAACTCTCTTGCACGAACCCGAGTGATCGGCCCTGATGGTGGTGCTTGGGGTGAAGGTGCTGCTGGTGTAGATGTACCGGTGATGTCCTCATCACAAATGGTCTGTCAGACACGGGCTTCGACAATTTGCTGAATATTCTGGAGAAGATGCTTCCCATCCCTAATGGGTTGCCGAAGAACACATACCAAGCAAAGCAAATGATCTGTCCGATAGGGCTAGAAGTACAAAAAATACATGCATGCTCAAATGATTGCATCTTGTATCGTGGTGACTATAAAGACTTAGATGCATGCCCAGTGTGTGAAGCTTCAAGGTACAAGTCTGTATCAGCTATACATATGACCTGTGATCGAAATAAAAGAACACCCGCCAAAGTCGTCTGGTACTTTCCCGTGATTCCTCGATTGAAGCGTTTATTTGCAAACCCAAAGACAGCAAAGCTTATGCGTTGGCATGCAGAAGAGCGTCTAAACGATGGAAAGCTTAGACATCTGGCTGACGGTTCACAGTGGAGGGCTATCAATTATCATTTCAAGAAGAAATTTTCCAGTGAAATAAGGAACGTAAGGTTCGGCTTGAGTACTGATGGTATGAATCCTTTCAACATGATTAGCAGCAAACACAGCACCTGGCCTGTCACTCTTTGCATATACAACCTTCCACCTTGGCTTTGTATGAAACGGACGTATATTATGATGCCTTTGCTGATCGAAGGGCCAAAGCAGCCATTAAATGAAATCGATGTGTTTCTGGAGCCACTGGTTGATGATCTTGTGAACCTGTGGGATCATGGTGTCAAGGTTTGGGATGAGTACAAGAGAGAACACTTCACGTTGAAAGCATTGTTATTCGTAACAATCATAGACCTCCCCGGACTTGGTACCGTATCTGGCCAGGCTACCAAGGGCTATAATGGTTGTGTGGCTTGCATGGACGAGACCGACGCTAGATGGTTAAATAATAGCAGGAAGATGGTCTACTTGGGCCATCGTAGGTTCCTTCGCAGAGATCACCCATATCGGTGGAACAAGAAATCATTTGATGGGACAACTGAGGAGCGCTCAGCTCCGAGTTATCGCGATGGCCACGAGATCTTGAAAATAGTCAGCAAACTTAATGTGGTACATGGAAAAGGAAAAGGAAGTGTACCCGCACCAGCAGGTGCTTTATGGAAAAAGAAGTCTATACTCTTTAGACTTGAATATTGGGAATTCCTAACTATTCGCCACGCACTCGATGGCATGCACCTAACTAAAAATGTGACTGAGAGCACCCTCGAAACATTAATGGCCATGAAAAACAAAGGAAAAGATTCACAGGAAGTCCGTCTAGACCTAAAAGAATGGGGTGTGAGGCCTGAACTACATCCTATCATACAGTCTGATGGGAAAAAGAAGCTTCCAGTTGCTTCATGGACAGTCAATAATGACGAGAAAAAGATGATCTGTAAATTTTTCCATGAGCTAAAAGTGCCAACCGGCTACTCGGCCAACATCAGGAGGTTGGTCAACATAAAGGAGTCAAAATTCAACATGAGTTGCATGAAGGCCCATGACTGCCACGTTATCATGACACAACTGCTCCCTGTTGCATTAAGGGGTCTGCTGCCACCGAAGGTCAGGGATCCTATCATAAAGTTGTGCTCTTTCTTCAATGCAATATCACACAAAGTCATAGATCCAGCAACGCTAGACAAGCTTCAAGAAGACCTGATCCATACTATGACAAGGCTCGAGATGCATTTCCCACCGACATTTTGACATGTCAGAGCATCTGCTTGTTCACCTTGTTGCTCAGATAAAATCAATTGGTCCAATTTTCCCGCATAACATGTTTCCTTTCGAGAGGTTAAACAATGTGCTTAGGAAGTATGTTAGAAACAGATTCAGACCGAAGGCTAGCATGGCAAATGGATGGGAGACTGAGGAGGCAATTGAGTTTCGCACATACTATTTGGATCTGCCACGAGTCGGTGTGCCTGTATCACGCCATGAGGGAAGGCTGGCTGGGAGGGGGACGATCGGCCGGCATTCGAGCAGAATCGATGACCTTGATGCTTTCACGCAAGCACATTACACTGTTCTACAGCAAGCATCTGTAGTTTTGCCATATATTGAGATGCATATGCGAGAGCTACATAACCAGAACAGAGCCAGACAACAGCAGTGGATCGTGAAAAAACATAGACAATGCTTTGCCGACTGGTTAAGATTGAAATTGACTGTTGGTAAAACCGGTTCTCGTGAGCTAGATTTGTTGGTTATGGGACCATCAAGTACGTTGACAAAGTTCCAAGGATATGACATAAATGCATACTCATTCTACACAACAAAGCAAGATGAAAAAAGTGTCAACCAGAACAGTGGTGTTTGTATCGATGCTTATGACACCAATCAACAGTTGCAGACATACTACGGGATCATTGAAGAGATCTGGGAGCTAGATTACGGGCCCAACTTAAAGATACCTCTTTTCCGGTGCAAGTGGGTGAATCAAGTGGCAGTCTTCGAGGACAAGTATGGTATGACTGTTGTCGATCTTAAGAAGACAGGCTACAGAGACGAACCATTCGTCTGGGCGAAAGATGTAGTGCAAGTCTTCTATGCAAAGGACCTCGCTAATGATGGAAAACACGTTGTTCTTCAAGGAAAAAGGAAGATCGTCGGTGTCGAAGACTCAACCGAGGAAGAAGGGAACGGCTTCAACGACATGCCTCCTCTCGGGCCTGATGTCGACCTAACTGTGTTTGCAGAGAAAGATGATGAACTAGCTTACGTCCGACGCGATCATGACGAGGCCATCATCGTTAGTTGAATAATGCATACTTATGTACTATTTAGAGTTAATTAATTGCACTACTTTTACCTTATTTTTGTATTTAGAGTTAATGGCAACTTATATTTTGTGTAAGTATTTTTATATTTAGATTTTATTGCACTAATTAATTTTATGGCACACATCCCATGCTTTTTTATTTTAATATTTTTCTGTGTACATAATATTTTAAAATATTTGTAATATTCATCACAGCCGGTTTTTATTAAAAACCGGTTGTGAAAACTATCTTCACAGCCGGTTTTTAATAAGAACCGGCTGTGATGGTAGTTTTCTCAGCCGGTTTTTAATAAGAACCGGCTGTGAAGGTAGTTTTCATAGCCGGTTTTTGTTAAAAACCGGCTGTTATGCGGCACACAGCCCGAGGCAAAGCGACCAGCACTTATTGCTTGTGTCTGCTAGCTCACTCTCACGCCCGAGCTCACACTCAGACACTCTTGCTCGCTCTAGCTTATTCTCACGCTCGAGGCTAGCTCGCTCACTCGCTCTCTCACTCGCTCTCTCGATCATAACTCGGTCGTGCTCTCATCTGCTGCCAGCTTGCGAGCACCACAGCCCGGTCGACTAGCAAAGCTCAGGTATATACATCATATTCTCTCCTGCGATTTGTATTGTCGTACGTAATTCAGTTTTGGTAGATTATTTATTTTGCTAGCATATAGAACTAGCTAGAGTTAAATTTTTTCTCCTGTTAAATAGGAAAATATATAATGCCAAGAGAGCGGCAAGATCAAGTCGCGGTAGAATGTGTCCGCCGAACCCAACTATGTTCTCGGGAGGTCTGACTGCACCACCACCGAACCCTCCGGGACCGGTATATGAAGGGTTCATGCCAATTGTGGCTGAAAGATGCAGGGATTTGGTATATAATTTTTTAAGTGTTCATAATTATGTAAAGGGTTCATTGTGTCATCGTATTGATTCTTAACTAATTTTTAAATCAGGGGATTAATGCAATTGAATGGTTCAAAACTGTAATAACTGACATAAGTGGCTCTTGTCCTATGGTGGTAAGAGAGAGAAGTGGTATAAATCGTGGGAGATATACTGTTTCTCTTGCAATCGAAGCCAGAGTTTTGCGCGACCCACGTCGTGGTGAAAATTTTATTTTCCACGTGCAATCTGGACCCTTCACTCAAGAATTTGTTGCCACACGTGATGCTGTGAGAAAAGCCCTGCTACAAGTGGAAAATCATACAAGGCATTATTTTCCGAACTACAGTTTCTTCAAGCTCAAAGCACTAGAGATGAATGAGCCAGATGTGACACAGATGCCTAAAAGGATTTCCCCTGCTTATGAATCAGTTTACGTAAGTTAACTCTTATGCATATGTTGTTTTCACCACGATAATTTTCAATGTTTATCGTATAGGATGACTTGTATAATGGATTCCTGCACACAGAGACTGGTCTGAGTGAAGTGCTGCATCAGATCCTACAACACTTGGGCTACTCATTCGTACCACCACATTCATCTCGAGTAAATGGCGGTTTTCAATCATGTGTAACCTTGACTTCACCAGATATACCTCCAATTACAATATATGGTGAGACATTGGATGCGCCTTACAAGGCAACATGGCGTGCAGGAGCCTTAGTAAGGCCTTAATAATGCGTGTTGTAAGGCCTTAGTAATGCGTATTGTGCTATCAGTGTGATATTGTAAGAATTTAATAATGTGTGTGATTGTGTAAGACATGAATGGTGTGTGATGTAAGATTTGAATAATTTGAATGGTGTATGATGTAAGATTGATGTAAGAGTTGAATGTAGTGTGTGTTTGTGACAAACATGGTCCACTTTGTGGTTAATAACTTCAAATTACTACACTACAGCGAAACTACCGACTGCTACTAAAGCAATAGACGTGTCTCACATCATTCCAAACTACTTAGGCTTAGTGTGTACTTTGCACACACTCAAACATTTTTGAAAGTGTTCATACAGTATACATATTTTTAATGTGTGCTATACACTAAGTTAAGCCTAGTGCAGGAGTCTCAAATTTTTTCGAGTCTTATTCTATTTTCTATGAATTAAATGATTTTTAGGCTTTTAAAATGAAAAATATATCACAAATGGTTTCTGTTTAAAACCGGTTGTGATTCCACAATCACAACCGGTTTTAAACAGAAACCGGTTGTGATTTTGAGCATCACAAACGGTTTTAACCCAAAAACGGGTTGTGATGCCACCATCACAAACGGTTTTTGATTTAAAACCGGCTGTGATGCTTTTCCCCCAACTTGATATAGGCGCGCGGGTCTTTCGTGCCCAAAATTCTCAAGTCCCCGCGCGCGCTCCCCCCGCGCGCTCGTCGCCGCCGCTCCGCCGCCGCTTCCTCGACGCTCCGCCGCCCTGCTCGACCTCGACGCCGCGCTCTCCCTCGCCGCCGCGCTCCACCTCGCGGCCGCGCTCCCCCTCGCGGCCACGCTCCACCTCGACGCCGAAGGACCTCGCCGCGCTCCACCTTGACGCCGCGCTCCACCTCGCCGCCGCACTCCCCCTCGCCGCCGCGCTCCCCCTCGACGCCGCGCTCGCCACGCTCCACCTCGACGTCGCAGGGTGCTCGCCACGCTCCACCTCGACATCGCACGGCGCCCCCGCGCTCCACCACATCGCTGCTCCACCTGGACGCGCCTAGCAGTCCACCTCGACGCTGCTCCCCGCCCAACGCAGACCCTAGGTGAGCTCCGGATCCACCCCCTCAGCCACTGCACATGAGGTGTTTGATGAAATGTCTTGAAGCTGGATGTTCTAAAGATACAATTAGTTGCTTAAGTGTTTTTAGTATACGTGATGCAAACTTTATCCAGGATGTTGTTTGGGTTGGGTGGTGTTGCAAATTGTTGAAGAAGGTGAGAAAGGAACACAAGAAAGGGGTAAATTTTCTAAAAATTTTGGGCGCCTGGATGATATGGAAACACAGGAATGCCTGTGTATTTGAGGGGATTGCTCCCTCGGTCAGTTCCATCATGGGTGATCTCAGGGATGAGTATAGCCTTTGGTGCCTTGGCGGGGCTAAGAAGCTGCAAGGCTTGGGCGTTTTGGGTGTAATCTAGTTTCCTAGGTCTTGTTTTGGTCATGTTTTTACAAGGTTTAATAGGCTAGCTTTTTGTTATTTTGAACTTTTCTCTCATATTTAGTCCCTGTATGGGAGATGGGGGTTGTATGGGGACTTTTTTCTTTCTAATGCAATGAAATGTAGCTCTACTGCATTTCAGAAAAAAGAAAATTGCAATGACACAGTCAACACGAGCAAACAGAGTTATTAGTAAAAACTCATATATTCGACTATTTTGCCTAGTGGGGAAGGGATTCAATCGAGCATACTAGTAGTCCTCATTCAAATACTGCGAGATTGCTAACCTCCCAAAAGTGTTTTTGTAAGCGGTCAATGATTTCGGGAGCAACTGGAGGCCGCATGTGCGGCGCTCCACCTGTTCACGCAGAGTGCCCCTTCCCCACCTACCGAACTGCAGAGTGCCTCTTCCTCACCTACCGAACTGTTTACGTGTCGCGGCTCACGAGAGAGGATTTCAAAAAACAATTCGTAATTCATGAACCGAGTATCCAAATCAAATTTCGATTGCATAACTATATTTCTTATGATGAGATCTACAAAACTAGACCACACTTGACTATAATTTGATTAGATTTTGTTTGGAACATATTTTCACGAAGGGGAACAATTCTTTCAATGGCTGGAACAAATTCACCATGAACAGGTGCAATTGTTCCAATTTTGACGATAAAATGTTCCAATTTTTAAAAAAATTGTTCCAACAAAAAGAGCATCCAAACATAGCTGAGTGTGGTCTACTTTTAAAGATCTCATTGTAAAAAAATATAATGGTGCAATTAGAATTTGATTTGAACATTTATTAACTGAGGAGGAATAATTTTTTTTCACTTGCACCGTTCGCGACTGATGCATGTGGGGGGCTGCATGCTGGTGGGCCATGGCCTGCATGGCTGCATGCGGCAGGCAGCAGGTGGGTCAGGGGCTAAGCGCAGTGCGTGCTGCAGGCACGAGGGGGAGGTGTGCGTCAGAGTTGTTCCCGCCACATATGCGACATATAGCATCTGCGAATGATTTCTAGCTAGTATGTTAGGATTGGATGACTACCTAATTTACGGTGGACAGATTAGTTTGCTGGCAATTATACTTTTAGTGATTTTGTAAGACTATTGGGAAAGATACAAATTATGATAGAAAAACAATCAGACACTCATGGAAAAAAATACTACTACTAAAAATAATGTCAAGAAAGTTATTCGATTCTAAAGATACAATTAATTGCCCAGATGAAATTACATACTTAATGGTGTTATTTTCATGTTGGGCAAAAATTAGTTGCTTAAGTGTTTTTAATTTTAATTAAGCTCCTAAAATGGTTAAATTGAAGAAGACTATACTTGGTCAAATTTATAAATCAGAATCTTAGGTTGTAATCACTTTATGTAGGAAAAATGCGTCATTTCACACGGTTGAGAGCCCGTTTTGGCAAAGAGGACGCGAATGAAGCGGAGAATGCTGGTGCTCACCAGGATGGCGGAGATGATGGTGCTAACCACGCAGGAAGCCCTTCCGCGTACCTCAACCTAGACTTTGGTGCTGACGAGGTAGTTATTTTGCACATGCCTTTACTATCATTAGTTTGGTGCCATCAAAATTGATCTCATTAGTTTTGATCTCTGCACGTAGGAGCATGTTCAAAACAGGTCAGAGGTGACCGAATCATCAGAAAAACCTAAGGGCAAGCGAGGCCAAAGCAGGATGCCTCAAGGTCGTACAGTAATAAATGCGGTCGATGCATCCGGAGAGCCAGTAGATCCTATTACGGTCCAGGGCCCTTACAAGACGGCTATCGAAAATATAGTGAGAGACAATGTTCCGATAAAATATCAGAGCTGGAACGGAAAGGAGGATCCGACCTTGACAGTGCCGGATGACATCAAGGAGGTATGTTGGGAGAAGTTGTTGGAGTGCTTCAGCTACCCAAGTGACGAGGCGCGGGAAGTAGCGAAGAAAAAGGTCTTGAAGACAATGGGTGAGAGATTTAAGCAATTTAGGTGTGCACTATACAAGCATGTCAAGGCGGGAACCGAGCCAGACTGGGAACAATACCCAAGTCAAAGGGCTTACCGGGGTGACTTTGTTGCATACAAGAGTACTACTAAGGCCAAAGAAATGAGCCAGCAGAACACTGAAAATGCACTGAGTAACCCCCTCCCGCATAACTTGGGAACTCGTGGGATCGTGCGCAAGTTACCCCTATGGGATGCACAGTTTCAAGAGATGGAAAACAATGGTGTCGTGCCCGAGACCGTAGGTTGGGAGATGCGTGCTTTGATATTTGCTCTCTCCCATGGGAGTAGCCACGGTCCTGATGGAAAGCTTGTGTGCAAAGATAAACGTGCCGAACATGTGGTGAAACGGATCCAAGAAGTACGTGAGGAGGTTGCCTCAGGTGCTTTTGTTCCAGATAGGGAGAATGACGTGCTGAGCCGAGCCTTGGGAACCAAAGAGCATCCTGGCCGCGTATGAGGAATGGGGTTAGTTTCGTGGGAACTTGGCTTCGCTGAATATTTAGACTCGTACAGAAGTCGATCAAGGTCGAAAGCACAGCGAGAAGCAGTGGTTGACGATCTTATGCAGAAAGTTCGTGATGAAATGGATGCGAAGGAAGCAAAGTGGTGTGAAACGATTCGCGAGGAGATTCGTGGAGAGTTGCTTGAGCAAAGCCAGAGCCAGCGTCCTTTTGTTGCAGCTGAAGATGGCGGCGACAATGTCACTAGCCCAGTTGTGCTGCCTCGTAGCAGTTGCGGGAGTAACGCGCATCCTCCCGTAGAAGACCCCAAAAAAAGATTCCCGGTGGATGAGATCACTGAGCCAAAGGCTTGTAAGTTATATGTGATGTCTGGGTTTATCAAGACCAAGGTGGCCAATGGTCTAGCTCAGCCTACCGAGAAAAAGAGGTTTTGCATTGTCGAGAACTGCCGACCGGTTTTGCAAGAGTGACACTTGACGCACTTGTCAAGAAGAAATACGGTGTAGTTGAGTTGGAGATTCCAGGACAGGATGACAAGCTTAAGCTCAAGGATAACCTTGGATGCTTTGTGGCATGGCAGAAGCGCTACATATCCTTTGGTGATTCAGACTCGGAAGGATCGGACGACGACGATAACACTTTTCCATCAGAGAGGGTACCAAGTCAGCCTAGCCCTCAAATAGATCAGAGTCCGCCTCGGAATGAACCAAGTCCACCTCCAAGGAAAGAAACCCCCCCAAGGGAACCAACTCCTCCTCACAGGCCTGCGGCGAGGTCCTTGCTAAGTGCATTCCATGAAAGTCCGGTGAGGACCAGAGCATCGCAGAAGCGGCGAGCATGCAACTCAAGCCCGCCTAAGGTCAATCAGAAGAAAAAACTGGTGAGTGGAAGCATAACATCCCTGCTCCCTTTTAAGGACAAGGAGCCGCTACCCAAACATACTGTTGAGCACTTTCAAAAGTTGTGCATGGTTAAGCAAACAGGGAATAACGAACCGCCAAAGACAGACTTTGAGCGAATCACTTCTAAGAAGTCAATGTTGGATTTTAGCAAGCTAAAGCACCAACAGAAACTTGATGAGGAGAAAGCACGTAGGGCTCAAAATTGCAAGGATATGGCCATAACTGAGGAAGACTTGGACAGGTTAGAGAATGAAGATGGTCACCTCGTCTCTGCTCCCACAAAATTAGCTTGGATGTTTGAGCACGGGAAAGACCTAGTTTGTCCAGAAGAATTGGGTGGCCTACTGATGAAGATGAGGAATTTGCATGATTGGTACAAACGTCAATCCGGCATTTACTTCGGAGTGAGGTACCCAAAGGAATTCTTTGGCCAAATTATTGAAGGCAGTCCTCGTCATGACAGGTACCTCGAATACAAGTTTCTATTTCATTTGTACCAGCAAGATGCTCTCGATGTCAACATCCTCTTCCTGTGGTGCTTGTAAGTATTCTCACGTCTATTCTTTTCACTTCTCTTGCACAACACAATGCATTTTACAACTAGATCCTTTTGTAGGATGGAGTCCCACTTGTTAAAAGAGCGTGGGATTAAAGACATAGCCTTCTTGGACCCTGTAGCAGTAAACGAGAAGAACTTTGCAAATGTTGATACCCTGCATTATTTGTACAATGCTTTTTGCCTTCTGAAAATGAAGAACAGCATACTTCTACCGTACAACTTCCTGTAAGTGTGTTCTTAGTTACACAAGCTCTTTGCATTATCTAACCGTTGTTAGTCACACGGTAACAATGATCAACGTTCCAACCTTTGTTTACAGCAACCATTATGTTCTCTTGGATATTTGCATTCTTCAAAGTTCCATCAAGGTTTATGACTCAAAAGATAGGCCTCTTCATATCATTGATCCACTCATTGAAGTACTAAACATGTAAGTAGATACAAATCACTCTTTTGGATCAAAATTGATTGCATCTGCCTAATCACGTTCAATCTTTGAAATGTCGTGCAGGGCTTTCAAATTGTATTGCAAGAAGAGGGAAAACAAAGGGTTGCATAGACCCTTCGTCACAGATAAATTCATTGTGTCGCCTACAAAGTGGATTAAAAGGCAGCCTATGGGGAACAATCACTGCGGGTACTATGTCATGCACTACATCCACTGCTACACTGGCGATGACTTTAGCGCTCTAGAGAAACAGGTTTGTGGGAGTTTACTGCTTTATGTGAACCAAGCTAGCGTTCGTATCGTCTTTTACTTTC
Organism: Urochloa ruziziensis; assembly: GCA_015476505.1. Classification (NCBI taxonomy): domain Eukaryota; kingdom Viridiplantae; phylum Streptophyta; class Magnoliopsida; order Poales; family Poaceae; genus Urochloa; species Urochloa ruziziensis. The sequence continues at coordinate 4,160,495 of CM027126.1, read as the reverse complement.
TCAATAGTTGTAGCCATATGTTAATGCATTTTTGATTCACTAACTCATGTTCTTGCTTCACTAACTCATGTGCTTGCTTCGCTCTCACTCATGTTGCAGGAAGCCGAGGTTGGTGCGTCCGAGATGATTGCGACCGAGATAATTGCACTTTCAGAACAGCTTGTCGGGTTCATTCTCGAACATGTTATATCCGAAGATGGAGAATACAACATTATGAAGCCGTGAGAGTTGCCTGAACTTGTAATATATTTGACATGCACTCGTAGCGTAGCGGAACTTGATATGTATCTATTGAACTTGATGTGTATGAACTTGATGTAATAACGTTTAGATGGTTTCGTCGAAATGTTATATTTGAATGCATCGTGCTTTATATATGTGGGTCTGAATATGTGATTGATATTTGTGAAATATTTGATATATATGCGAAATATATTTGATATATGAAAAAAATGAAAAAATTAAAAAAAAAAGATCACAGCCGGTTCTAGGCTATGGCCGGCTGTGATAGGGGGACTATCACAGCCGGCCATAGTCTAGAACCGGCTGTGATACCCCCACCATCACAGCCGGTTCTAGACAAAAACCGGTTGTGATCACCCTCCTATCATAGCCGGTTTTGCATCACAGCCGGTTTTCAAAAACCGTCTGTGATGGGGGGTCATCACAGCCGGTTTTTGAAAACCGGCTGTGATGGGGGGACTATCACAGCCGCTTTATCACAGCCGCCCTCCAAAACTGGCTGTGATAAGGGTTTCGAACCGGCTGTGATAATGGTTTGTGTAGTAGTGATACAAGAAGCAGGTGACGCAAGCCCAGCGAGCAAGCAAGTGCTCGCGCGTGTCCAGGAACCAGCAGCAGGCCTGCACGGCATCCAGCCCAGGTTTGCAAATTCAATAGACAACAGGTACACCTCGATTAACAGACACTCAGCAGTGCAACTTATTTCCTTGTGCCTGTTCTGTTTGATTTAATAAGCTGCAGTTCGTTGGTTCAAATAGCAAGTCCTTTTTCATGCTACAGTGACACAATTGTTGATCCTTTTATTAATTTCTTATATGCTTGTTTGGCCGGCCATTTGAGTAGTCAATTAGTTTGAGATATTTGCTTGCTTCCCATAGTATCTTGCTTGTCAGCATATTTCTAGCTCTTCCTGGATACATGTAAAAGCCGAACGTTTGCCTGAGATAGTAGCTTTATTTTCTTGCCTTTGATATTTGCTGTTGTCTTTTGCTTGCTAGCTCTTGGGTTAGGAGAAGTATTTATTTGGTTATCACTTATGCTCCGTGACATGATTCTTTAAGCAAGCGATTAGCTTTTCAATTAGTGAGCCTTAATTTCAAGCCTTTTTATTTGGCTTCCGCATCGCTTTGAGCTTTCCTAACTCGTTCCTAAGGTGAGTTTGCCACGAGTTGGCTTGTGTCACCTTGACGGTTATAAGAGGGGTGTGTCGGGTCATAATTCGGACATAGGCCTTGTTCTTCTTTGAGGGGAAATTTTAAACGCTCCCATTCACCCCCCCCCCCCTTCTGGCCGCCCGTTTCGGTCCTACAATTGGTATCAGAGCCGGTTAAGGATCACTCTACCTTTATTGGCTTTCGGATTTGGTTTTCAAGATTTGAGCTTGCTTTTGACTAATCTTAACCGGTGCTTTGAGCTATGGCACCAAGCTCTTCTTCTTGTGTGTCTCTGTCCTCATGTGGAGAGAAGCGTGATGAGCTTAATGAAGGGATGGCGTTTATGCGTCTTTTGGAAGAAGTGCATCAAGAAGACGATTTTCGAAGCAAGCTTCACAAGATGAGTAGAAGTAAACTCTCTCAAGGTATAATTGATTTGTTCACTCTCCTTTGTGCTGATGGCGAGATCATAGTTGAGCTTAAGAAGAAAATTGACACGTTTGAACTTGATAATTCAAATGCTTCTTCTTCTTCATGCAAATCTTGTGATGCCTTGCATATTAAATTGGAGAAAAGTGTTAAGTTTGGTAATTGGCATGCTCAGGATGGTAGAAAATTACAAGATGAGTAGAAGTAAACTCATCCAAGGCTCCCATTCAACCCCCCTCCCCCCTCTGGTCGCCCATTTCGGTCCTACAAAAATAAATGTTGGAAAAATTTTAAAATTGAGAGAAAATCGTTGTTTAATTGTTCTTTAATATCACATCCTGAAATTGGAGAATTTCAGGGTGTGACACATCATCAAGACCCCTGCAGTCATGATATATCGATGACCATGATTACATCCAATGGGCGGCAGTTTGAACAAATCTGACGAAGGGATTAGTTTTCGCAGGGAGGACCCATGCGACCGGTTGATCCGGTCAATACAATATCAAGTTGATAGGATGAATTTAAAACCCTCGCCCTGCCCTCCCCTTTCACCAATCACGCAAGAAAGCCCTCCCCCTCCCCCTTCACCAAGGTCACAACAAAGCCCTACCCTCTGGCTTTTAATTCACCAATCTCGCAAGAAACGCCTCTCTTCTCCCCCATCACCAATCTCGCAAGAAACTCCTCCTCTTCCTCTTTCCCTGCTCCGGCATGCTCGCCGTCAAAGAAGAATCCCTCTCTGATGGCTACGGCGGCGCGGCACCGCCACCGGCCAAGCGGCCTCGCGGTCGCCCACCCAAGGCAAAGGCGAACTCCTCAGCGGCCCCTCCGGTGAAGTGCCGCCCCGGTCGCCCGCCCAAGGCGGGGAAGGAGATATCAGCGGCCTCTCCACCGGCCAAGCGCCCGCCCGGTGACCCGCCCAAGGGAAAGGAGTTTGCGGCAGCCTCTCCACCGGCCAAGCACCCTCCTACCCCCCCTCAGTCGCCTGCCCAAGGGAATGCAGGCGCGCAATGACTTCGAGGCCGGTACCAGCAAGAGGGGCGGCCGACCAAAGAAGTCAACGATCCAGATCATCGGCGACGACTCTAGCGGCGACGACTACTCCTCTGACTCCGGTGGCCACTCCAGTGCCCATGACTCCTCCGACTCGAAAGACGAAGGCGAGGATCCTCCATGCCACCACCAAGAAGCTAGGAAAGGCGAAGGCAATGATCACTTTTCTTGAACAAAAACTTGGTAATTAACGCCAAGTATGTTAGCTTTGTCTGAACCAGTTGCATTAATTTATCCTTATGAATTTGCTATTGAATCTAGCTATTTTTATCATGTGAACAGGCTTATTATTTGGTGAATCGGTCTTATTTGGTGTTCAATCTAGCTAATTTTTAATTTGTTGTTCAGTTTTGACAGTTGACTGCGTTTTGATTGAAAATATATTTAATCTCGCATGATTCAAATACCATGAGAATGCACGCACGACCGGTTGATCCCTTCGGGAGAATAGCACATCAATTGTATGAATTACGAGAAAACTCTAGGCATCCCCTTAGGCCTTGATGGTTTAGGGGTCAATTGGAGGGAACAAAGGGGAATGGATCTAGAATGAACACAAATTAAATAACTAGATTGAACAGGAAGCAGTGGCATCCCACTGCAACAATGACCAACTAAAACTACAACTAGAAATAGTCCCGTGTGAACTTAGCACAGGTGGACTGGTAGGTCGACGCAGGGCCAGGACGGGCATCGACGACGATGGCGGGGGTACGGAGGCGCGATCTCACATCCACCCTTCGTTCCGGGCAAGGACTCGATGCCGGCTCCACTTCTTTGGGTTGTCTTCCTTGAGGCGACCAGAGTTTGCCAGCCCCTTCACGTGGTTCTTGATGTCAGTAATGTTCTTCCACCGGTCTGCCTTCTTCCCAAGGCAGACGGGGCAGAACCAGGCGCTATAGCAGAGGCAATAGCGGACACGCAGTGCATCATGTCGGGGGACTGGTACCACGTAGCTATGGTACTTGTCGTCCAACTCATCTGTGTCCATGTAGGAGTCCCCTGATTCTGACTCCGAGGATGACGAAGAAGCCGTCCCTACCGCCAGAGGCAGGGAATGCCCTGGGGAGGCCGGCAACACAGCGGTCGGTGCGCGGTGATCATCCGTGGCCGGTTGCGACTGCACGATCTCGGCATCAAGATTCAGGTCGAAGGCGTGGCAGTGGTTTGATGCAGAGCGCAATGAGACACCGATGTCGTTGGTGTCATGGGCGTGAGAGCCCGACTCGAAGGAGGCGGAGCCACCGCCGGTGATGGAGAAGGACCACCGTTTCATGTTGGCTTCGACGAGCGAGCTGCAGGGGTGAACTGGCGAGAGTGAGTATGGTAACTGGCGTGGACGAGCGAGCACGATATTGTTGGGGAATGTGGCGATTTTATAGGAGGTTTGTTGCCTTCCTCTATGCTGTGCAAAGGCTCCTTCTCTGGTAAGCTCAGATCTCTTGATTCTCCGAGATGTGCAAAGGCTCCTTCTCATGGAAGCTCATCTGGCTTATCCGAGAAGGGCAAACGCTCCTTCTCTGAGATGCTGCTAGCGTGTACTGCAAATGCTTCTTCTATGGTTAGTGGCTGAACATGGTGTAATACATGAGACCAGATGATTTGGTGGGTGGCCACTGCACCGTATCGTATTTGTTTGGCGTATCCTTTGAATACAGCAGCATACTTTTTCAATTTTGAAAGTTGACTGCATTTGAATTGAAAAGATATTGAATCTAGCTTGATTGTATACGCACTTTGCAAAAAAATCAAAGCATTTCGTGGTTGTACGAGGGAGAAAGACCAATTCGAATTAAAAAACAGAGACTAAAAGGAGAAACAGTCGTGTTCACTAGTAAACCCCTCATACATGTGGACAGTAACAATTCCGACTTGTGGGCTCCGTGGGCCAGTGAAACACAGCGTCAGAAATTCTAATCCGACGCCCGCGGCCACGTCTGGCAGGCCCGAAAAAATTTTAGGGAAATCTCCGTTGTACCCTCATGAAAATTCACACCACTACAGATCCATCAAGGCCATTGTAGGCAAACTGTCTGAGCCCCTGACATATCCCTTGTGGCTTCTCTCTCTCAAGCAGATCTGCCATTCCCCTCCACCTCTGCTCCGCCTAAACCTCTGCCGTAGGCCTCCCCACCGGAGCTTCAACCTCGCCGACGAACACTGCCGCAGGGCATCTGCTTTCCTGGAGTACAGTCGAACCTCATCTCCTTCCCCTGCGAGGACTACCCCTGCAAGGATCTTGAAGGACCGAAGACCAGAGAGGGGGGGAAGGGGAGTGAATGGGAGCCGATAAAAATTCTTCTCTTTGCTATGGATCCAGCTTTTCTCCCAACTCAACTCCAAATCCTCACAACACGATCTTGTCAAGATCACGTAGCCACTGAGATGCTACTAACCCTAGGAACAAGATCAAAGCAGCGGAATACGAATCAAGCAAATTGAACCTAAATCAAAACCAAAATAGCACCTCTCGGGTAGGAGCGTGTGGCAGAACCACCCAATTAACCCGGCTTAAGTGTGCTAAACATCGCATTAAACACGATCAGACACTTAAATCGAATTAATCGATAGTCTGTCGGGTCAAGCCCGATGCAACCACGAACAGTTACCTCGATCGAAACGAGTCATGCAAATACCCCTCGAAGGAGGGTCCCAGAGATTACAACAATCCACAATTATTTGAAGGTCCCACTTGAGGTACTTTATTACAAACCAGTTCAAATGCATAAAGTAACAATTGTCTCAGAGTTTTGAAAAGCAGCGGAAATAAACTATTTATTCGAAAGTGGTAGTAACATCACGTGAAGCCGTCTTGACATCACTTAGAAGCATCCTCGTCCCAAACAACAGTTCAACCAGGAGGAAGGGTGGTTGGCCAGGTAAGACCTGCAACCATCTCCTCAAGAGCACTACCTGAAAAACAATTCAACAAGCAAGGCTGAGTATACTAATACTCAGCAAGACTTAACCGTCGGGTGAAAACTACATCACCAACTCCTAGACATGCAAGGCTTTTGGCTGGTGGGTTTGTTTTGCCAAAGAGCGACTAGGAGTGGGTCCTTGCTTTCAAAATTTTAGCATCAAGTTCTAGTTCAAATTAACCATTCTAGGTAAGCAACCTACATTAACCAAGCAAGTGGAGCAAGCAATTAAGCAAGCATCAAATTTCTTTCCATCGTCATGTTCCACTTCTTACTCTATGCGGCACAGAGGTTAAGTAGTCTCATTAGCTGCGAGAAACAGACAGTTCGAACTGATTTTAACCTTGCAAGGTGGATACTAAACACACGGAAAAGCATCAACCCCGAGGGTCAACACTAACCAGGCCGTTCCCATGTCTTCCGGGTTTGTTAATCCGAGCCCACTCCCCTTGGACACAAGCCTTAGCCGGTCATACTTCGCGGCCGTAGCCGGCCGGCCTCGGTCTTATGTTAAATCCCAGGGAAAGTGAGAGAAGGCCACACCCCCTTCCGAACATGTACTAAACTTACCGGTCCCATGTCCAAACAAGTGCTTAGTGCTTTCAAACACTTAACCAGCAGTACCGTACCTTTCGTCCTTAACCAATTTTAGCATACACAGACGGGGCATCTACATGACAAAAATCCCCGTCCGTCCTCCTTATGATTCCAACATAAGTAAAGCAGTTGATTCCTATATCTCTCGAGTGACAGGAAATCACTCGACTTTTACTGGGTCCTTATAGCGTGGCAGCTATCGTCCTATCATACTAGTATTGCAAAGCATAGGTACCTAGGATCATGCAATTAAGGTTTCAATTCAACTCCTGAAACGTAAATGCATAAGCATAAACTTAACAAAACATAGTTGCATGAATTTCAAAACATAGGACATGGTCCGGGGCTTGCCTTAATCCTGAGCTAGGTTAGTATTGGCCCTTCCGAACTTGGTTCGGGTCTTGACTTGCTTGCGACGACGTTCGGCTCCTCCTCGAGCAGTACTTCTCCTTGCGTCAGGATCAGCTCGTCCTTTCCGTCAGTGAGAGTCGTTCCTATACAAAATGCAATGCATAAGGAATGATGTTATATCGAGCATCGCGTTTCACACGATAAGCCCAGGGTGTATTGAGTGACACATTTACCAGGACAATTTTTGTCTGACCTTCCCATTCTTTAATTAAGTTTGCAGTTACTCATTAAAATACTTGGGGGTGGGTGATGGTGATTGTGTGCACATATAAAATTATTTGATTTGATTTCAGCACAAAATAGCATGGGTGTGTGAAGTGAGGTATTTAACTTGTTTAAATAACTTAAAGAGGTGACTTAACATTATTTAGCCTTTTAAGCAAAGTAACTTCAACAATTTATTCTGGCAGTTTGGTTCATGATTTTAATGTGAGAAAATTACAGCATGCTCTTGGTGGTTTACTTGATTTACTGACCAAAAACTAGGCCAACATCATGCATATATTTTCCACAATGAATCAAACAAGAATAGCATACTAACATCAGGAATAAATCCTAATAAATCACACTGTCATCAATTGATCCTTAGAAAATTACCAGAGCCTACCCTAGTCTAATCAAGATGACATGCCAAAGGGTAGCTTCAAAAGATCACAAGATCATGCTGTTTGAATTAACCAAAATTAAAATGTTATTATTTAAAATAGCAAGCTAGCCAGGTTAAACTGTGTTCAAACATTTATCTCGGATACAACATGATATACACAAGCAACTGCAAAAAGTTGAAATTTAATTACTGAACATATTAATTAATAAAATTCATAGATCCAAATGTGTGCTGACAGCTTAAACAATTCCTAAATCAAAATCTAGTGTGCAACTTTGTGCCATCTTTTTACAGGAGCCTAAACATTGCATCAGCTACAACACACCCAAAAATTAGCGCAAACAAAGCAGTAGATCTTAAACTATGCACAAATTTAAGTTTGAACAGATTTGAACATAGTTTGAAATCTAAGCAGAAAACACCTATATATGCTTTCTATAAAAGATAGAACACATCACCAGGAGATCAATAAAATTTAGTTTGCATTTTTCTGGTTTTCCTATGATTTTTAATCGATTTTAGAAGTTCACGGATTTGACTCAAAAACTAGAGCTCGACTTTCATAGATAGGCCCTCGGACTTTCGCAGAAAGGACCCTGAAGAGAATCTAATCGTTACAATGTGGTCCCTGGGCGGTCCAGTGATGCTCTGGCCTAAATTTCGGCGAGGTGAGGGCCGGACTTGGCCGGGGAAGGGCACAGGGAGGGTCAGGGGATCACCTGCGACCGATTTGAGGTATCACTTGAGGTCGGGGAAGGCCGGGAGGAGGCTCGCCGTGGCGGAGTATATCACAGAGTGCTCCTGCTCCAGCTTCGGCGTGACTGGTGGGGGAGGCGCTCGGCCGTGGGCTCGTGCGGGCGGAGTAGAGCGAGGGGGAGGCACTGGCGAGCTTAGACAGTGACTGGGAGAAGAGGACGCGGTGGTAGCCGAGTAGCCTAGCGGCAGAGCGGGACGGCGAGAGGCATCGGGGTGCTCGGGCTCGGCCCCTTTTATAGGCAGCGAGGCAAGGTTCGGGCGGAGGTCCTGGAGTTCCGAAGCTCCACGTGGAGGGGTTCGGGGGGCGCGGCTTGGCGTCCACGGCAGGGGGGTCGCCGGTCGATCGGGACATCGGGGTGCAGGGAACCGGGCACGGCGCGGGGATTGGGCGGATGGGCTCTGCGCGTGCCATGCTGTCAGGGCACGAGGTGGTCGGGTGGAACAGCGCCAGGACGCGCAGGATGCCGGCCGGTCGGCGGCGACCACGTGGCGGCGGCGGGGCGGCGCTACTGTTCTAGTCGGGAACAGTGGGGGACAGGCACGGCCGGTCGGGACGGGCCGTGGACATCAACGTCTGGGTCAGGAGAGCGGTGCCACGTGGTGGTGGGCGCTGTCGGGCACGAACGCGCGGTGAACGCGAGTGCCGCTGCGCCCCCGTCATTTCATCGAACACATAACAGGCGCATGTTCACACGAGTTGTTCTCCAAATTTTTGAGCTGAACTCGAAATCCTTCAAATACAAAAGTTGTGTCCCACAGTGTAGGCTACAACTTTTGCATAGGGCGACCATAGAAAAAGTAGATAGATCAGCAGGAAATTGGAGGAGAAAACGGGTGAACTTCGGTGCCAGCCAGCCGTGAACTTCCGGGGTTTGACTGACTTCGGCTGAGCTTTTAGGCATGCTACACTCAAAATTTCATCGAGCTCCAATTGACAAAATTGTGTCCTAGGAAAATGTGAACAACTTTTGTATTGGCGCATTTTTTAGTTCTTAAGTTAAAATTCAAATTTGAACCATGCCAACCGAGAAAGATCAAAGTTCACCGAGTTGCACATGAATTCATTCGACTTAACTCTCTTCCCAAGCAAATTTGAAATGCTTAGGGTGTGAATACTTGATGTAGAACATGACCAAGGGCAAGTCCAAACATCAATGATTCAATTTAGGAAGAAGTTCATGAAATGTTGTACACAAAATTACAAATGGCAAGCCTCACTTTTGGGAAGAACTACTGCTGTCCAGACTTAGAAAAATTCTAAGTGTAGGCTGAAAAACTGGTTGACTTGCTGTTTGACCATGATTTAGAGCATCTTTCACTCAAAATTTTGAAAACCACCAATGGACAAAGTTGCTCCTTATAAAATTTGGGACAACTCTCTTATTGACAGATTTTCAAGTTATTAAGCGGAATTTTGAATTCAAATCAATTCAAGCTCTAAAGGTTCGGTGCATGGAATTTTTAATCCATTATTTCATGCGTTGACTTTGGTCATAACCACAAGTTTAATTGTCCATTAAGCCTTAATGAGGTGATTAGACATCGGAGATGTCACAACCTACCCCCCTTAAAAAGACCCGAGATTCAGGTAGATTAAGGCTAGAAAAAGTATATGTACCCTTTATGACTTGCATTTGCTCGAGCTTGTTGGTGCTAGGTACCTGCTCATCTTGGTCAGGTAAAATCTCCTCCTTCGTGTATTGGCTGTTGGATACTTGCTTCTTCCTTGGGAGCTGAGGGCAGGCACAGGTAAGGTGACCGGATTGATCACAGTTGTCGCAGTCTTGGGTATTGCGGTGATCTATCATATGACTTGCTAGTCGTACGAGCAGGCCACTAGACTTCTTCTTTGTCCTTAAGATACTCGTAATGTATTCAGCCCACTCTGCTGGGTGTGTTGTAGAGTCCTTGTTCCTTGGGTCATTCCATGTGCTAGATGGGCAACTCCAAACATAATGACCATACCCTCCGCATTTAAAACAGGCATGGCAACGTGAACCATAACTCTTTCTCTTTGTTTTTGCCAGCCCTTCGATGGGCAAGGGGTTGTGAAATCAGGTGAGCAGTTCCTCCTTGGTGTTCTGGCTTCCTTGCCTTCTACCTTGTGGACAAAATTCCTTGCAGGTGATTTCCTATCCACTTACGTCCATGCTCGGCAACTCTGTTTTGTGCTTCCTAGGCCTTACTTCATCTCTCGCAAGTCCTAGAGGTCGTCTCGAGGGCGGTAGAAGGGATGCTGAGTCAAGTTGGGAGGAATCTGAAGATTGTTGTCCAAGAGTGTGGCAGTGGCCAAAAGATTGAGTAGACGGGCTTGGTCGGCTATAGAATTGGTTATCGCTTGAGAGAGGCTGATAAGCAAACTGTTTGAGGGCAACTCATGTTGATGATCTTGGATAACATTTTGTACTATCTGATTCAGCATCAAGCTTTGTCCTTCCATCAACTTGATTGTCGTAGCTACTTGGTCAGCCACTAGGGATGAGTGGGTTGAGTAATGTCCAAGGGGCTCGGGAGTCCTCGAGTCTTTAGTAGTGGGAGTCATCGTCCTGTAGTTAAGTTCTAATTAGCCACATAGATATGATTCCAAATTGCAAACTGTAAGGAGCCATAAAGAAGAAACACAACAAGAGAGAGTTGCGACATAAGGGAATTAGGCCACAGTTTTGATTCTTGGCTTTCCTTTAACCACCTAGCTAGGTACATCCGTAAGTGTTAATAGCCTATACGGAACTTCCTCCAACTTCTGCCATTTTCCTTTGGAACCAAGAATTAGCTCATTCAACCAAGGGAACACAAGTAAGGTGTGGGGCTGAAAAGTTCCTCGAGATGACTTGCTTCGAGTGTGAGAGGTCTTTCGTCCTTTATTAGAAGTCCTTATTTGATCCGACATTACCACTATCCTGAAGGAAACACCAAGGCTAGTCTCCTGTATATGACTGACGGTGGAAAGCCTTCATTCTGCTATGGGGCGAATCGTTCTTGCTTGCGAGATCTGTTTAGATTAGAACTCGATTGGAACCTTTCGCTATTCTTCATCGTTCTTGATCTTTCCGTTGTACTAAAACTAGTGCAACTCCTGAAATTCCCTGGCAAAAAGGATACTGAGCAATCCATAGGTCAGTGGGATTTGCAGCGACATTAAACCAAGTCAGATACCTCCATGATGAAGAGAGGTGGAACAAGATAGATACGTAATGGTAGAACAAGGTGCCCAAAACATTCCCAAGTGGAAGTTTGCATTGAGGAGAAGGCAAGGTGGGTGAGAAAAGTTCACGGGAGATCACAAGGCAATCTTGAATGTACAAGGTGATGATCGTCGGAGAAAATAGGTTTAAGTGAGATTTTCAGATCGTCAAAGCTCAAAGTTTACCCCCATTAAAGAAGTGTTGGTAGGAGGAAAACATGGTTAACGGCTTAATGCAAGGATTTCGTAGATGAATGCTTGCATGACAAGAAAGCAAAGAGGCATGTCACGACTCGAGGTTCACAGGTTACGTTGGTAAAGTGCTAATGCACCGAGGAGTAATGTAGCTGCCATGATGCAAGGTACATGTGAAGGATCCATGCATCTACGAGTGGCGTATGGTATGATGCCAACTTGATGATGCACATGATATGGTGCACATGGTATGATGCGCAAATGATGGTGCATATGACGTATGTCCCTGATGAGGTGTATGCTGCATGATGCACATGCATATGAGCGGATGGTGCATATGCTTATGAGCGAATGACGCACATGCGCATGAGTGGGTGATGCACATGCACATGCTTGGATGCATATTAGCATGCCTTACGTTACACACTAAACGTGTCATTAGTTAGGAGAGGTCACCAAGATGGGGGCACATATTCGGGTCGCAGCATAGAGGTTCTGGTGAAGTCGCATTCATTTACCGAGATACCAGTGTGCTCCTAGTAGGAATTTATGTGGCCGTCGCACACACAACAACCTTAGGTTCCGACACGGCACCATAGGTTAGGGAATACTTCTTCATGAGAGAAAAAAAGGGACAACAACCCGAATATCAAAAGAGATGGGGGTGACAGAAGTCAGCGGCAAGTCAGGTTGCGCACGGTGTCAGCATGCAACAGAACATGAGGTGCAGTCATACAATGCAATGAGATGCTCATGCATACCGAACCATGGGATGCAGGTGATGAATATTGCAACGATGCTCATGTATGTCTAACCAATGCTTGTGGGATAACAAGGGTGAGACAAGGTTTATACGTCGAACAAGAGACCCATCCAAGTGAAAAAGACGTCACATTGGAGGTAACACCAGGATTTATCAAGGAACGATGGATACGATATGGAGCAAACGGAAAGGGGTGCAATGGCAGGAAAGAATCAACTGGCCATTGCAAAAAGGAGTGAGTACACCTAGCTAATCGAAGAGGGTAGGTGTACTTGAGGTGCATGACAGAAATTTATCTATGCTTCTCATAGCTACTAAAAAGGAGCCATCTGATATGTAGAGGCTTGCGAAAGGACTGGTAACGGACATCTAGTTAACTAGAGGGGTTACGTCATACAAACTTCTATGGTCAACATTCCAAAAGCTTCGGGGCAGCACTTCATGTCTCACACCTTTTAAGTTAACGTCCAAAAAGAACTCAACTTCGTTAAAAGGATTTGATCCGGTGAGGTATCCTTTGCTGTAACATCTTTCATCTCGTTCCAACTACATCATCTTCAAAATCCAAATTTCTTCCATGGTTGTTGCTCGGAACCAATTGGAATCGGTGTGTTGCTTCCATTCCTTGCAATTTAATTCACATAATTGCTGCATGATTTTAAACTCGTTTACAAGGTAAACAAGGAATTCGTGCGTGAAGGCAATAAGAATCAATCGCAGGAAGTTTTCTCTGCAGCAAGGTTGTTACAAAAGAAAATTCATAACTCTTGGTTGACATGTGCAAACTTTGTGAATTTTTGCCAGCAGCTAGGAAATTTGTTGAGCTACAACTTTCGTTTATAACTCCTAGTCAGATTCGGACTCTAGCTAGGCCGAAAAATTGAAAACTCGCGTCTCTGTCTCTGCTATTTTCAGAATGGCTGAGGCTCACTAAAACATGCATAACTTCCTAAATTCTCAACCAATGGAGCTGAAATTTTGCGAGCACCACCCTTATGAAATTTCTTACAACTTTAGTATTCAGATCAGGACCATATTCGAACTTTAACTAGGTCAAAACATTCAATGTTTGCCTCTCTGCTTTTGCTGATTTCAGGATGGTTGAGGGTCACAAAAATCTTCGTATCTTGTGACTTACTAGCTCAAGGGAGCTGAAATTTTCGTGAGTGACTTCCTTGTGAAATGACTCGCAACTTTGGGCATCCTTTGCTAAATCTAGAAATGAAAGATTCAAGTATTAAAAACTTGGATTAGATTCCGCCGTCAAGGTTCAGCGATTACCACCACGTATAGTGACAGACTTTAGGATCAACTCTTACCCTAAGTGATAACACCTTTCCATGATACTCCAAGGATTCATTCAAAATTAACTTTACAACCGCCTATTACATCACTAACCATCACTAGGAGCGATGCAATGGTTGATCTTTATCGTCGCAAATCCTCAGATAGAGACTGGTGCCTGGCTGCCATATACTCTCGTCCAATATTTTCAAGATGCTTCTTGTATCCCAAGTATTACAGCACGTCCCACAAAAGAGAAGGTAACTCGTCTTCTTAGAGGCACTCTGAGTGGGTCCAATCTTCAACATCCATATAAACAATCATGGGTTCGACCATCTGAAGAAGACGAACAAGAAAGGCTCGATAAACAACGGCGTACGAGGGGACGAGGCTCTGGGCAGCGAAGAAAAACGGGTAGAACTCTCAAACGACACAACTAAAACCCCCCAAAATTTACCAGATTGAACTTAAGGTTATTACCCACAAGTTTGGTATTCAGAGGTTGGTTTGGTTTTGAGTTTAAGGTGAGTAAAACACTCGATTTTGAATTTTCTGTCTGCAAAATTTTTCCAGCAAACAGGGAGCTCTTGTTTCAAGCATAACTCCAGTTTTACTTGTCCAAAAATCTTGAAATTTTTACAGCAGCTTGGTTACAAAATTAAGAACAACTTTTATTTAGGGTGCCCAGCCAACTGAGATGTTTTAATGATCCGAAAAAAATTCAGACCAGCAGAGAACACATATTTGACAGATTGTCAGGAGTTTGTGAGATTTACGATTTTTATTTCCTTTTTGCCTCAAGTTGTCTTAACAATTTTTAAGGTGGTTAACATGATGCAAAAGAACTAAAATCGTCCTCACAAATACCAAGAAGCCTTGGTGTACGTAGTTAGTTGCCGGTGGCGAGGCACAATATACGTCTCTCCCTATAATAGCTAGTCGTCACTCAGACCAACAGAACGTAAACGAACAGAGTTAGTGTACCTGCAAGAAAACCATGAACCTTCCGTGCCAGCACGTTACGGAAGTGTCCCCATTTGTTACCGTTCATTTATAAAAATGGTATCCATACGTTCAACACTGCATGGACAGTGCATCTAGTCTAGGCCGTACGCTCATTTTGAATAGAGCACACAACCCTTCGCATAACTCGTGATGCGGCATCATGCACACGTCTCGAACGTGGCGAACAACCAGGATGATAGGCTCATTGGAATTAGAACCATACCATCAAGACCTTGCGCACATATCAAAACATGTGGTGACTCATGCACAACCGTAATGATAGGTTCCTTGGAATGGATATCCTATCACCCTTTGCACGCGGGGCACGGAAACCAGCGCATGTATTAAACATGTGGGCAAGGGTGTGCTGGGCAAGTTAGTCAAATATACCATAATTAGCAAGCCATCTGAAACAACCTGAAATTCCCTCTAGGGCTTCACGGTCTAGTTAATCCTTAGCGATCCAACAAGTTTTCGCAAAGCATTAGTTTGTCAAATTTTATTGTAAAACAAGTGTATCAGGACCGTGTGAACCTCTGGTGCACAACTTTTCGCTCTGATACCAGCTGTGGCAGAACCACCCAATTAACCCGGCTTAAGTGTGCTAAACATCGCATTAAACGCGATCAGACACTTAAATAGAATTAAACGATAGTATTTCGGGTCAAGCCCGATGCAACCACGAACAGTTACCTCGATCGAAACGAGTCATGCAAATACTCCCTCGAAGGAGGGTCCCAGAGATTACAACAATCCACAATTATTTAAAGGTCTCACTTGAGGTACTTTATTACAAACCAGTTCAAATGCATAAAGTAACAATTGTCTCAGAGTTTTGAAAAGCAGCGAAAATAAACTATTTATTCAAAAGCGGTAGTAACATCACGTGAAGCCGTCATAACGTCACTCAAAAACATCCTCGTCCCAAAAAACAGTCCAACCAGGACGAAGGGTGGTTGGCCAGGTAAGACCTGCAACCATCTCCTCAAGAGCACTACCTGAAAAACAATTCAACAAGCAAGGCTGAGTATACTAATACTCAGCAAGACCTAACCGTCGGGTGAAAACTACATCACCAACTCCTAGACATGCAAGGCTTTTGGCTGGTGGGTTTGTTTTGCCAAAGAGCGACTAAGAGTGGGTCCTTGATTTCAAAATTTTAGCATCAAGTTGTAGTTCAAATTAACCATTCTAGGTAAGCAACCTACACTAACCAAGCAAGTGGAGCAAGCAATTAAGCAACCATCAAGTTTCTTTCCATCGTCATGTTCCACTTCTTACTCAATGCGGCACAGAGGTTAAGTAGTCTCATTAGCTGCGAGAAACAGACAGCTCGAACCGATTTTTAACCTTGCAAGGTGGATACTAAAGACACGGAAAAGCATCAACCCCGAGGGTCGACACTAACCAGGTCGTTCCCATATCTTTCGGGTTTGTTAATCCGAGCCCACTCCCCTTTGACACAAGCCTTAGCCGGTCATACTTCGCGGCCATAGCCGGCCGGCCTCGGTCTTGAGCCACGTGTCAGCGACAGGGGGATAAATCCCAGGGAAAGTGAGAGAACGCCACGCCCCCTTCCGAACAGGTACTAAACTTACCGGTCCCATGCCCAAACAAGTGCTTAGTGCTTTCAAACACTTAACCAGCAGTACCGTACCTTTCAGCCTTAACCAATTTTAGCATACACAGACGGGGCATCTACATGACAAAAATCCCCGCCCGTCCTCCTTATGATTCCAACATAAGTAAAGCAGTTGATTCCTATATCTCGCGAGTGACAGGAAATCACTCGACTTTTACCGGGTTCTTATAGCGTGGCAGCTATCGACCTATCATACTAGTATTGCAAAGCATAGGTACCTAGGATCATGCAACTAAGGTTTCAATTCAACTCCTGAAACGTAAATGCACAAGCATAAACTTAACAAAACATAGTTGTATGGATTTCAAAACATAGAACATGCTCCGGGGCTTGCCTTAATCCTGAGCTAGGTTAGTATTGGCCCTTCCGAACTTGGTTCGGGTCTTGACTTGCTTGCGACGACGTTCGGCTCCTCCTCGAGCAGTACTTCTCCTTGCGTCAGGATCAGCTCATCCTTTCCGTCAGCGAGAGTCGTTCCTATACGAAATGCAATGCATAAGGAATGATGTTATATCGAGCATCGCGTTCACAAGATAAACCCGGGGTGTATTGAGTGACACATTCACCTGGACAATTTTTGTCTAACCTTTCGTTTCTTTAATTAAGTTTGTAGTTACTCATTAAAATACTTGGGGGTGGGTGATGGTGATTGTGTACACATGTAAAATTATTTGATTTGATTTCAGCACAAAATAGCAAGGGTGTGTGAAGTGAAGTATTTAATTTGTTTAAATAACTTAAAGAGGTGACTTAACATTATTTAGCCTTTTAAGAAAATTAACTTCAACAATTTATTCTGGCGGTTTGGTTCATGATTTTAATGTGAGAAAATTACAGAATGCTCTTGGTGGTTTATTTGATTTATTGACCAAAAACTAGGCCAAGATCATGCACATATTTACCACAATAAATCAAACAAGTTCAGAATAAATCCAAATAAATCACACTATCATCAATTGATCCTTAGAAAATTACCAGATCCTACCCTAGTCTAACCAAGATGACATGCCGAAGGGTAGCTTCAAAAGATCAAAGGATCATACTGTTTGAATTAACCAAGATTAAAGTGTTATGATTTAAAATAGCAAGCTAGCCAGGTTAAACTGTGTTCAAACATTTATATCAGATACAACATGATATACACAAGCAACTGCAAAAAGTTGAAATTTAATTACTGAAGATATTAATTAATAAAATTCATAGATCCAGATGTGTGCTGACAGTTTAAACAATTCCTAAATCAAAATCTAGTGTGCAACTTTGTGCCATCTTTTTACAGGAGCCTAAACCTTGCATCAACTACAATATACCCAAAAATTAGTGCAAACAAAGCAGTATATCTTAAACTATGCACAAATTTAAATTTGAACAGATTTGAACATAATTTGAAATCTAAGCAGAAAACACCTATATATGCTTTCTATAAAAGATAGAACACATCACCCGGAGTTCAATAAAATTTAGTTTGCATTTTTCTGATTTTCTTGTGATTTTTAATCGATTTTAGAAGTTCACATATTTGACTCAAAAACTGGAACTCGACTTTCACAGATAGGCCCTCAAACTTTCGCAGAAAGGACCTTGAAAAGAATCTAATCATTACAATGTGGTCCCTGGGCGGTCCGGTGATGCTCCGGCCCAAATTCTGGCGAGGTGAGGGCCAGACTTGGCCGGGAAAGGGCACGGGGAGGGTCAGGGGATCACCTGCGACCGATTTGAGGTATCACTTGAGGTCGGGGAAGGCCGGGAGGAGGCTTGCCGTGGCGGAGTAGACCACGGAGCGCTCCTGCTCCAGCTCCGGCGTGACTGGTGGGGGAGGCGCTCCGCCGTGAGCTCGTGCGGCTGGAGTAGAGCGAGGGGGAGGCGCTGGCGAGCTTACACAGTGACTGGGAGAAGAGGACGCGGGTGTAGCCGAGCAGCCTGGCGGCAGAGCGGGACGGCGAGAGGCGTCGGGGTGCTCGGGCTCGGCCCCTTTTATAGGCGGCGAGGCAAGGTTCGGGCGGAGGTCCTGGAGTTCCGAAGCTCCACGTGGAGGGGTTCGGGCGGCGCGGCTTGGCGTCCACGGCAGGGGGTCGCCGGTCTGTCGGGACGTCGGGGTGCAGGGAACCGGGCATGGCACGGGGATTGGGCGGATGGGCTCTGCGCGTGCCGTGCTGTCGGGGCACGAGGTGGTCGGGTGGAATATCGCCAGGACGCGCAGGATGCCGGCCGGCCGGCGGCGGCCACGTGGCGGCGGCGGGGCGGCGCTACTGTTCTGGTCGGGAACAGGTGGGGGACATGCGCGGCCGATCAGGACGGGCCGTGGACATCAACGTCCGGGTCAGGAGAGCAGCGCCACGTGGTGGTGGGCGCTGTCGGGCGCGAACGCGCGGTGAACGCGAGTGCCGCTGCACGCTCGTCATTTCATCGAACACATAACAGGCGCATGTTCAGACGAGTTGTTCTCCAAATTTTTGAACTGAACTCGAAATCCTTCAAATACGAAAGTTGTGTCCCACAGTGTAGGCTACACCTTTTGCAAAGGGCTACTATAGAAAAGGTAGATAGATTAGCGGTAAATTGGAGATGAAAACGGGTGAACTTCGATGCCAGCCAGCCGTGAACTTCCGGGGTTTGACTGACTTTGGCTGAGCTTTTAGGCATGTTACACTCAAAATATCATCGAGCTCCAATTGACAAAATCGTGTCCCATGAAAATGTGAACAACTTTTGTATTGGCGCATTTTTGAGTTCTTAAGTGAAAATTCAAATTTGAACCATGCCAACCGAGAAAGATCAATGTTCACCGAGTTGCACATGAATTCATTCTACTTAACCCTCTTCCCAATCAAATTTGAAATGCTTAGGGTATGAATACTTGATGTAGAACATGACCAAGGGCAAGTCCAAACATCAATGATTCAATTTAGGGAGAAGTTCATGAAATGTTGTACACAAAATTACAAATGGCAAGCCTCACTTTTTGGAAGAACTGCTGCTGTCCAGACTTAGAAAAATTCTAAAGTGTTGGCTGAAAAACTGGTTGACTTGCTGTTTGACCATGATTTAGAGCATCTTTCACTCAAAATTTTGAAAACCACCAATGGACAAAGTTGCTCCTTATAAAATTTGGGACAACTCTCTTATTGACAGATTTTCAAGTTATTAAGCGGAATTTTGAATTCAAATCAATTGAAGCTCTAAAGGTTCGGTGCATGGAATTTTTAATCCATTATTTCATGCGTTGACTTTGGTCATAACCACAAGTTTAATTGTCCATTAAGCCTTAATGAGGTGATTAGACATCGAAGATGTCACAGAGAGGTTAGACCGCCTGGAGGGGGCGGTTAGACCGGCCCAGTCTGCTCCCAGGTAGGGGCGGTCAGACCGCCTGGGGGAGGGGGCGGTTAGACCGGCCCAGTCTGGAGCCTCGGGAAAAACCTAAACCGAAAGTAAACTCGTGAATGGATCTCCCAAATGACTTGAGCTCTTGACACGAAACTTTGGGTAGATGATTTACATCTCAAGTAGAGGGTATACCCTAAAAATCTTGGCCTCTAACTCTCTAGAACTCCCAGAATCTCAAATCTCACGAAGAACACCTTCATCTCGAGTTCATCCAAAAATCATCAAATCTAGAGCGATTACTAGCGTTTGGGGGCAAGGGATCACCAAGGAAAGGGGCACAAGGCACTCATGTATGATTCCCCCAAAGAAATCTGAGAGAAAAATGCCCTAGAAATCCAAGAACGAAAATCCACCAAAAGAACCAAAAATAGCCACGGGATGAACATAGAAATCACACAAGAGAGGATGGGCAAGAGCTAAATCTTCCACATATAATGAGGTCAACTTCTTTACAAAGAGACTAGCAATCCTCCCACATCCTACTATCTTGAAGATTTCACCGATGAAGCACTAGCTAGCCTATGGAAAAATAAAAGGGGAAAAACCAAAGGAAAATAGAACTAAGCCAAGAGAGATAGCAGCCACCAACCCCTAGGGGGTCTATTTTATAGTCCAAGTGGTGGTTCTCTAATGACTCAACTACCCCTAAGTGATACATACCCCTCAGGGGCAAATTTGACATTTGAATCGAAGATTTTTTCGGCTGGGACACCTTCCACTGCAAGCTTGCTTTCCTCCGACGCAACCCTTGCAATCACGTCGCGTGTCCTCCGGATCCGAAGCTCCTCGACGCCCACGGTTTATACCTGCCCAGGGGAAGGCGGTTAGACCGCCCCTGGGGGGTGGTCAGGGGCGGTTAGACTGCCCCAGGGAGGCTGACCGGTCCCCTTGGCCCGTCGCGACGCCGAGTCCTCACCCTTGGTTTTTGTGGCCCAAACCAAGGAAAACCGTCCACCTGATGGTCTTGTGGCCAAACCACCAAACCCCGCGTGCAAGCTACGGTTGTGAGCCGCTACCTCGCACCGAACCACGTTTTCTTGCTCGTTCTTGCCACCATGTGAACCGCACTTGATCCATCTGGCCACCGGGTCCTTCGAATGAAGCCTACTTGTCTCTCCACTCCTTGGAGGCCGCCATGGCTAAGACCTTTCGTGCCTGTTCTTCACCTGCACCAATGCAATCAAGCCACATTCTACACCTGCAATACTTGAGCCAAGGCAAATGTCAGACCACACCACGTTGTCAATCACTCATCATACCAGGAATCAACCATCCACCGGTCCTTGGACACACCTGGTCCACAATCTCCTCCTTGATGAGTGCATTGGCAACACACATACTCAAGATAGGTTTATAGAAAGAAAACAGAAAAGAAATCGAAAACAAAGCTCAAACAAGTGACTAAAAGTAAGAACAAGCTGAGAACAAAGTCACTCACAAGAGAAAGCTCTAGAAAACGCCGACCCTTCAATAAGAAGCAAAAAGGGCTCAACACCATCGGCAAAAGAGCAAAGCACAAAACACAAGTCAAAAATCTCCAAAACACTTTTCAGGACACACAAAGAGCTCCCCCTGCACAAATGCAAACTCCCCCTGAACAAGTGAACTTGTGCATGCGAAAATGACTCGAAAATGGTTCAAATCCTCTCAAACCTTGTGCTCACTGCACAGGGGTGGTTAAACCGCCCAGAGCAGATCAGGCACAAAAACTGCAATCTTTCAAAAAAATACTCGCAAAAATGCCATTTCAACTTGAGAAACTCTTCAAAAAGCATGCAGTAATGTTTTCCTTTCAGAAACTTCTCCCCCTTGTTGATAATGCACAAATCAAGATGAAAATACAAAAGATACAACTACAAGCTTCTCAAATATACAATGAGCACTACAAAGTGCTACAAATTAGAGAAAGGACAAGCTAGATAGTTCATAGCATCACAAAGGCATTGCCATCAAGAAGGTAAAGACATATAGCCAATCGACAAAGCCATGATCAAATTGTTCAATTTTATCAAAAATGTCACCACATGAGCAAAGTCCTGAACATGGATCGTTCAAGCACAAATGAACTTCATCTCACCAAGATTATGAGAGGACAAGCATTCTTAACAAAAGATCATTACAAACGCCCAAGTTTTATCTCATGTCTTGTCAAAGCACGGAGCCATGTGTTCACTTCTCAAGGGAGACTTCTCCGGCAAACAACATGCAACCGCTTAGCACCCATGTATGCAAGTGTGTGCAATGGTGAAAGCATAGAGACATGAGCATAAATTGTTCTCAAATGTATCTTTTTCTTATATTTCTTCTTTCATGCATAGACATCTCATTTTTCAAGTTTTTCAAATTAAGCATGGTACATGAAATGTCTTTGCGACAAAAAGAATCTTGTGCCCCTCCACAAGGTAAAACATGGGCTAAACATCACATCCTAGCATGATCTTAAGCAAGATATAGCCATTTCGGCACAAACAAGACATGCAAATGCATTTACTCATGGATGAAAAGAGTTTAAGTTCAGTTTGTCATTTTACTTCAAAAATTGACTATCTCAATACAATATATATCAAGACCATTAAGAGCATAGCCAATCATACACCAAATCCCGGCCAGCCTGCCTAAACTCTAAAAAGTAGCAAGTTGTAGCAATCACTGTATATAGCAGAAGCTCATCCTAAGATATGACACAAATGCAGCATGATATATATCACAAGATGCAAAGACGAAAACTATACATCAAGATACAAAAAAAGGAAATTATACACCAAGATACAAAGATGGACAAAACCAAAAACCAATACAATAGTATACATATGCTACAACAGAAGCCTCCAAAAACTCAGCTCAGAAAAGGCACACATACACCAAGTTCTCCTCGCAAGCGGGTGTAGGTAACTTGGTCAAGTGGTTTTGTGAAAATGTCTGCAAGCTGGTTTTGGGTAGAAACATGGGCAAGCTCAATATCTCCTTTCTCCACATGATCTCTCAGAAAATGGTACCTCACTTCTATGTGTTTGGTTTTGGAGTGGAGCACGGGATTTTTGGCTACGCTTATGGCACTGATGCTATCACAAAGAAGTGGTACACTGGCCAAATCTAAGCCAAAGTCTCTCAGAGTGTAGGTGATCCAAAGCAGCTGGGAACAACAGCTAGCGGCAGCAACATACTCGGCTTCTGTGATGGATTGGGCTACACTGGACTGCTTGCGAGAAGACCATGAAACAAGAGACGAACCAAGAAACTGACACTGACCAGAAGTAGACTTATGATCCACACGACACCCAGCAAAATCCGCATTAGAATAACCATGGAGTGCAAGTGAGGAAGCAGCAGAATACCAAAGACCCAACTCAGGAGTGTACTTGAGATACCTGAAGATCCTCTTGACGGCCTGTCGATGTGAAGTCCATGGTGAAGCCTGAAAACGAGCGCACCGACACACGCATAACAGTATTTCCGGCCTCGTCACCGTCAAGTAGAGGAGAGAGCCGATCATGCTCCGGTACTCCTTCTGGTCCACTAGTTCTCCGTCCTCATCCGCATCCAAAGCTATAGTCGTACTCATCGAAGTGGTCATCCGCATCCAAAGCTGTAGTCGCTCATGTCAAACTTCTTGAGAAATGTCCTTTGTGTACTTGCTTTGGTGCACGAACATCCCGTCCTTGTGTTGCTTGATCTGTAGCCCGAGAAAGAACTGCAACTCTCCCATCATAGACTTCTCAAATTCCCTGCTCATATCGTCTGCAAACTTGGCAACAAGACTGTGAGAAGAGCCACCAAAAATGATTTCATCCACGTAAATCTGAACGATTAAAAGATCATTGCCATTCCTCAACAAGAAGTGCGTCTTATCAACCTTTCCCATCTCAAACCCCTTGCTAAGCAAGAACCCCCTCAACCTACCATACCACGCTCTGGGTGCTTGCTTTAGGCCATATAATGTTCAGTGGAGTTTGAACACTCGGTGTGGGTACCTCTCACTCTCAAACCCAGGGGGTTGCTTCACATACACTTCTTCCTTGATCACCCCACTCAGAAAAGCACTCTTCACGTCCATTTGGTACAATTTGAACCCTTTAGCAACTGAAAATGCTAGAAGGATCCGAATTGCCTCCAAACGGGCAACAGGAGCAAATGTCTCCTCGTAATCTATCCCCTCCTGCTGTGAAAACCCTTGAGCAACCAACCTCGCCATGTTTTTCACTATCTCTCCATCCTCACCCCTCTTGTTCTTGAAAACTCACTTGGTTCCTATGGGATGGCAGTTTGGAGGTGGTTCAACTAACTCCCACACCTGATTTCTCTCAAAGTTTCCAAGCTCTTCATGCATGGCATTGACCCAATCAGAATCAGATAGTGCGTGTCCAACATTTTTGGGCTCAAAAGATGCAACAAAAGCAGAATGAGCGAAATGGGAGATATTCTGTGACCTTGACCGTGTAGTGCATTCATTCAAATCACATATGATCCTTGAAGAAGGATGATCCCTCTATACCAGCCAGGGAGCTTCTCGCCTCGAGATTGCCTCCCCCTCAACATCAGCTTCCACTTGAGCTCGATCATGTGCGTGACTCGACGAAGGAGTAGCAGAGGGGCCGTCGTCGAAAGACGTGGTAGTAGTGGAAGTAGAAGGTACACGATCTCCACACGGTGATTTTCCTCATCATCTTCCTCATCAATCTGTTCTTCCTCGAAGATGGACTGTCCCATCTCCTCGTCACCTGCACACTCAAAGACAGAAGAGCTACACGGAATGGTCTCGTCGAAACGCAAGTCTTCATGATTTGGTTAGTTTCAAGATTGAGCACACGATATGCTCGAGAATGATTAGCGTAACCTAGAAAAATTTCATCCATCGAACGAGACTCGAACTTGTCAAGATTTCCTTTCTTAAGAATGAAACACTTGCAACCAAACACACGGAAATGACTCACACGGGGAGAACGACCATGAAACATCTCATAGCAAGTTTTCTTTTTGAAAGCATGAAGGAAAATCCGATATGACACATGGCAAGCTGTATTTACTACCTCTGCCCAATACTTCCTAGGAGTCATGTGCTCATCAAGCATCGTCCTTGTCATCTCACAAAGAGTTCGATTCTTCCTATCAACCACACCATTTTGGCAAGCAACATATGGTGACGAATACTGGTGTTCAAGACCAAGATCACGACAAAAGGTATCAAAACGAGTGTTCTTAAATTCCATACCATTGTCACTACGTATAGCTCTCATGGCGCCACCATTACTCTCGTTTTTCAACCTCAAAATCAGATCTCAAACAAAATCAAAAGTCTCATCCTTAGACGCCAAGAAAAACACCCAAGCATAGCGAGAATAGTCATCCACCACAACAACAACATACCACTTCCCACCGACTGAACGAACGTGAGTTAGACCAACCAAGTCCATATGCAAAAGCTCCCCTGGACGTTCAGTCATCACCTCAGTCAAAGGTGGGTGAGAAGAGGCGACCATCTTACCATGCCTACATGGGGCACACACTAAATCTTTCTCAAACTTGAGCTTGGGCAATCCTCGGATAAGGTCAAGAGCGCTCAAGTGAGTGAGTAAATCAAAGCTCACATGACCCAATCTCCTATGCCACCTCCAGAGCTCAAAAGAAGTACCGGCAATCAAACAGCGAGAAGGACCAAAAGATCAAGAAAAATCAGCACGAAAGATCTGACCCTTGGGAATAATCATACATACAAGATTACCTCGAGAATCAAGAATCCACGAATCCCCACTCTTAAACCGAACCTCATAACCCTCATCAAGAAGCTGAGAAACGGAAGGCAAATTGAAACCAATATTCTTGACAAGAGCCACCCGTTTCAACACAAAACTGTCACCCACCTGAATAGCACCCGCAGACAGCACTCTACCTTTACCCTTATCCCCGAAAGTGATGTACTGCTTGGGGGACCACTTCCCATCTCTGGTCATATGCCTCGAACAGCCGGAGTCCATCAACCAAAAGTTCCCCATGCCTCACACCTACACAATCAAAAGCAAGAACGAGAATGAGCGAACGACTCGATACTGGGGTTAGCACAAAAAGTGTTAAACCAGTGTTAGGCCACCTACTCAAAAGAGGGGTTAGCAAAATCAACATCACTCTGTGGAACCCTCTCGTGTCTCACCGTCGGACCTCTAGCACCACGCGGGGGAAAACGTGGCCTAGACTCTCTCCTCACCTCCAAGCTATGGTCGAACCTCCCTGCACCAAACTGACCACGAGCAGGAGGCCGCCCAGCAAACTCACCACGAGCTGAAACACCACGACTATTCAAATAAGGAACCGTACGTACAAAAGCCTCTCTTCTAGGCAAGGGTGAACGAGACACATGCACACTACGGGAAGAGTAGTACCTGTCCCTATTACCCAACTCCTTCTCTCATCTCACCTCTCTCTTCTTCCTCTAGCAAAACTCCTCAATGTGTCCATCCCTTCCACAATGATCACAATGGAAGCGGACTGGCTTTGGCTTTGGGGTTTCTCTCGGCTGAGGCTTCTCTCTCTTCTGGTAAACCCCACTCCTTACAAAGGTCACTCTCTTCTGGAAGTTGTTTGTCTTTGGGGGAAACTTGGGAGGATCTGGAGTGTTGTCAAGCTTGTTCAGCAGATGATTTGGTTTGGGTGTGAAGTTGTTTTTTGGAGAAGATTTCTGTGGTGTTGGGATGTTTGTGGTGGGGTTGTCTTGCTCTCTCTCTTTCTCACTAATCTCCTCAAAACCCAGACCACGACCATCAGCTCTCTTGAACCCAGCTATCAGCATCATAAGTTGTGGCTCGTGACCCGACAACCAACCCAAACACTA
This sequence comes from Urochloa ruziziensis, assembly GCA_015476505.1. Lineage (NCBI taxonomy): Eukaryota > Viridiplantae > Streptophyta > Magnoliopsida > Poales > Poaceae > Urochloa > Urochloa ruziziensis. The sequence continues at coordinate 4,134,038 of CM027126.1, read as the reverse complement.
ACGCAACTCATCATTCTCATCTTGCAAGCGATCAACATATTGTGCAAGCATAACATTCTTCAAAGCAACAACATCGCATGCAGAGCAAGAGTTTACAACGGGTGATTTCAATTCAGCTTCAAGAGAACTAATTATGGTACGAGATTCAAGTAACTAAGCATGTGTTGGTATTTCTTATGACCTACAGATAAATCCGTAAGCATACAGATACCGATGTAGCTTTCACCCGGGAGTATTCCAGGGATCGATTTCCACGGGGAACGAGAAGTGTACTAATCCTTTAATTAATTTGTCCAAAGGGTAATATGGGGGATATGGATGACAATGAAAATAATGGAAGAGATAAAAAGGCTGAGGGCAGAGAGGGTACTTGTGTAGCAATACTAGATATTTTGATAGATCAAGCAAGGCAGACTTGTTCAAGAGAGTTCACTTCGGGCGCCTGAGACACCACCACTCACAGAAAGGGATGAGAAGGGGAGTGGTACCGCCTACCCCTAAGTCCTACAGTCTAGAACTAATGTGGTGGATTACATCGGCTGGACAAGGCTGTCACCACCTGTCGGCTATCACAACTATTCCGTTGAACTGGGTGCAAACCAAGGTAACGACTAGTCTAGGCACCACGCCTATACTAATAATTACTACTTCACCTGAATTCAGAGCAAAGCACCCACTACTAAGTAGTGAACGAGGAACCAGTGAACAAACTAGCAAGAATGAATGCTTAATAAATCAGAAGGGAACCAGAGTTACCAGACAAGACCCGGATGTTACTCGAAGTTGAGCTGCATCCGCCGAGGTACAAAGTGGAAGAGAAGCCGGCAGCTTCGGCTCCTCTCCGGACTCTCACCTCACCTCTCTCCCTATTTTCTAAGTATGGAATTGGTAGCGCTTCGCCCTAGAGCTTCTTCTCCTCTATTTTGTTGTGTCTTGAGTGGGGGGTGAAGGGCGCCTTTTATAGCCTCCCAAGCATGGAAGCCAGTGTAGATGTTAAGCCACATGCTTGCTTAGCTTCCACGCGAAAGGGGAGGCGTAACCGCCACAAAAGTGGGCCGACCGGCCTCACTTAGGCTGTTCGGCCTGGGATTCTCACCACCTGGCACCGTCTTTCTTGTGGACGCTCCTGATGATGTCCCGAGGTCGGTAGTTGAGGGATTGGTGACGGTTGTGACAGTTGGAGGCCGGCCGGCCTAGGGGAGGACGTTTGGCCTGGCCCTGGCTCCTCTCGGCCCTCCGTTGCACCGACTCGCTCATCAATGGTTGCATGTTGTCCCTTGAGGCAGTTCTGGTTGCGTTGATTTGAAGCCGTCCGAGAATCCTAGGTAGATGGACCCTCCAATCCATGGCTTAGGCCTTTCGGTCTTAATTTCATCCATGCTTGTCAATTCCTTGCTTGGGGGTCCATTGGTGACTCCCGAAGGCCATTGTGCAAAGCTTAGGGCCTTTTGGGGAGGGTGCATGGCCGGCCGGCCTTGTCCAGGCCGTTCAACCTACGTCAGGCCGACCGGCCGGACAGGTTTCGCCGGCGATTTTTCCGGAGGCATAACTTTCTCGTCTGGACTCCGAATTGGGTCATCCAAATATCCATTTCGATCGTATCGACAAGGCCTTCGCAATGATGAATTCCAATGGTGCCAGTTTTATATGTATTTTGCATGTTTTATTTGTTGTATCTAGATGTGGCCTCCTGAAATCAACAATTCAACAAAGCTAGTGGAAATAGCTAGAATTAAACCCCTATGTCTAGTTTGGTGTTTGTTTTATGCCAGGGTTGACGGCCAATAATGGCATATAATGTCCGTCAACACATCCCCACACTTAGACCCATGCTCGTCCTCGAGTGAGGAGTAGGGACTAAGATGAGACATGACATCCAAGGAAATGGAACAATCATACGAAATATTCCAAGTCATACCTTGTACTTGTGAATTTTGTAGTGTCTATCATGCCATCTTGAGTAGTTGAGGAGTGGAATGATCATGAATCAAGTCACTTTAACTCTATGTGTCAAGTAGCTTGGGATTTTTCAACAAGTTTTCAAAAACAAACCTTTGCATTGCTCCTCATTTGATTTTCTCAGATCTCTCAATGTGTATATATCCTCACCAAGGAATTAACTTGCCTTTCTTCATCCTACTTCTAATGATGGCTATATGTGGAGCTCAAGGTAGGGTATGAAGATGAGGCATACTTGCATCACATGTATTGCAAAGTCAAAGAGCGGTTCCAAGAAGAAATCAGATCATACAATCAGATCAAGATGTGCACGTGTATGGGTATAATGGATGGTGGATGGAATAAACAACTCCTTTGTGTGTGGTCTCTTCCTTTAAAAATCTTTTGAGAACATGGCTATCAGATTTTTTTTCTTTCTTGGACCTTCATGTGTCAAACCTTTTTTTTTTCTTGGACCTTCATGTGTCCATATTTTTTTCGATAGCCATGTCTCTTTTGTAACAATAACTGAGGAGTGAGACTTACACATAAATGATGGAGAATTTATTTTTGTGGAATGGATGGATGAATGATACAATGCTAACTTCCAGTCTAGAAATATAGCAATGGGGGATAAACATGTACGTGATCTTGATCATGAAAGCATGAAAAGAATTCTCATAAGGGTCACAACAATTTGACAAAGCTCAATGCAATGACAAGTAGCATATGAGTACATGGTTTTCAAGATAACTCCACATATGGCTTTGGTAGGGCTTTGGCAAATCAAAGAGGAGCTTTGCAAAGGGTTTTCAAATTTTCAAATAAATTTCCCGAGCACTCAAACATTAAGAGTGAAGATCATATCATCAAACCATATCTCAAACATCAACTACTTAGATGAACATGGTTCCCTAAAAATATTTATTCACAAGTGACAAGATGAAGTGAGGAATAAAACATATGCAAGCCAAACATGGGAACATGAAGGGTAGGCATAGTAAGGTGAATTATTTTATCTTGAGATTGTTTTTAATGATAGGGATTGAAATTCAATCAAACTCATGAATTAAGGAGCGAGAGGTGGAGTGCACATACCATCACTTTTTTTTTCTTGTCATGTTAGCACAGTCGATGTTGTGCGACACCTTCGTGGGGGACCTCGAATGTGTATGTTGATGATGAGCTTGAGAGATCTCCCTCACACTTGTACTTGTGCTGGTACTGTTATTCAAAACCAAAAGGTGGAAACAAAAAGAGGGGCTCTACTGGTTCAAGCACCAGGGAGCCTTTATTCAAGTTTTTTTTAAATCTGGTAGGGAAACCAGTTAGTTGATCTCCAAGAACTCGATGACATCTAAGTCTTTGAGCTTGGGTTGTTGAGGTTCCAGAAAGATTTTCAAACGCTGGCCATTAACCTTAAAGATGTTCCCCCTATTATCTTGAAGTGTGACGGCTCCATGAGAAGATGCATTGATGACATTATAGGGGCCGTCCCACTTACTTCTAAGTTTACCCCTACCAAAAAGTTTAACGCGGGAGTTAAAGAGGAGTACCTTATCTCCTGGTTTAAATTCCTTGATCTTGATGCGCTTATCATGCCACCGCTTGGTTCTTTCCTTGAAAATTTTTGAGCTATGATATGCATTCTCTAGTTCAGCGAGTTGGATTTTTCTTTTAATCCCTGCTGCTGGAAGATCCATATTCCATCTCTTGATTCCCCAATGAGCCTTAAATTCCAACTCAACTAGCAAGTGGCATGTTTTCCCATATACCAGTTGGTAGGGGGTCATCCCAATTGGTGTCTTATAGGCCGTCCGATAAGCCCATAGAGCTTCAGGTAACTTGTCATTCCATGCCTTACCCATCTCATTAACGGTCTTTTGTAAGATGTTCTTGATCTGCTTATTAGAAGTCTCTGCTTGACCACTTGTTTGAGGGTGATATGGGGTGGCTATCCGATGTTATCAATGAAATGTGATCCTCCATCACTGATCACAACCCTTGGAGTGCCAAAACGGGGAAAGATAATATCATGGAACATTCATCTGGCGCTCTTAGAGTCAGCTGCTCGGCATGGCATTGCTTCAACCCACTTGGACACGTAATCCACTACCACCAATATGTATTCAAAATCTCCAGATCTAGGGAATGGACCCATAAAGTCTATCCCCCATACGTCGAATATTTCCACTTGGAGATTATTTGTGAGTGGCATAGCGTCCCTTGCATTGATATTTCCATGCTTCTGGCACCTTGCACATCTCCTGACAAACTCTCGTGCATCCTCATGCATGGTTGGCCAGAAGAAACCACTTTGCCACACCTTAGCATGTGTCTGGAAAGATCCATAATGACCTCCATATGGTGATGCTTGGCACCGTTCCAGAATCTTGTAAGCTTCACATGCCGACACACATCGCCTTAAGAGTCCATCAGAACACACTCGGAATAGGTACGGGTCGTCCCATAGGTGGATCCGGCTATCATATGCGAGCTTCTTCCTATTTTCTCCTAGAGGAACATATCCAGAAACAATAAAGTTCACTATGTTGGCGTACCAGGGGTCTGAAGTGGTTACCTTGAGGAGGGTGTTGTCTCATAGGTAGTCATTGATGGGCATTGATTCTCCATGAACTTGCAGCCGCGCTAGGTGGTCAGCCACCAAATTTTCTACTCCTTTCTTGTCCCGAATCTCAAGATCAAATTCTTGGAGTAGAAGTATCCAATGAATAAGCCTTGGTTTTGCATCCTTCTTGGTGAGAAGATATTTGAGCGCAGCATGGTCTGTGTAGACGATGACTTTTGCCCCCACCAAGTAGGATCAAAACTTATCGATGGCGAATACCACTGCCAGAAGTTCCTTTTCCGTGGTTGCATAGTTCAGCTGGGCACCTGTCAAAGTTTTACTAGCATAGCAAATAGCATGGTGCAATTTATTCTTGGTTTGCCCCAGGACCGCACCTACGGCAAAGTCACTCGCATCGCACATGATCTCGAATGGGAGAGCCCAATCCAGAGGTTGTATGATAGGCGCTAATATAAGAGCTTTCTTGAGAATGTGGAAAGCAGCATAGCACTCTTCATCAAAGATGAAGGGAGCTTCCTTGGCAAGGAGATTGGTTAAAGGCCGGGCTATTTGAGAGAAATTCTTTATAAATTGGCGATAAAACCCAGCGTGCCCAAGGAAGCTGCGAACTCCTTTAACATTTATGGGGGGTGGAAGCTTCTCAATTACTTCCACCTTAGCTCTGTCCACCTCTATCCCGCGCTCAGAAATGCGGTGCCCCAAAACAATTCCTTCCCTCACCATGAAGTGACATTTCTCCCAGTTCAAAACTAGGTGCTTTTCCTTGCATCTCCCTAAGACCTTATCAAGATTTTCTAAATAGTCGGCAAAGGTCTTTCCATAAACGGAGAAATCATCCATGAAAACCTCCATGATCTCCTCAATCATGTCGGAGAAGATGGACATCATGCACCGCTGGAAGGATGCGGGGGCATTGCATAGCCCAAAGGACATTCACCTATAGGCGAATGTTCCATAGGGGCAAGTAAATGTCGTTTTACTCTGGTCGTCTGGATGGATAGGGAATTTGGTGATACCCAGAGTAACCATCAAGGAAGCAGAAGAAGGAGTGCTTAGCGAGTCGTTCTAACATTTCATCAATGAAGGGTAGAGGGAAGTGATCTTTCTTGGTGGCTTTATTGAGTCTACGGTAATCAATGCACATACGCCACCCAGTGGGGGTACGCTGAGGGATGAGCTCATTCTTATCATTGCATACCACCGTCATCCCCCTTTCTTTGGAACGACTTGAACGGGGCTAACCCATTCACTATTGGGCACAGGGTAGATAATTCCGGCATGGAGAAGTTTTAGCACTTCTTTCTTTACCACCTCTCTCATTGCATTATTAAGTCTCCATTGAGGCTCTCTCGATGGTGTTGATCCAGGATCGATTGGGATGCGATGAGTGCAGAGGGTCGGACTTATGCCTTGCAAGTCCTGGAGGAAATATCCTAGGACTGTTCGATGTTTCTCCAGAACAGAAATAAGTGATGTTGTTTCAATGTCTGTGAGCTTATCACTTATAATGACCGAGGTGTCTCGATTTCCATGGAGGAAGGCATATTTTAAACCAGGAGGAAGAGGTTTAAGCTCGATTGGGGACGATTAAGGTTTTTCGGAGGTGTCGAGCTTAACAGGGGGGTTGAGTTTCCTCAACCTCTGAGAAATAGGTTTCTTCTTCCTCAAAGCTTGGTTGAGCCATGTCAGTTAGTGCAATAGACATGACTTCCTCCAATGGATCGGGCTCGATCTCAGGTTCCACTTGAGTGTTAAGAGATCGGGAAAACGAAGTCGGGACATACTGTCGGCCGACCTTGAGTTCTACAAGATCTCCTACAGGTAGATTCCTTAAGATCTTCTCAATCGGCCTTCCTATGATGATTTGTTTCTCTAGATCTTTTGGAAGGTCGAAGATATGGAAATCTAGATAGAGCTTCGGCTTGTCTATCTTGATTGGCACCACACGAAGGATACCTAGGCAATCTAGGATGCCTTTTGATTGGAGTTTCAGGCGCTTTTGTGATGAAGATAGATATGGTTGGGAAAGCTGGGATCGAACTAATGATTGTGAGATGATATTGATCCCTAAGCTTGGGTCATACCCAATGTCGCCTTTTATGCCCATTACTTCACAGTATATTTTTCTAATTTTTGTGGGCATTTTAATGATTTCGGGTGAGGCTTCTGCCGCATCTAACCATTCTCGACTCATGACAGCAGAAAGATTTTGAATGAGCTCCTCTCGAGAATGCTTGTCAATGTAGTCGGTGGCTTGGACCTTAGTATTTGTGTGCCTTTCAACTACGGGAAGTTTCGAGCTGTCCCCGTACTCCAAGAATAGCTCATCTCTGAGATAATCATTGATCGGAAGATCCGACCCTTGAACTTGCATTCTTGAGAGATGATCCACCACACAGTTATCTGTCCCCTTCTTGTCTCGTATTTCTAAATCAAACTCTTGAAGGAGCCGAATCCAACGGATGAGTCATGGTTTAGCGTCTTTCTTGGTCAAGAGATACTTTAGTGCAGCATGGTCTGTGTATACTACCACCTTAGCACCAACCAAATAAGACCTGAACTTATCCATGTCAAACACCACTACCAGGAGTTCCTTCTCCGTTGTTGCGTAGTTCAACTGAGCTCCAGTCAATGTCTTGCTTGCATAAGATATGGCGTAATGCTGTTTAGTCACTTGCGTCGCACATTATCTTGAATGGGAGATTCCAGTCGGGAGGTTGTATGATGGGAGCTGAGATAAGTGCCTTCTTGAGGGTGTAGAAGGCAAGAAGGCAATCGTCGTCGAAGTTGAATGGGACTTCGTTAGCCAATAGGCTTGTAAGAGATCTGGCTACCCGAGAGAAATCCTTGATGAATCTTCAGTAGAACCCAGCATGACCCAGAAAACTTTGCACACCCTTGACATTTGTCGGGGGTGGTAGTTGTTCAATAACTTCTATTTTTGCCTTGTCGACTTCTATCCCTCTTTCTGACACCTTGTGACCTAACACAGTTCCTTCTCTGACCATGAAGTGGCACTTCTCCCAATTTAGAATGAGGTGATGCTCTTCGCACCTCCCGAGGACCCTTTCCAAGTTCTCTAGACAGTTGTCGAAGGTTTTGCCATAGACGGTGAAGTCGTCCATGAACACTTCCATGATCTTTTCAATCAAGTTGGAGAATATCGCCATCATACACCACTGGAATGAAGCAGGTGCGTTGCATAGGCCGAAAGGCATTCGCCGATATGCATTCTGATGGGCAAGTGAAGGTAGTCTTGCTCTGATCATCGGGGTGAATAGGAATTTGATGATAACCAGAGTATCTGTCAAGGAAGTAGAAAAATGAGTGGTTTGCCAACCGCTCAAGCATCTCGTCAATGAAGGGGAGAGGAAAATGATCTTTACGGGTTGCTTTGTTGAGCTTCCTGTAATCGATACACATCCTCCATCCAGTAACGGTCCTTTGAGGAATAAGCTCGTTCTTCTCGTTCTGGATAATTGTCATTCCACCCTTCGTTGGCACAACTTTAACTGGGCTGACCCACTCACTGTCTTGCATGGGATAGATTATACCTTCGTGCAGAAGCTTCAGCACTTCTTTCTTGACTACCTCCCTCATCGCATCATTCAGCCGTCGTTGATGCTCTCTAGATGGCGTATGGTCCGGCTCCATAGGTATGCGATGGGTGCATAAACTAGGGTTGATCCCCTTGAAGTCCTATAGAGAATACCCGAAGACAGACCGGTGTTTCTCTAGGACTGCAATAAGCTGCCGAGTCTCATTCTCTGTCAGTTTATCACTGATGACGACTGGCGAGCATCGGTCGTTATGGAGGAAAGCATATCTGAGTCCAGAGGGCAGTGGCTTCAACTCAGGAGGGGGGTGTTGCGGTCTTTCTTCCTCATTGAGTTTGATATAGCCGTCCGTTTCTGCCTCTTGGATGAAATTGAGGACCCGGTGTGTCCGAGGCCCAGTGGATGGTCGCTTCCTGGTGTGATGAGTGATTGACAACATGGTGTGGATTGACATTTCCCTTGGCTCAAGTATTGCAGGTCTAGAATGCGGCTTGGTTGCATTAGTGCAGGTGAAGAACAGGCGCGAAAGGTCTTAGCCATGGCGGCCTCCGAGGAGCAGAGAGACAAGTAGGCTTGGTTCGAGGGACCGGTGGCCAGATGGATCAAGCGCGGTTCACATGGTGGCAAGAACGAGCGAGGGGACATGGTTCCGGTGTGAGGTAGCGGCTCACAACCGAAGCTCGTACACGGATGAGAAGCCGGTGCAAGGTGGCGGCTAACAACCGAAGCTTGTACGTGGGGTTTGGTGATTTGGCCACAAAATCATCAGGAGGACGGTTTCCCTTGGTTTGGGCCTCAAAACCAAGGCTGGGGACTCGACGTGGCGAAGATGGGCCGTGGGGCTGCTCACCCAGGATGGGCCGGTTTAACCGCCCCCCCCCCCCCCCCTCCCCCCCCGGGTAGGCCCAAGTTCGGCGTCGAGGAGCTTCGATCCGGAGGACACGCGGCGTGACTGCAAGGCTTGCGTCCGAGGGAAGCTAGCTTGCAGTGGAAGGTGTCCCTGCCGGAAAAATCTTCGCGGAAACTGTCAAATTCGCCCCTGAGGGGTATGTATCACTTAGGGGTAGTTGAGTCATTAGAGCACCACAACTTGGACTATAAATAGGCCCCCTAGGGGTTGGTGGCTGCTATCTATCTCTCTAGGCTTTTATTTTCTTGCACTTGAACTATTTCCTTTTGATTTTCCTTTCTACTTTTCCATAGGCTAGCCAAGTGCTTCACCAGAGAAATCTTTGAGAGGGTAGGATGAAGGGAGGATAGCTGGCCTCTTTGTAAAGAAGTTGACCTCGTGATGTATGGAAGATTTGGCTTTCTCTCATCTCTATTTCTGTGATTTCCTTGTTCATCCCGTGTCTCTTTTTGGTCACCTTGCAAGATTTTCGATTCCTTGTGTTTGAGGCCATTTCTTTGTGTGTTTGTTTGGGGGATTCACATATGAGCTCGTGGAGACTCTTTCCCTGCTGATTTGCTCCCTCAAAATGCAAAGAATCGTTTCTTTGTGTTTGAGGTCATTTCTTTGTGTGTTTGTTTGGTGGATTCACATATGAGCTCGTGGAGACTCTTTCCCTGCTGATTTGCTCCCTCAAAACGCAAAGAATCATTTCGGATTTGGGGATTTTTGGATGAACTCGGGGTGGATGTGTTCTTCACGAGATCTGAGATTCCGGGAGTTCTAGTGAGTTAGAGGCCGAGATTTTTGGGGAATATACTCCACTGGATGTGTACATCATCTCCCCAAAGTTTCGTCTCAAGAGCTCAAGCCGTTTAGGAGATCGATTTACGAGTTGACTTTTTCCTGAGAGTTCCTAGCCCAGGCCGGTTTAAACCGCCCCCCTAGCTGAGAAGAGGTGGTTTTGTCCCGTTTTGGTTCGATTTCGATTCGATTTACTCGATTGGTTTTCCGCTACTGTGATCGTGTTCCTAGGGTCAGCAGCTTCTCAGTAGCTACGTGATCTTGGCAAGACCGTGTTGTGAGGATTTGGAGTTGAGTTGGATGAAAAGCCGAATTCGTTGAGAAGAAATTTTTATCGGCTCCCATTCACTCACCCCTCTCTGGTCGCCTAATCGGTCCTTCAGAAATGGTTAGCATCTTCAGCTTGGGATGACTGAGCTTGCTCTTCTTGAGCCGAGCTAACTACTTTTTCCACTGGTCTTGTCTCTGATCGAGCCTCTGCAATGGTGTTAACCAAGCGCATAAGGCTGACCGCGATGATCTCTTTACCAACTTTGAACTATATCGTTGCTCGATCGTGGTTCGGGTTGGCAAGGTGCTCTATTGGCTGTCCAATCAGGAAGAAGTTGTCACCTCTAGGGATATCGAAAAGGTGGAAATCTAGGAAAATCAGGTTGTGTCCCATTTGCACAGGCACAACACGGAGAATTCCTTCACATTCCATCATTTGGCCGTCGATCCACTTGAGGTACTTATGAGAGAAAGACCGGGGTTCGTCTGGTTGCACTCGTGTTGCAAGTGCACTTGATATGATGTTAGTCCCGATTTTTGGATCGTAGGCGACTTCCTGAGTGTCAGTTCCCTCAATAGCGCAATGGAGTACTCTGAAGTTGTGGGTGGTTCGGATGATATCTTCACAACTTTCAATTTCCTCCGTCCATTCATTGCTCATGATCGCAGATAAACCCTCAATCTGCGGTATGGCTTCTGGAATGAACGCCTTAGACCTTGAACTTGCGCACACTTGTTCCATGGGCATACGTGATGTATTGCTGATCTCCAAGTACTCTTCTTCTGTAAACAGTTCGGGAATGAAGTGCGGCAGATCGTCAAGAATAATTTCTTGGTCTGAGGACTTGTGGTGTTCGAGCACTTCCTCTATGATCGGAGGAGGTGGATCAAATGTAAGGGAAAGGATTGGCTGCTTGTCTGTGGGAGTTGTTGGTGGTGTTGGTGGGTCGTCAAAAACTCCTGTGTACTCGGTAGAACTGAGAACCTTTTCCAAGATTTCTCGTACCTCGTCCACTGTCTTGTATAAAACTGACCCTACGGAAGTGATGTTGAAGAACTGTGCACTTTCCGGCTTCAATCCACCAACAAAATGCTGCATAAGTATTTCCTCTGAAATGTTATGCGGTGGCCCTGAGTTGGCCAACTGAATGAATCGCACCCACGTGGCTCCAAGTGACTCATCGCCTTGCTGATATGTCATCAGCTCAACTCTGACCTTTAAGATATTAGAGACAGGATAAAAGAACAGACAAAACTCATCCTTCAATTTGATCCAATCTCCGCTAAATCCCCTTGCAGTCCGGTCGTACCAAGATTTTGCATTTCCCATCAGAGAAAATGGGAAAAGTTTCCATCGTATAGTGTCTTGGTTGACACCGGGTATAATAAGAAGAGAGCAATTCTCTTCAAAAACCTGCAAGTGAGCATATGGGCTTTTGTCCTTCGTTCCACCGAAAGACTATGCACGAACCATGGCAATGAGACTGGGACAGATCTCGAAGCCATGAGGTGGTATGGGGTGGCAAGATGGTGGCGGTTCCAAATACTCGCTAGATGGAACCGTCGGATAGCTAGGAGAAAACTCCATGTGGTAGATGGTTATGGGGGTAAAGTGTACGGCTAAAAAGATCCTACACTAGTGTTGCTACCGTTCCCCGGTAACGGCGCCAGAAAAGCTTGTTGGCACTCCTTAGCCTAACTAAAATCCGCAAGCGCACGGAGTACGATGTAGCCTTTCACCAGGGGAGTAAAAACCTGGATATCGAATCCAAGGAACGGTAGACACGACTAGCCTAGAACTTTTCTAACCGGACCCACCAGGGAGTGCAAGGTAAATGGGTAGAGAGCTTGACGTTAGTTAGCTACTCGTTACCCCAGACAATCTATCTAAATCTAACCTGATCTGCTTTGACGGCTAGAACGGGAAGAACTCAGAACGGGGTGAGAGAGGGGTTCTTCCGGGCTCAGCACTACTGTTATGAGTACACCCGAACGTGGTGGAATACAAAGGACGGATAGGACTGTCACCACCTGCCGCCTACCACTGCTGTTCCGTGGGGTCCAACACAACCTGAGGTGGCTAACCAGCACAGGCACCACGCCTAAGCTTTCAGCCACTGACCTCCACCCAACGCGAAGGGCTATAGAGGAAACCCACCACAGCCACTTGCTTTGGTGCACGAACATTCCGTCCTTGTGTTGCTTGACCTGCAGCCCGAGAAAGAACTACAACTCTCCCATCATAGACATCTCAAATTCCCTGCTCATATCATCTACGAACTTGGCAACAAGACTGTGAGAAGAGCCACCAAAAATGATATCATCCACATATATCTGAACGATTAAAAGATCATTGTCATTTCTCAACAAGAAGAGCGTCTTATCAACCTTTTCCATCTCAAACCCCTTGCTAAGCAAGGACCCCCTCAACCTGCCATACCACGCTCTGGGTGTTTGCTTTAGGCCATATAAAGCTTGGTGGAATTTGAACACTCGTTGTGGGTACCTCTCACTCTCAAACCCAGGGGGTTGCCTCACATACACTTCTTCCTCGATCACCACATTCAGAAAGGCACTCTTCACGTCCATTTGGTACAATTTGAACCCTTTAGCAACTGAAAATGCTAGAAGTTTCTGAATTGCCTCCAAAATGGCAACAGGAGCAAATGTCTCCTCATAATCTATCCCCTCCTGTTGTGAAAACTCTTGAGCAACCAACCTCGCCTTGTTTTTCACTATCTCTCCATCCTCACTCCTCTTGTTCTTCAAAACCCACTTGGTTCCTATGGGATGGCAATTTGGAGGTGATTAAACTAACTCCCACACCTGATTTCTCTCAAAGTTTCCAAGCTCTTCATGCATTGCATTGACCCAATCAAAATCAGATAGTGCGTGTCCAACATTTTTGGGCTCAAAAGATGCAACAAAAGCAGAATGAGCGAAATGGGAGATATTCTGTGACCTTGACCGGGTAGTGCGTTCATTCAAATCATCTATGATCCTTGAAGAAGGATGATCTTTTTGTACCAGCCGGGGAGCTTCTCACCTCGAGATTGCCTCCCCCTCAATATCAACTTCCACTTGAGCTCGATCATGTGTGTGACTCGATGAAGGAGTAGCAGAGGGGCCGTCGTCGAAAGTCGTGGTAGTAGTGGAAGTAGAAGGTACACGATCTCTACATGGTGCGTGATTTTCCTCATTATCTTCCTCATCAATCTGTTCTTCCTCAAAGATGGACTGTCCCAGCTCCTCGTCACCTGCACACTCAAAGACAGAAGAGCTACACGGATTGGTCTCGTCGAAAGTCACTTCGCAAGTATCCATGATTTGGTTAGTTTCAAGATTGAGCACCCGATATGCTCGAGAATGATTAGCATAACCAAGAAAAATTCCATCCATCGAACGAGACTCGAACATATCAAGATTTCCTTTCTTAAAAATGAAACACTTGCAACCAAACACCCGGAAATGACTCACACGGGGAGAACGACCATGAAAAAGCTCATAGCAAGTTTTCTTCTTGAAAGCACGAGGGAAAATCCGATTTGATACATGACAAGTGGTATTTACTGCCTCGGCCCAATACTTCCTAGGAGTCCTGTGCTCATCTTGCATCATCCTAGCCATCTCACAAAGAGTCCGATTCTTCCTCTCAACCACGCCATTTTGGCAAGCAACATACGGCGACGAATACTGATGTTCGAGACCAAGATCGTGACATAAGGCATCAAAATGAGTGTTCTTAAATTTTGTGCCATTGTGACTGCGTATAGCTCTCATGGCACCACCATTACTCTCGTTTTTCAACCTCAAAATCAGATCTCGAACAAAATCAAAAGTCTCATCCTTAGATGCCAAGAAAAACACCCAAGCTTAGCGAGAATAGTCATCCACTACAACAAAAACATACCACTTCCCACCGACTGAGCGAACGCGAGCGGGACCAACCAAGTCCATATGCAACAGCTCCCCTAGACGTTCAGTCATCACATCAATCAAAGGTGGGTGAGAAGATGCGACCATCTTACCATGCCTACAAGGTGCACACACCAAATCTTTCTCAAACTTGAGCTTGGGCAATCCTCGGATAAGGTCAAGTGCACTCAAGCGAGTGAGTAAATCAAAGCTCACATGACCCAATCTCCTATGCCACTTCCAAAGCTCAGAAGAAGTACCAGCTATCAAACACCGAGAAGGACCAAATGATTGAGAAAAATCAGCACGAAAAATTTGACCCTCTGGAATAATTCTACACACAAGATCTCCATGAGAATCAAGAATACGAGAAGCCCTACTCTTAAAACAAACCTCATAACCCTCATCAAGAAGCTATGAAACCGAAAGCAAATTGAAACCAAGATTTTTGACAAGAGCCACCCGTTTCAACACAAAAATGTCGCTCACCTGAATCGCACCCTCTGACAGCACTCTACCTTTACCCTTGTCCCCAAAAGTGATGTACTGCTTGGACACCACCGGGGTGAGGCTGGAGAACCACTTCTCATCTCCGGTCATATGCCTCGAACAGCCGAAGTCCATCAACCAAAAGTTCCCCATGCCTCCCACCTGCACAATCAAAAGCGAGAACGAGAATGAGTGAACGACTTGACACTGGGGTTAGCACAAAAAGAGTTAAACCAGTGTCGGGCCATCTTCTCAAAAGAAGGGTTAGCAAAATCAACACTATTACGTGGAACCCTCTCGTGTCTCATCGTCGAACCTCTAGCACCACGCGGTGGAAAGCACGGTCTAGACTCTCTCCTTGCTTTGAAGCTACGGTCAAACCTCCCTGCACCAAACTGACCACGAGCAGGAGGCCGCCTAGCAAACTCACCACTAGCTGGAACACCACGACCACTCAAGGAAGGAACCGAACGAACAACAACCTCTCCCTATGAGAAGAGTAGTACCTGTCCCTGTTACCCAACTCCTTCTCTCGTCTCACTTCTCTCTTCTTCCTCTAGCAAAACTCTTCTAGGTGACCATCCCTTCCACAATGATCACAATGGAAGTGGACTGGTTTTGGATTTGGGGTTACTCTTGGCTGTGGCTTCTCACTCTTCTGGTAAACCCCACTCCTCACAAAGGTCACTCTCTTCTGAAAGTTGTTTGTCTTTGGAGGAAACTTGGGAGGATCTGGAGTGGTGTCAAGCTTGTTCAGCAGATGATTTGGTTTGGGTGTGAAGTTATTCTTTGGAGAAGCTTTCTGTGGTGTTGGGATGTTTGTGGTGGGGTTGGCTTGCTCTCTCTCTTTGTCACCACTACTCTCACCAATCATCTCAAAACCCAGACCACGACCATCAGCTCTCTTGAACCCAGCTATCAACATCTTAATCTGTGGCTCGTGACCCGACAACCAACCCAAACACTGACACAACTCATCATTCTCATCTTGCAAGCGATCAACATATTGTGCAAGCTCAACATTCTTCAAAGCAACAACATCGCATGCAGAGCAAGAATTTGCAACGGGTGATTTCAGTTCAGCATCAAGAGAACTAATCATGGTACGAGATTCAAGCAACTGAGCATGCAAAGCAGGACAGGAAGTACAAGCACCTAGCAAAGAATATCTAGACTTCAACTCAGCAAGCTCAACCCTAGCTCCTTCTAGTTCATCAAGGCATGTCATGTGTTTATCCTTAAGAGCAACCAAATCAGCAAGGTGCACATCACAAACAGAGCATTCAAGTTCATCAGAAACAACAGGAGCATCCTTCAACACAACTATCTCTGTTGTAGCACTTGCCAACTCAGATTCAAGCTCATCCACTTTCTTGCTAGACTCACTAAGCAAAGACTCAAATTCCAACGCCTTCTTTCCAGTCTCAGAATGTAAGGCCTCAAGCTCCACAACCGTATCCATAGACTCTCCAAGCAAAGACCTAAATTCTCTTTTCTCCTTGTTGGTCTTCCTAAGCACATCATCACGATTATCGACCAACTCCTCTAGCCCAGCAATCTCCTTACGCAAAGAGGTGGGATCGGTCATTACCTCATCCTCGGAGTTGGAGTCGTCCTTGTTCTTGGAGTCATGCGCCATGGTGCAGAAGTTCATAGCAGTGCAGGAAAGCCCGTTGAAGTTGCGGTTCATGTGCTTCTTCTCCTTGCGGTGGTCGCGGTCTTCATCCTCACTGCTCGAGCTCAACGAGTGTTGGCACTCCTTAGCCTAACGAATCCGCAAGCGCACGGAGACCACTGTAGCCTTTCACCAGGGGAGTAAAAACCTGGTTGTCAAATCCAAGGAACGGTATACGCGACTAGCATAGAAATCTCTTAACCGGACCCACCATGGGAGAAAAGGGTAATGGGTGTAGAAAGCTTAACCTTAGTTAGCCACACGTTACCCCAGACAACCTATCTTAATCTAACATGATCTGCTTCGACGGCTAAAACGGGAAGAACTCAGAACGGGGTGAGAGAGGGGTTCTTTCGGGCTCAGCACTACTGTTATGTGTACACCCAAACATGGTGGAATACAAAGGACGGACAGGACTGTCACCACCTGCTGCCTACCACTGCTGTTTCGTGGGGTGCAACACAACCTGAGGTGGCTAGCAGCACAGGCACCACACCTAAGCTTTCAGCCACTGACCTCCACCCAATGCGAAGGGCTATAGAGGAAACTTGTAAGGCCAAACGGGGCCTGGGGTGGAACGGGCGCCCGCCCTAGGGCTGGCGGTGCCGGGGAGGGGGCGGCCCTAAAAGGAAGTACCCTTTTGATTTATTGCTTGATTAATTTGGTACAAGGCCCCTTGATTATATAGGCCGACTCGACTTGACTCCTAAGTAATCTAGACCTTACTTTCCTAAACAATCTAGATACTTTCCTAAACAATCTAGACCTAATCCTAAACGTAGTGGCAACCGGTGGCCCGTTAGGGGCGCCGCTGCCTGGCCGCATGGGTCCCACCTGGACCCTAGGCACGGCTGTCCCGGTGGCCCTCCCGTTATGCATAACATCTCTCCCGCCGTCGATGAGCAGCGTGTCCTCACGCTGCAACCTCGTAGTGGTGTCGATGTTGAGGTTGATGATGTTGGAGCCACCTTTTATTTTTGTTGCCATGCCACGACCCCCTTGTTGATGTGGAGGTGGTGGTCATGGCTGTTGCCCCAGGTAGCCCCATGCTAACGTCCAGCTGGGGGCCTGCCTAAGGTTCCACACTCTCCCATTGGTGAAGTCTTGTAGATGTGCTGTTGCTGGGAGGTGAAGATACTGGTGGCGATGCAGCCTATTGTAGCTCGGGCGGTGTTGATGTCAAGGTAGACGTCGATGCTCCTGTGCTGATGAAGTCCATGCTGCGGTAACTGTCGCCACTGTGTTCAAAATCACCCGAGCAGTATTGCAGATATGTCGGCGATGAGGACGTCGTCAACGATGCGACTGTCGTGGCCTTCGTCGAGGGCAGCTCCTTGCGATGATGTGGCCCCTGCTGGCGGTAACCTGTTGAGTCGCATCCGGCAAAGATATTGTGTTGGTAACTCGCAACTGGCCAAGATGCACGCCCATCTATAATAAGCATTGAATGTTGGGCACTCCTGGTAGCTCCGTTTGATTGCCGGCGAAGAGGACAATCAATTATCCCAACTTTGATGATGAGCTTCGCTTTATGGGCATCTACAGTTGCTGCTTGTTGACACTCCACTGCTGAGGACGTTGTTGCGGTAGTGTCGCACCTCCATGTTTAGTTGACCACTCTAGAAAATTTAGGCTTGACGCCGAAGTAGAGGATACCGGTGATCGTCGGAGAATAGTTGGAGGCGGGCCAAGAATCGACCCAGCCACTTGTGGTAGAGGAGGCCAAGTTGGTCATCTGCATTTTGTCGCAAAGGATGAGGCAGTGGCATCTGCTTCCTTTTTATGATTTTTGCCAACTGAAGTTGCCGGCGATGTCGTCAAGGAAACCGTCATCTTGGGCCGCTTTGCCCGAGTCATGGTTGCTGGGGTAGCCACAGAGGGCATTCCAGAGCTGGGTGCTGATGTTGATGACGCGCCGTTGGAGCTTGGAGCAGTAGTGATTTCTTCCCTGCTCCTTGTTGCATCTAGTGACAGTGGTGGCCGCCTAGAGCTGGCGACGACCTCTCGCCAAGATTTGGATCTAACTACTGTAGTTGCGGGTGCAACTTTGGCAATCATCTCCATGCCAGTTAGATCGGATCTAACTGGTGGTAGAGTCGGCGAGGATAGTGGTGTCCTCGTGTCAATGTCTGTCACTTTAGATGGTGACAACGCAGACGTAGATGCATAGTCGGAGGGTGAGCTGCTTTGTGCCGTAGATACAACCTCGTCCTGAGTTGTTCTACCATTAAAGCCCTCCGAAGAAATCAGGCGGTCTGTGCTCACCTGAATTGTAGCACCTGAAGACAGTGGTGGCCGCCTGCTGGCGACAACCTCTCGCCAAGATTTAGGTCTGATTACCGAGGATGCGGGTGCAACCTTAGTAATCAGTTCCTTGCCAGTTAGATTTGATCCAACTGGTGTCGTAGCCGGCGAGAATGGTGTTGTCCTGGAGTAGACGTCCGTCACATTGGTTGTTGAAGAGGATGATGACGATGTGGACATTGTGGCGCTGCTGCTCGTAGTTGATCCACAGCTCGATGTAGATCCTTCGCTCATGAGCAGCGTAGCTGTCGACATTGGTGATCTAGTGGAGGAAGGCTTCTCCACGGGCGCAACACCCGGGTGTAGTAGAGGCACCTCGTCAGCGGGCGCCCGGACAGGGGTGTCCGAGGTAGTAGCCGACGTTGAGTTGGTTGCGCCGCACGTCGATGTAGATGCAATCTCAGTTGAAATCGCCGACGTCGAGGTAGAGTGTGTTGATGACGTCGTTTCCGTAGATGCATCTAAATAATTAGTTTTTGGGCTGACCTTATTGTCGGATGCGGGGGTTGTTGGTGTAGTAGATTGATCTCCCGCGTTGTCGTTGTAGTCCCACTTCTCATTTAGTTCTAGTTTATTCAGCCGCTTTGGGGAATTTTCCTCTCGTACGTACCTTGGTATGAGTTTAGATGCTAATGCATCTATTTTCTTATTTAATTCAGCCATCCTTTCTTCCCAACTTTTCTGTCCATCCTCCTGATGGATCGTTTTGGATGAGCTGTTCGACTGGTTTGTGCTTGGCTGTGGGGGCGATCGTGTCGATACTCCAATTCCTGGAGGTGAAGGTGACCCGATCTGCTCTCCCGTTGCGAATCCATCAGCGTATCCAAGAACGATACGCCAATCTGCGGCCATTAGATTACCTGGATAGAAAAAATTTCTGGCAAGAAATTCTTACCGGATCGATAGTGGCTCTGAATACCAGGTGTAAGGCGAAACGGGGCCTAGGGTGGAACGAGCGCCCGCCCTAGGGCTGGCGGCGCTGGAGAGGGGGCGGCCGGCGGCGCAGTGGCCGTCGGCGGCGGCCCCTAGGGTGCCGGCGCACCCTAGGAGGAGGAGGGGGACGGCAGCCCGACTGTCGTCCTTGCCGTCGTGGCGCCCCGGAGGGCCGGCGGCGGCGGCATGGCGGCGGCGGCCCTTAGGGCGGTGGCGGCCAGGGAGGAGAGGGGGCTGAGGGCTAGAGAACTAAAGGGAATTACCCTTTTGATTTATTGCTTGATTAATTTGGTACAAGGCCCTTTGATTATATAGGCCGACTCGACTTGACTCCTATGTAATCTAGACCTTACTTTCCTAAACAATCTAGATACTTTCCTAAACAATCTAGATCTAATCCTAAACGTAGAGGCAACCGGTGGCCCGTTAGGGGCGCCGCTGCCTGGCCGCGTGGGTCCCACCTGGACCATAGGGACGGCTGTCCCGGTGGCCCTCCCATTACGCATAACAAAACCCCAAACATGAGTCGCTGTCACTCACGCAGACTCAGGTACCCGCAGATCATAGATAGACAAAATAAATTGCTGAAAGTAAAGAGTAAACTAGCGAGGTACTAAGGCAAGAGACCGAGGGACTTACTGAAGATATCTCCGAAGCTTTATTCCTCGGGGGCGGAACAATGTTGAGGGAAGGCCGAGATGACTCCCGAACTCCCTCTACACGCTTGGCTGTCACCCAAGCACTCACCCACTACTCTCTCTACTCTACTCTAAGATAATAGTGGACTACATCTTGAGCCTTCTCTTCTCTCTAATGGATGGTGTGTCTTGAGTGGGGGTGAAGGGCGCCTTTTATAGCCTCCAAAGGGTAGAATCCTGCGTAACTGTCATGCCACCATCTTGCTTAGCATCCACACAAAAGGGGAGGTGTAACAGCCACGGAAGTAGGCCGGCCGGCCTCATCAAGGTCGTTCGTCCTGGGTTGGTCGCCATCTGGAACCGCCTTTCTTGTGGACGCTCCTGATGCTATCCTGATGACGGTTGTGGTGGCGTTTCCCTCAAGCTCGACAGTTGGGGGCCGACCGGCCTAGGGGAGGCCGTTCGGCCTGGCCCAGGCGCCTCTCGGCCCTCTGTTGCATCGACTCACTCATCAACGGTTGCATGTTGTCCCTTGAGGCGGTTTTGGTTGCATTGAGTTGAAGTTGTCCGAGAGTCCTAGGTAGGTGGACCTTCCAATCCATGGCCTAGTCCTTTCAGTCTTAACTTCATTTATTCTTGTCAATTCTTGCTTGGGGTCCATTGGTGACTCCCTAGTGCCCTTGTGCAAAGTTTGGAGCATTTTGGGGACGATTGTAGGCCGACCGGCCTGGCAGGGTTCTGCCGACGATCTTCCCGGACGCGTAACTTTCTCGTCCGGACTCCGAATCGGGTCATCCAAATATCCATATTGATCATCTCGGAAAGCCCTTCGACATGGTGCTGTCAAATATGTGATTTGGGTCACTTTTGCACCATGTCCAAGTTCCTTTGCCTCGAGATTAACCTTCACTTGTATGGCTTCAACAATGTTGATATTTATGCACCATATTATCTGTTTTTCCTTGCAAAACATATTGGTGCACAAAACACGTGAAACTCATTAGTATAAATGATATTAGCATGATTATCACTATATGAGCATGAAATCCGGAGAAATTTTTGCAGTAAAAGTCATGGATATCGACCGCCAACACGCCCCCACACCTAGACTTTGCTCGTACTGAGCAAAGGGTTGAGTTAGATCCAGAGGATCAAGCAAAGCCTAGGGTCATGAAATCAAAAGTACGCATAAGAATTATTTCAAAGCTTTCCCTCATAACTTGGATTCCAGGTGGCTAACACCACTTTCACCTATTGAACCTCAGAATAAATCAATGAAGAGCCTGATTCCTCCTTCTCAGTACTTGGAGATTTTGTATTTTTTTCAAAGTATGGAGGCATACTCTCATTCTCTCAAGCCACTCAGTCGCTCAAAGTGTTTGATCCTCACAAAGGCTTTTCGTGTAGCCTCACCTACCTCTACAAGGCTATATGTGGGGCTCTAGGTAGGGATCGATAGAAATGCTTATCTCTTCCATCTATGTTGCGAGATCAAATAACTTGTCTCTGAGAGATCATGTCAACCATGTACTTTGGTCAAGTGCAAGTGTATGTGGATGATCAATGATGAATGTCCTTGAGTGGTATTTGATTCTAGTTTCTTCCATCTTTCCCCTTCTTCTCTCTCTCTTTTTTTTTTGCTCGAGTAGGACCTCCCACTCATCATTTTTTTCTTCTTTTTTTCAGGGGGATGAAGAGCTGCTTGAGAACCACTTTTGATGGACTTTTATTCTATGATGGACTTATTTGATGAAATGTGTACGTGAATGACCAAAGTGCTAGGAAAAACATGCATGTCTCAGAAGGCACGATGCTTGATCAAGCTCAAAATGTACAAGATAGCTATGTGGAGATTCAAAACTGTATCATGTATAATATGGCTCTGGATGGGACTTGGCAAAGTTGAGCACAAATGAGAGTTGCCTCAATTTTTTTTTTCATTTTCAAAATGAAATTCTCCAAGACTTTGAATTAGAAAAGAACAAGCCTCTCATGTCATTATATCGTAAGGGTCAATAAGCGAAAGATCAAGTGATCCTATGACAAAGTTCCAAAGGCACATCGGTACTTGCAAAGAAAATAAAGCTTATGCACCTTTGATAAACATGTAGGAATTCCATCTCTTTCTAGGTGTTTCATTCAAATTTTAATTGTCATGAACTCATGCTCGCATTTAAATTAAAACCAAGAAAGGAAACGGGAGAAAGGGTTTCAAACCTCCGTGCATAGTTGAATCTCAGCAGATGGCTGCCATGTGGTTATTTGGGCACGGGTGAAGACTGCTCGTTGATGTGTTGCTCATCCTGTTTTCTACGCACTTAGTGTAGAGTTGGAGCAGGGGTGTGGTTGGCACACAAGTGTGCACCAACCACCAAAAGCATGGTAGGAACAAAGCAACATTTTATTCAAAAGGGAAATATGGGGGTGCTGTTGGAAAACTAAAATTGGAAAAACAAAATGAAAAGGGAAATTGCAGCATCCAAACCTATACTAAGATAATGGCACATTTTTGGTACGGCCATGACCATGGACTATGGCTCTAACTCGAATACTCGTAGCAGTCCATAACTTCGAGTTTCGGAATGTCAGGCTCGAGGAATATTTTCAACTGAAAACATCCCTGTCATTGTCCTCGAGGAGAAGTGTAAAGAAAAGCCTTCCTTCTCCATCCTCCAATTCAGCCATTTGATTTCATCATTGATTCCGGCTGATTGGGGGTCTATGTTTCACCTTTTTGATCTCCTAATGGGAATGATGTTCAGTGTGCACAAAGTGTCTCGGGTGATTGCCCTTCCATCCCTCCTCCATGTCAGATTGTTCATGATATTCTGTCGATGGTTCTGATTGACTATCTGAGGATGGTACAGATTTGCGACCCGGTGATTTCTCTCCAACCCGCTAATGCACTTCTAAGGATGGAGTGTGAATCTCCATATCCTTACCACAATATGAAGTGCTTCAACCAATATGGACGTCTAGTCTATGATCATCAAGATGCTCGTCAATCGAGTCAACTGAAGTTGACTCAATGAGTATAGCATCATGGGCTTCGGAAAGACTCTTAGCGTGTTGTGCTTTGGTTAGCCAGATGATCAGCCTGTCTAACCTTAGCACAAGGTTTGTACGGAAAAAAAATCCGTAGTCATCCTATATGAGGAGTTCATTCTCTATGAGAGAAGCAGAAACATGCAACGAGTGTCCTCGACGGTGAGCGCGACATGTAAGACACGCCGTCGAAGGTCTTGGAGTCTTGCGGGTCTCATCACATGGTGGTTGTAGCGGTGGAGTAAACCAGTACGATAAAAATCCTTTGTTTTCCAACATCTGGTCGTTGATCCCATTCAGGTGCTTACGAAAGATCATGTACAACTTCTTGTGTGTCAGTCCCCTCAATAGGTGGAGGGCATTAAAGCTAGGGTCGACTAACTTCTGCTTCCTCCATCATTCCTTGCTCGTAACCGCAGAGAGACTCATGGTCTGCGGTCGTGACTTCCGGAATGAATTACTCAGACCTTGAGCTTGCACACCTAATGTGGCAGATCCTTAAGGGTATTCTCTTGGTCTGGGGGCTTTTGTTCGCTCACGTCGTGTGGTTGGATGCGGTGTATCTAATGAAAGAGTGAGGATTTGCTGTTTGGTTCATGGAGAAGTTGATGGGAGAATCAGAAAAACTGATCCTGAGGATGAGCACTATGTCTCAATCTACCAACGAATCGTTGTATGAGCACCATACCAAACTTCTCCCAGGTTGCTCCAAGTAACTCATCACCTTGTTGATAAGTCATCAACAGAGCTCTAAGCTTTGGGGATGGGATAGACAAATAGACAAACTTCAACCTTCACTTTGATCCAATCTCCTCCAACTCCTCTTGCACTCCGATTGTACCAAAACTTTGCTTCCCCCGCCAGAGAAAAACAGGAAGAGTTCCGTCTTGGTTCATCTCAGGAATGTTAGGAGAGCAGTTCTCCTCATCTATTGCAAGGAGTGTGAACAAACGATGGCAACAAGATTGGGGCGGATCACGAAGCCATCAGATAACAGAGTGGAAGGATGGTGGCAATTCCGAACACTCGCGAAATGGAACTGCCGGATAACTAGGAGAAAACTCCATGTGGTAGATGGTTATGGGGGTAAAGTGTACGGCTAAAAAGATCCTATACTAGTGTTGCTACCGTTCCCCGGCAACGGCGCCAGAAAAGCTTGTTGGCACTCCTTAGCCTAACGAATCCGCAAGTGCACGGAGACCGCTGTAGCCTTTCACCAGGGGAGTAAAAACCTGGATGTCAAATCCAAGGAACGGTATACGCGACTAGCCAAGAAATCTCTTAACCGGACCCACCAGGGGAGAAAAGGGTAAAGGGTGTAGAGAGCTTAACCTTAGTTAGCCACTCGTTACCCCAAACAACCTATCTTAAGCTAACATGATCTGCTTCGACGGCTAGAACGGGAAGAACTCAGAACAGGGTGAGAGAGGGGTTCTTCCGGGCTCAGCACGAACATGGTGGAATACAAAGGACGGACAGGACTGTCACCACCTACCGCCTACCACTTCTGTTCCGTGGGGTGCAACACAACCTGAGCTGGCTAGCCAGCACAGGCACCACGCCTAAGCTTTCAGCCACTGACCTCCACCCAACGCGAAGGGCTATAGAGGAAACCCCAAACAAGAGTCGCTGTCACTCACGCAGACTCAGGTACCTGCAGATCATAGATAGACAAGATAAATTGCTGAAAGTAAAGAGTAAACTAGCGAGGTACTAAGGCAAGAGACCGAGGAACTTACTGAAGATATCTCCAAAGCTTTATTCCTCGGGGGCGGAACAATGTTGAGGAAAGGCTGAGATGACTCCCGAACTCCATCTACATGCTTGGCTGTCACCCAAGCACCCACCCACTACTCTCTCTACTCTACTCTAAGATAATAGTGGACTACATCTTGAGCCTTCTCTTCTCTCCAATGGATGGTGTGTCTTGAGTGGGGGTGAAGGGCGCCTTTTATAGCCTCCAAAGGGTAGAATCCTGCGTAACTGTCACGCCACCATCTTGCTTAGCATCCACATGAAAGAGGAGGTGTAACGGCCACGGAAGTAGGCCAATCGGCCTCATCAAGACTGTTTGTCCTGGGTTGGTCGCCATCTGGCACCGCCTTTCTTGTGGACGCTCCTGATGCTGTCCTGATGATGGTTGTGGTGGCGTTTGCCTCACGCTCGATAGTTGGGGGCCGACCGGCCTAGGGTGGCCGTTCGGCCTGGCCTTGGCACCTCTCGGCCCTCCGTTGCACCGACTCGCTCATCAACGGTTGCATATTGTGCCTTGGGGCAGTTTTGGTTGCATTGAGTTGAAGTTGTCCGAGAATCCTAGGTAGGTGGACCTTCCAATCCATGGCCTACGCCTTTCGGTCTTAACTTCATTTATTCTTGTCAATTCTTGCTTGGGGGTCCATTGGTGACTCCCTAGGGTCCTTGTGCAAAGTTTGGAGCATTTTGGGGATGATTGTAGGCTGGCCGGCCTTGTCCAGGCTGATCGGCCTAAGCCAGGCCGACCGGTGTGGCACGGTTCTGCCGGCGATCTTCCCGGACGCGTAACTTTCTCGTCCGGACTCCGAATCGGGTCATCCAAATATCCATTTCGATCATCTCAGAAAGCTCTTCGACATGGTGCTGTCAAATATGTGATTTGGGTCACTTTTGCACCATGTCCAAGTCTCCTTTGTCTCGAGATGAACCTTCACTTGTATGGCTTCACCAATGTTGATATTTATGTACCATATTATCTGTATTTCCTTGCAAAACATATTGGTGCACAAAACTCATGGAACTCATTAGTATAAATGATATTAGCATGATTATCACTATATGAGCATGAAATCCGGAGAAATGTTGGCGGTAAAAGTCATGGATATCAACCGCCAACAATGAGGTGTTGGTGGAACTTGTGTCGATGTCGCTCGCATCAGCCACCATCGCTCGAGGCTTGTTCTTCTTGTAGCCACCGTGCTTGTTCTTCGTCCTCCTCTCCTCCTTGTTCTTGTGCTTGGAGCAGTACTCGTCCTTGGAGCGGTGCTTGTGCTCGTCTCGCGGTCGGTGCTTGCGGTTGTAGTCATTCTTGATCTCCTCCGGGCACTCGGCGATGAAGTGACCCATCTTGCCGCACCTGTAACACATACTCCCCGCACGCCTCAAGCCCTTGCGATTCTAGTACATGCACTCGAACCTCCTGGTAAGCAACACGAGATCCTCCTTGCTCAGCACCTCATACTCCTCATCTGGAAGAGACACAAGAGAAGACAGGGCAAATTGTTTGGAAGTATTAGCATGTCCATAACTAGAACCACCGACTAGAGCCAGACTATGGCAATCAGTCGGACTCTTAGCCTTGGCAATAAGCTGTCTATCAACCTCAGAAGACTTCAACTTGAAGAAAAGCTCATCAACTTTCAAAGTTTCATAATTAGCCGACTCCATGATCGCCTCAACCATAGCACCCCAGACGGACCGATCAAGGGAAAGCAGGAGCTTCAAAGCTCTGTCATGATCCGTGTATGGGAGTGCGGTAATGTTGGCTTTCAGGTTGTTGACTATGGAAGTAAAGCGCTGAAACATAGCATCAACTGACTCTCCAGGCAACTGAACAAAAATCTTGTACTATCTGTGATAGACCGAGAAAAGCCTAGCCTTCACATGGCTATCACCACCGTGGGCTACCTTGAGCTTGATCCAGATCTGGCAAGCTAGGTCCTCGCCCAAAACCCGATCAAACTCCTCAGGCGATAAAGCATGGAACAAGTAGTCAACAGCCCTAGCGTTGGCTTTGAAGTTATCTTTTGCATCCTGGGCATCTAAGTTGGTGGGATTGACATAATCCTCGTTTTTGTCACATCCCACAACAACTTTCCTTTGCCTCACAAAAAAGCGCCCATACGCGCGACCCAGTTCGGATAATTCTTCCCATTGAAGTGTGGAGGCCCGAAACCCCGATCTTGGTACGCCATCTTCGGATCTTAGACTGGCTAGAGTCATAAAGACCCGTAACCGGCTCTGATACCAATTGAAGGACCGATTAGGCGACCAGAGAGGGGGGGAGTGAATGGGAGCCGATAAGAATTCTTTTCTTCACTATGGATCCGGCTTTTCTCCCAACTCAACTGACTCTTGGATCACAATACGATCTTATCAAGATCACATAGCCACTGAGATGCTACTGACTCTAGGAACAAGATCAAAGCAGCGGAAAACGAATTAAGCAAATCGAACCTAAATCGAACCAAATCAAAACCAAAACAGCACCTCTCGGGTAGGATCTGTTAGACCACCTGGGGGACGGTTAGACTGGCCCAGTCTGCTCCCAGGTAGGGGCGGTCAGACTGCCTGGGGGCGGTTACACCGGCCTAGTATGGAGCCTCGGGAAAAACCTAAACCGAAAGTCAACTCTTCAATCTCGTGAATGGGTCTCCCAAACGGCTTGAGCTCTTGAGACGAAACATTGGGGAGATGATTTACACCTCAAGTAGAGGGTATAGCCCAAAAATCTCGGCCTCTAACTCTCTAAAACTCTCGGAATCTCAAATCTCACGAAGAACACTTCCATCTTGAGTTCATCCAAAATCATCAAATCTAGAGCGATTCCTGGCGTTTGGGGGCAAGGGATCACCAAGGAAAGAGGCATAAGGCACTCATGTGTGATTCCCCCAAAGAAATCTGGAAGAAAAACGCCTTAGAAATCTAAGAACGAAAATCCACCAAAAGGACCAAAAATAGCCACGGGATGAACAAAGAAATCACACAAGAGAGGATGGGCAAAAGCTAAATCTTCCATACCTAATGAGGTCAACTTCTTTACAAAGAGACTAGCAATCCTCCCACATCCTACCCTCTTGAAGATTTCACAGATGAAGCACTAGCTACCCTATGGAAAAATAGAAAGGGAAAAACCAAAGGAAAATAGAACTAAGCCAAGAGAGATAGCAGCCACCAACCCCTAGCGGGTCTATTTATAGTCCAAGTGGTGGTGCTCTAATGACTCAACTACCCCTAAGTGATACATACCCCTCAGGGGCAAATTTGACATTTGAATCGAAGATTTTTTCGGCTGGGACACCTTCCACTGCAAGCTTGCTTTCCTCCGACGCAACCCTTGCAATCACGTCGCGTGTCCTCCGGATCCGAAGCTCCTCGACGCCCACGGTTTATACCTGCCTAGGGGAGGGCGGTTAGACCGCCCCTGGGGGCGGTTAAACTGCTCCCGGGTGGCTGACCGGCCCCCTTTGCCCGTCGCGATGTCGAGTCCTCGCCCTTGGTTTTTGTGGCCCAAACCAAGGAAAACCGTCCACCTGATGGTCTTTTGGCCAAACCACCAAACCCCGCATGCAAGCTTCGGTTGTGAGCCGCTACCTTGCACTGGCTTCATGTCCGCATACGAGCTTCGGTTGTGAGCCGCTACCTCGCACCGGAACCACGTTCCCTTGCTCGTTCTTGCCACCATGTGAACTGCACTTGATCCATCTGGCCACTGGGTCCCTCAAACCAAGCCTACTTGTCTCTCCGCTCCTCGGAGGCCGCCATGGCGAAGACCTTTCGCGCCTATTCTTCACCTGCACCAATGCAATCAAGCTGCATTCTACACCTGCAATACTTGAGCCAAGGTAAACGTCAGTCCACACCACGTTGTCAATCACTCATCGCACCAGGAAGCGACCATCCACCGGTCCTTCGAAACACCCGGTCCTCAGATTCTGGTTCTTCTTCGCAAGTTGAGGCGATTTCGATCCCCGAAGGCTTTCTCGTAAGTTCCACAATTACCGAGTAATATCTAAGCTTTAGCATCCGGGCGCATCGCTGTTGCTTCGTTTAGATTTATTCAACAGTTATCGGTATCAGCTAGATCTACATGTTTTTCTTGTTATTTTTAGCTTTTATCACCCCTTATCTAGCTTAGAACTTGATATAATCGGCTCTGTTGAAGGCTTTATCACCAAAGCTTTTCCTTTTCAGGTTCTCTTGCGAGTTGAGGTGATTTCAATCCCCAAGGCTCGTATGTGGATTCAGGTTCTTCTGGGCAAGTTGAGGCAATTTCGATCCCCGAAAGCTTGCTCATAAGTTCCACAATCCGTGATCGACCAGATGATCGGAATCGGTCGTTTTTTAGAGACTGGAAGTCTGAAAGTAAAGATCGGTATGGTAATTAGGTGCGACGGGTATCGGTTCATGAAAGACTTGGTCATAGTTAATGTGATGGATCGATTGGGAAGAAAAACTTATGTGGATCAAGACATTGAAGATATGGCTAATTATCAAGTTTCTGATGAAGAGATTATGAGAAGAGATCCTGAAAGAGTACCGATTCGTAGTCATCAGCCATTTCACCGATTCAAGGAGCCTCAGCCTCAATGGTGTCCTGAAGGGTTGACTAAATCACAAAAAAGGCATGTTCAAATGTTGAGGCAGATTGAGTTGGAAGAACAACGCCAGGCTAATAATAGAATAGGTCATAATAAAGTTTGGCGTGTGAAGGCTAAAGATCATGATCAAGATGATGCCCCAGCAGCTGATGTTCTTATGGCATTTATTTTGCCGAGGGAATTTATGGCGTCAGAAGATGATATAGAATCAGTTATAGAAGAAAGTGTTGCTCAATTGGCTTTAGAACCAGCACCTGCTACTTTTGAAAAACCTGAAGAAGAAGATCGGCAACATTTGAAGCCGTTGTTTCTAAAGGGTTACATTAATGGGACTCCGATGACAAGAATGTTGGTCGATGGCGGTGCATCGGTTAATCTTATGCCATATGCCATGTTAAGAACACTCGGCAAGGGAGAAACCAATTTGATGAAAACCGATCTAATGCTTAGAGATTTCGAAGGGAAAACTTCTCCGGCCCGGAGGGCACTTTGTGTTGATTTAACGATCATGAGTAAAACTTTGCCTACTACTTTTTTATTATTAATGGCAAAAGTTCATATAATATGCTCTTGGGACGAGTTTGGATTCATGCCAATTGTTGCATTCCTTCTACAATGCATCAATGTGTGATTCAATGGATCAGAGATTCGATAGAAGTTGTAAAAGCCGATGCTCCATTCAACATTGCGACAGCTGAAGCAAGTCCCTGGAGTTATGAAGTAACATGCATATCAGGACAAGCTATTGATTCTGATTTTTTGAGAATGTCTGATTTTTGTTTGCAACCGATTCAAGCAATCAGTTATGAGGATTTGTCTTAATGGATAGACAAAATAAAGAGATATTGTCCGATTACAGATCGGAAGTTATTCAAAGCAAACATACAAGGGGTGAGAGAATCGGAGATTCAACCGTTTCGAATACTCATAGTCCGATTTTATCTTAAATCGGAGGATACATGGCCGATGTGATATACATCGCCCTTAGTGCAAAAAAAATCTAAAAAATTACAAAGAGTTTAAATACTCTTGGATAATTTCTATTGCCCTCAGATAGCTCTCTTGTTGTTCATATGAAGCTTCAAGTCTTCTCTGTTCTTAAGGAACTCTAGCGGTGTTGTCTCTATCGTTTCTAATAATGTTTATAAGATGATCCAGATCTTCTCTTAAATTTACTCTTGATTCCAAGTGAGGAAGTTGTTCTTCGTGTAGAGGAATAGAGAGCTGAAGTAATTGGATTCGACGGCGGATTTCCAAAATTCCTCCAAGCGGCAAGGCATTGGAATTGACAGAGCGAAGAACGGGCACTATTTCATTTGGAAATTTTCCTCTGATTTCTTCAGCGTAAGCTTGAAGGAAAACTTCATCATGGATGGACAAGGGGTTCCCGGCTTGAAGGGATGTGATGATGAGATCCAATAGCTGGAATTATGAAAAAGAAAATTTATAATATCAAGTACTTTGAAGAGAGAAATAGAGCGAGAACAAGATTTGGAGTTCTTATTTGTATGAAAAGACGCCATTTCTATGATGCCTGTTCAAAAGACGCCATTTCTTTCGAAGATTTGGAGTTCTTATTTGTATGAACTTCTTGGTGATGAGGAAAGGGTAGCCGATGTATCTATTTATAGGAGGAATTCGGCTAAGAGATTTATGATTTCATTAATAAACTTGGGATATGCAATGCTAGCATAAAGTTAATTCTCATTGATGGTCTGATAACCGAGTCAGGTGGGAATAAATACGATTGAGAAAAAGAGACCGGCTAATCGGTCAGAGTTGTCATACGTGCCATAAAAAGAAGGTCAAATTTACAGCAAATTGAAGTATTTATTACAGGATCATAAATGTTTTACAGGCAATCACAGAAGAGATCGGTCGCATTTAGTGCACGACAGCGTATTTGATTCATCCACGATGTGCTGGTAAACTTCGATGGAGCCTTGGTGCGCCGTGATGCTTATGTGGAGCTTAAGGGCATGGGAAGCTTGAATTTTAAGTGTCTTCTTGAGGTCTTCAATCACGACTGGAAGCTGCTGCAGTTTCTTCCCTTCTTCCGGAAGTTGGCTAACTGATCGGAGCTCCTTGGCCAATTCTACTTTTCGAGCCTTTAATTCATCAACCTTTGACACTATAGACGGTAGGCTTGATTCAAAGAATTTGATCTCTTCCTTAGTAGCATTGGCTAGATCCCTTTTTCTTCTGAATCTTTGATCAGTAATTCCCGATTCTGCTGATCGGATATCTTCTGTTGAGCTTCAGCGAATCGGATCTGATGGCCATCAATATAAGCCACCGGGATGATAGTAGCTTGAACTTCGCGATTGAGATATGGTCGTAGCTGATGAAGAATCAATCGGATTGGTTCAGCATCTTGAATTAATGCAAAGGTGTTTTGCTCCAGCAGAATTTGTAGGTCTGATAGCTTGTGTCGAACATCATCTGGAAGCGTCGGATTGCTGACATCGGATGGCTGAATTACGATTGTTGATAAAACTTCCTTAACAGCCGATTGAACTTCTTCCTCGTCCAGAAGACCTCTGATTGGGAAATCAAAGAAGCTAATGTCGATTGAATCTTGGGCCTAAAAGTGGAAAACTTTATTAGATTAAGAAAGAAAAGATGAAGAATCGGATAAAAGAATAGTGGATAACCTGTTTTAAGTTCATCTCATCAAACTGAGTAGGCAGCCTTGATGATAAAATCAGGCTTTGCTCCAATTGAGTTTGTCCTTCGGTAGCCTTAGAAGTTCCAGCCGATTCGTTCTAAAACAAAGATGAAGAGACATTAGCATATTCAAATGAATGTATATCAACAAGTGTAAGATAAAAGTTACCAGCGTTTGTTGATGGCCAATCGTTCATGTTTCTCATTGGGGAGCTTCCTTCTCTGCTTGATTTAAGATTACCGATGTCTCTTGAGGTTGATCAGTTGATTTTTCTAAAGAATCGGTTGTAATGTTTAAAGAAATGTATTAATGTCGGAAGGATACAAGAATCAAATTAAAACAAAATGTTACCGATCAAATCGGGCAGAGGATGGTTTGATGATGACGAAGCCGGAGAATCTTGGTGAGGCGCCAGAGGGGAATTCGGTCTTGCGCCTTCTTCAATGGCTTGCTCTATATAATGCATCAGAAGTTAGCAAAATAAATAAAGGAATGAAGGATTGGGACCAAAGAGTCGATACTGGTCTCGGTAGTAACTGGGGCATTGTTTCTAGGATTGCATCGGCTAGCATGGTGGCTGCTATTGAAACATCAATCGATGCGATCTTGGGTTTCTTCGAAATGGTACCGATTTCACGCTTCAATAGTTTTCCCCTGACAATATCATTTATTGTCGGAGCGTCACCTCTGATATAAGGATCATCGGATGGAGGGGCGTACTCAATCGGTCGTCCACTTCTGCTCGTGATCGGGGGTGTTAAATCTTCATCCTGTCAAGATAAGGGAATCAGAATTATGACTGATTGCAAACAAAAGGACTGTGGGATTAATCTGATACCTGTGGATCGATGGTGAAGTCTGGGTAAAAAATACGGCAGTAATAATTTGCCGATTTGCAGAATAAATGCTTGGACCACCCTTTCAACCATGTCTTGAATGATGAAGACGTTGTTGAAGCCGGCTTCCATGTCTTGAAATCGGCTGTATTCATGTTGGGGATCCAACTTAACACCCGACGAAAGGCTGAATCGGATTCCACTAGCTCCCGTGGCTTGAGTTGATCAGCAAAATATAATTTGGGTGGAGCTTGGCCAAATCCTAATTGTCTTGCTATCATAGAGGGATAGTAGAACTCATAGGAGAAGTTGCTACGAGATAACACAGGAAGGATATTTGGAAGAATCATCTCTTTAAAAATCAATTCCGAATCATCGGAGGTAGCTGAATCATATTGAAATTTGATTGGACTCTTGAAACGATGATCGGGATCATTGTATGGAAACCAAATCAAGGTATCATCATTAAAGCCATGATAAAAGCGAGTACAATGACGTCCAATCAGGGGTAGCTTTATCTCCACTGATTGAGAAAGCAGCTTCACCAAAAGAGAGGCATTGGCGAAGGACGATTTCTTCTTCATCTGATTGATCTGATGGGAATTGACTACCGAAAATATCGGCTTCGGATATTTTCTGCATATAGAGGTTTAGCCACAAGTTTATAAACCACCAGGGCCCCCCAAAGGAAGTAATCGGTTCATTATTCCTTAGGCGAATAGATACTTCATGCATAGGATTGTATACTGCCCCAAGAAGAAGCTTGCCGAAAGGAAAATGATTTCCTGCTGCCAAATATTCTGCCAGCCTATTGAATTTTGAAGAAGGGCCGATCGTTTTTCCACCAAAGACATATTTCTCTAGCCACATCATAAGGAATGCAGTATGCTCTCTCTCGTCTACATCTCCAAATGATTTGGAAAGAGTTGTAATATAGTCTTTCCAACCTCCGATTTTGGATGTTTGGATTTTCTAGGTAACTTTGGGAAGACTATTTGGAGTAACTGATGAGGTAATATTGAGACCAGTCAGCATAACCACATTGGCCAAAGATGGAGACATCAGACCATGACCGAATAAGAAGGCATTTAAAGCATCAGACCAGAAATAGGAAGCAGATATCAAAAGAGGGTCGTTTCGTTTCATATCAGCCAGAGACAAGGTGATGCATTGTCCGATGTCATAAGTTTCCCAACTGAGGCGTTTTCTGTTATTCATTCTCATGTACCAATCTTTCCAGCCGGGAACAAGAGTGGGCCAAGACCTAAATGGATTTTGCCAATCGGAGGGGTTTTTCGATAGAGATTTGAAAGGGAGACGTTGAGTTTCTAGATTGATGAAATCTAAGGGATCTTTGTTTCCTACTGGCCCTAAGAAGAAGACTCCTGGAGTTTTTGAAGGGATAACAATGTCAATCCGGGTCACCTAGGGGAAAGAAAGAAGAGAAAAATCTGAGAGATTCAAATCCATGAATGAATAAATAGCAGAGATGAGGTTAGGGATATTTCTTACCTGGGGGCAGATGAACTGGAAGCCATTTTAATCTACAACGTGGATGAAGCTCGAAGAAAGGAAGTCCTGAAGATCACCGAGCAGGAACCGTCGAAAGGAATTCGTCGAAAAGGAGCTCGTTCGAGAAGACAGCGATGAAGGATGGCAAGCGACGAGGTAAAGACGACGGCTGCGGAAAGGCTTTCTATTTATAGTCTTACCCTAAGTGTGTAGACATGGAATTTCGCATGGTCAAAATTAGGGTTTCCCTCCGGATGGCAGCAGATCAAAAAGGCGGGAATTTTGGGACAATATGTTCATCTTATCCTGAAATTGGAGGGCATGTGTTGACGCCGTTTTTCGACACGTCTCAGATCGGCATCAAGAAGGAAAGAGGAAGAAGGTTCTGAATCGGAATCGGAGGGCTAAGGGGCAAGAGTCAGAATCGGAACATACAAGATCGGGCGATATCCGATTCGAATAATTACTTCGTGGGCTTGATTAGGCCAAGATTGGGCCGTTTTGTATCTTTTAGGTGGTAGTCTGTAGCTTGTACTCTTTAAGAAGTTTCTTTCTGTTGCGTCAAGTCTAGTTATGTCGTAATCGACTAGGAGTTTGTAATTCCAGGGTATAAATATAAACCCTCAAGCTCATGGAGAAAAATAATACACATTCAATACAACAGACATTTACTTCTTGCAATTTACTTTCAAGTCGGCGACTTCGCCAAAGCTTTTCCTTTTCGGGTTCTCTTGCGAGTTGAGGCGATTTCGATCCCCAAGGCTGGTACGTGGATTCAAGTTCTTCTGGGCAAGTTGAGGCAATTTCGATCCCCGAAAGCTTGCTCGTAAGTTCCACAATTACCGAGTAATATCTAAGCTTTAGCATCCGGGCGCATCGCTGTTGCTTCGTTTAGATTTATTCAACTGTTATCGGTATCAGCTAGATCTACAAGTTTTTCTTATTATTTTTAGCTTTTATCACCCCTTATCCAGC
This sequence comes from Urochloa ruziziensis, assembly GCA_015476505.1. Lineage (NCBI taxonomy): Eukaryota > Viridiplantae > Streptophyta > Magnoliopsida > Poales > Poaceae > Urochloa > Urochloa ruziziensis. The sequence continues at coordinate 4,098,647 of CM027126.1, read as the reverse complement.
TTAGAACTTGATATAATCGGCTCTGTTGAAGGCTTTACCACCGATCTCACATTATAGCTGTTTAACTTGTTCTAAGTGTTGTTACCCTAAGCTTTATCAGATCGCTTTCATAGTTGTCTTTTATTGCTTAGCTTTCAATCGGCTCAGTGTTGTTTGAATATCGAAATCGGCTCTCTAGCTGTTTTATTGCATATCGGAATCGGTCCTCTTACGCCCGATCTTACTGACGAAAGAATCGGCTTCCTAGCTGTTTCTTAACCTCTGATTTTTATCCTTGTCAATCAACAGGTCAGATTGACTGGCACGCCCCAGTTTTCAAGGCCACGCCTTCGCTCGTGTGTTCGCGTGTCTGTCAAGTCCCGATTTTTGCGTCAACAATAGACTTAGTCAAATTTTATTTGTAAGTGTTTATGTACCATTTATACAAATTCAACATTTAACTTTAGAAAAGAGAGGTACATGAACATTTAATCGAATAACTTTGTCCTTCGTGTTCAACTAATCAAATTATTATTAAAAAGCAATTATAGCAGTATTAATCGTTTTAGCTTTATTCATAAAACCGAGGTATAACCTATTCAACTTTTATTTAGAAAACTAGATGAAATATATATTAATCAAATTGACATTTACTTTAAAAACACCGAGGTGTAGCTCTACTTGAATTTTATTTAGAAATGTAGTGAGATAATATTAGACAACTTAACATTAGTTATGAAAACCGATATGTACCTCTAATTTGCTTTTATAAGGAAAAGACATTTGAATATACATTAATCAAATTAATTTGGAAATAATTTATAAAAGCACGAGTTGGGGTAAACAGCACCACTAGCGTATACTTTATGTTGGCACGAACCTAACGCAACTTGAACGGATCGAAACGGAGTTAAAACTATAGCCACCAGGGGCTAGATTGCAAAATGGTCATCTTCTTCCTCAGGCATCTCACGGCCGGTGGCTCTGGGGGTTCAATCGCCGGCGACCCGGTGGGGCTGGGGCTCCGGCGAGGTGGGGAATCGGTCGAGGAGAACGAGAGGGGTCACGGGGATGTGCTCACCATCGGTGGATGAAGACGGAGACAGCGGGAATCGGAGGGGCGGCGGCCTATGGAGGGTGCTCGTCGGCCGGCTCGGGTGAGGCTGCGACGGCGGCTCTCCGGCGGCGGGTTGGCGACGGCCGACGAGGACCGGCGACGGGGCTTCGGCTCGGTCTCGCGGAGTTCGTGGAGGGGTCGGCTCGGCGCGGCAGCCCTCAGGCGCGGCGGAACGGGCGGCGACGGTGCTTGGTGCAGCACGGCGGCGCTGTGCACGGGGTGTTGGGCGGCGGCGGCGGCAGGGCGCGTGGAGGCGCGGGCGGCGGCCTTTATAGGGGCGCGCAGAGGCCGAGCCGGGCACGCATGCCCAGGCCGGCGGCACGAGAAGTCAAAATAAAATAGCTAGAGCTCATGCAAAGGGTTTTAGAGCCTCTAATAAACAGAATGAGCTCTAAAAAAAGGAGAATTAAATTCCAAAAAAGTCCAGAAAATTCTTAGAAGAACCTAAACGTCGCATAAAGGCATTTTAAGAACTGAGCACTCATGAAACATCGAAATGCATCAGCATGAATACAACACACATAAAAAATTTATTTAATTTCAAAACAACAATCAATTGTTTTTCCTACACTAAATTCCCTGTGAAATAAATAAATGCTGAAAAGTTTTAAAATTATGGGAAATCGTTATTTAATTTTTTTTCTAATCACATTATGAAATCCAACAATTTCAGAGTGTGACATTCTGTTTATATATCCTGATTCCTTGATTGCCTACTACAATATCTATGATTGCTATGCTGCTGCTTGCATGTGTATGGGATATTGTGGATTAGGATTCTTGGCGTGTGTGGGGATAAAACCGGTAGGAGAAGGTGTTTTTGGGAAACTTGGCGGGGGCGAGCATTTTATAACAACTCGATCTCTTGATCGAGGTGCCAGGAGACCCCTGCTCTCGAGGGGGTCCCACACCGTGCTTATGGCGGGCACATGGATGGATAGGAGCACAGGAGTTGGCGGCAGTACCTATAGTGGGTATTGCGACTGCGTTCTTCTGCGGGGGATACGCCTTTTGGACGATGACGCTCGCCCCGGTCTGAAACCGAGTGGGGTAACCACTCTTTGGGCCCCATGTACTTACCGATTACCCATATGAACGGGTTCCAGCCAGCCTATTGTAACATCTCAGGTTTAAGGGGGGAGATCAACCAAGCATCAAAAGATAATCTTGGGATTAAGTTGGTTATTGGCCTTTTGACGTGGTTTCTTTCCAAGGAAGATAAAAACAAATTCCATTTGATAACTTCATTTTTGGCCAATACGAAAGTTGTAGGTCTTGAGCAGATGAACAACTTTGATAATTGGAGCTCCCTCTAGTTTTGAGTGGAAGATGCTCAAAAACTTGAAAAACTACAACTGAGTCCAAGTTCAACAGCAAAGCTGCGCCAACGTTCCAGCGATCTTTGCAGCACGCTACAGCAAAATCTAAAGACTTTTTCTAGGGTCGGCTTTTACAAAAGTTGTTGCCTACACTTTGGAGACAAACTTTCGTATTTGGAGTTTTTGTCGCACAGTTCAAATTTTCGGAGAAAATTTGGGCCAAAGGCGCTGCCTTCGCACGCCACGGCGTTCCAGCGTCCGTGCTCACGAGCGCGCGAGCGCCTCGCCCTGGCGCGCCGCCGCCGCGACGCCGCCACGCGGCAGACGATTCCTGACACCGCCTCGCGCCAAACCCTTCCCAAGCCATGTTCCGCATCCCCGTCGCTGAGCAAATCCCCTCGCTCACGCAAAACTCGACCTCCGCCGCTAGCCATTGATGAGCTCTCGGTAGGCTGCCGGCCTGCATCCGTGCCACGCCGCCCTAGCCAAGCACAAGGCGCCAAACTTCGCCCCGCCATCATCACGGCCTAGCACACTACCTGGGACACGCGCCCACGCCACGGTCGAGCTCGCGCTCGCCCTCGCTGCAGCGGCGCAGCAGCGGAACGACGGGAGCCGCGGCATGACCGCCACGGCCGCCCGGCGAAGCTCCGCGTGTCCTTCACCGTGGCAACGGTTCCTTGGCGTCGAAGCGACCTCACGGCCCCCTTCCATGCCTATAAAAGGCCACCATCCTCCCAGTGCACAAGCTCTGCCCGTCATTACAGCTCCGCCGCTGGGCTGCCGGCGCGCACCCACGTCCGCCCCTCCCCATCGCCGTCCGAGCCCCTCATCGTCATCACCGACCACCGCTTCACCTCCCTAATCCCGCAGCCGAGCATCACCGCTGCTGCCCTCACCGGAAAACGTACAGAGACGGCCGCCCAAGTGCGCCTCCGCGGCGTTCCCCCTACCGACCACCTCCGACCCCGCCGCCTTTACAAAACCGGCCCCAGGTGAGCCCACGAACCTCCCTAGCATGATGAACTTGAGCCTCGGGGTCCACATCGCCGGATTTGAACTCCCCTAGATCTCCAGCTGCCAAGGACCTCCTTCTTAGAATTAGAAAAGTCGCAGGGTCCCTGGTGAAAGATATAGGGACCTCTTTGCGAAGCTTTAAAAGTTCCAGGGGGTTATCGGTAAAACTGTAACTTCAAGTTTAACATGAAATCTGTAAACTTGTAAAATCCATTAAAAATCGTAGAAAAATCAGAAACATGCAAACTAAATTCGTTTGTGTTCCCGGAGGTAAACTCTAACTTTTATACAAAGCATGTATATATGTTTTCTGTATAGTTTTAGATCTAAAATTAGGCTAATCTTTATGTCAAATGTTAGATCTCTAAATCCAGACAAGTGCTAGGCTCAAACTTTGGATATGTTGTTAATCATGAAAAGTTTAGTCTCTGGTAAAAAGATGGCACTCAGATCTGTCTTTTAAGTGCCACTTTTAATTTATGTAATTCTCTAGCAGCTTAGAGTAGTTCTTTTTATATAAATTGTGTGATGATATTTTGTTGCTCAACTTTTTGCAGTAGACTTAATATGTTCAATCTCAACTCTGGTAAAAAGTAGGAGTGCAGATAACATGTTTTACTTGCCCAATTAATTGCTATCTGTTAAGGAGTTTAAAATTAATTCACCTAGTTGTACTGTTTTGTTTAAGTTGAGAACTTTAGAAAGTGTTCTAAATAGCTAAATGATGCTCCAGTAAAAACCTCACTGCTTATACTTATCTAATTAATTTTATATGATTTAATCTTTTTCTAGCAGCTTTCTGGTGTAGTAATTTTATCTTATTTTGTAATGTGTAATAAATTCCAGAAAATTCACAGTAGGATGTTGATCTTAAGAAGTTTTTGACATAAAAATTTCAGCTCCAGAAAGTTTGCCAAACTCCCCAAATAAATCTGAGAAGTTAATTCATGCTTGAAATGAATAAATCTTTGCATTTGCATCTCA